>BTPG01000004.1:136913316-137018316 GCA_036245525.1 Semisulcospira habei | reverse complement strand
CTTTTCCCCCTGAATTGTGAGTCCAGCTACCGGGGCCGGGACGGGGATTCATACCTCTCGCGAGAGGGGTTAGCTCATTCAAGGCGCCCCGCATCAATAGCTGCAAACGCTACGCAGCTTGTGCTTTTCGAGCCTTTTCAACACCAAGTTCAACACCAAGGAGCCTTACCCGTTAAAAGAACATGGATACACAGTTATTTCAGCAAGAGGCATAGATCCTCATGAGCCCCCGCAACTGCGGGGGCTCATGAGGATCTATGCCTCTTGCAGTAGGATGGTAAACCAGTGACTGCATTCTTTATCCTTTTTAAATAAATCGATTTAGCTAACAGACGCAGTCTGGTTGATTGCTTTCATCGCGTGTTGAAAAGCTTGGCTTGCAGTAACCTGCAACTGTTTTCCTCCCATTTCTTCGCATCATCATGTGTTCATTCTCCTGTTGTTTTTGTTTCTCGGTGCGGGACATGAGAATGTGGCGAAGCGAATACCCTGCAGCAATCACTCTTGATTTGTTCTGTTTTCAACATATGTCTTCTTCTTGCATGACGGGAATTTTTATCATATTATGCCGTTTATGTACGTCAAATGCTGTTCATATGTATTATAACGTTGTGTGTTTAATTAAATAGCGGGGCAGCTAACTCCAGCGCCTGAAATATTTCATTTCTTTGTACGCCCATGGTAGCAAGTAGGAGTGTGTCGACCTTCAGTTTTATTACACTGAGAATAAACGAGTTTAGAGTTTCCGATCATGCAAAGAAAACGTCATGTCCGGACTGAAAACAATAAGAACCAACCAACCAACCAACCAACCAACCAACCAACCAACCAACCAACCAACCAACCAACCAACCAACCAACCAACCAACTAACCAAGCAAACAACCAACCAACCAACCAACCAACGAATCAACCGGCCAACCCACGAGCGAAGCAAACAACGCAACCAACGAACCAGGCAACCAACCAGCCAACCAGCCAGCAAACGAACGAAGCAACCAACGAACCAAACAACGAACCAACCAATAAACCAATCAACGAAAAAACGAACAAGCGAACGAACAAACGAACGAATCAACCAAACAACAAATAACCAACCAACGAAGCAACAACCAATCAACCCCCATCAACCATCCAACCAACCCCCCCCCAAAAAAAAAAAAAAAAAAAAAAAAATAAAAATAAAAAAAATAAAAAAAAAATAAATAAAAAAAACAAAAAAAACCCCACCAACAACAACAACAAAAACCAAAAAACCAAAACAGCAACAACAACCGTGGTCTTTATCCATGTATCAGTTCAGTATGAGAATCGTGTCATGCAGACGGTGTTGCCGGTATCATACATGTGCACTCAGATCCGTGATTCTGACCCTTGAGGCCGAAGGCCGCAAGGTCCAGGATCACGGATCTGCACAAATGTATTGAACCCTGGTCGTTACTTTGATGTACCACAGGGCCACAGAAAGGGCACAGCAGGCGAGGACACGCTGTATCGCCTGCACTGTTAGTGCAAATGGTTCACATCTTGCAATGATCGTCTGCAGAGAAAACGTGCATGGTGGGGGGGGGGGGGGGGGGGGGGGGAGGGAGGGGGAGGGGGGACGCCTGAATCGACCCGACAGCTCGAGGGTAATGTGTGATCAGTATTTAAACTATCATAGTTAACCCTTTTAGCCCTAAGGTCCCGTTTCTCAAATGGTGGAGGTGTTGCCTAACGACTATGTACCAGTTGCAGTAGATGGCTTGACCATGATAATTCAAGGGTAGTGCCAGATTAGCTTGGCACATGAAGGCGCCAAGCTAATCTGGCACTACCCTTGAATTATCATGGTCAAGCCATCTCCTGCTGTAGGGATCCGGGGCTAACAGGGTCAAAGAGGAGAGGTTGGGGCCGTAAACCCATTCATTACCGAGAAAAAGTGAACACGATCCAACTGCAAGAGACATAGATCCTCATGAGCCCCCGCTGTCGCGAGGGCTCATGAGGATCTATGCCTCTTGCTGAGATCAGTTTGTATCAATGTTTCTTGGACGGAGTTGGCTTTTGGTCGTTCAATGAACGAAGATGTCAGAAACAAATATGTACGTGCAGTGGCAGAGAAGGGGTTGACCGATACACATTGTGACAGTCGCTGTAATTCAACGAATCAACGGGATTTCATTCCAATGATCGGTATTGAACATTAACCCCTTCACTTCCGATGGAAAACTGAACACCACCCAACTGCAATGTCTCTTGCCGACACCACTTTAACTCATTCTACCCCCAACACCGAAATCCTTCAATTTTGCCGTTGTCCTCTGAAGACTGCATTGCAGTGCAGGACACAAATCGACCATGATAGTTCAAGGGTGATGCCAGAATAGCTTGGCGCCCATAGGCGCCAAGCTATTCTGGCATCACCCTTGAACTATCATGGTCGATCCTTATAAGCCGGTGGTGTGTCTGGGGTAGAATGAGTTAAATCCACGTCTCTCCTGAACAGCTTGGTGTCCTTGGCGTTGACTTTACAATTTGAAAACAACAACAACAACAACAACAACAACAACAACAAAACACACAACCTGCGTCCACTATCAATGATGGGGTTATAATACGCGACGTCAGAAATATTAACACTGAAACGAATGCAATAGGTCGATACTGTTAACAGGGACATGACTCCTCAGCACTCCTCTACAGCACTCCTCTAACAAAGGGGCCTGGCGACAGAGAATTTACTGAATCCGAATACCGCTGCGCCACCGAGTCATTCGGTAAAATCTTCATCGACAGGGCCCTGTCTTCTAACAGCGAACCATAGAGGGGGCCCGACGATGGTGACTAAATGCAAATCAGCTGCGCCACCGCGTGCGCAACACCCCGTCACAGGGTCAATTTAGAATACTGAATAGCATCAAAGACAATATAATGTATTGTCTTTGATAGCATTTAGCTGAGTCACCATCGTGGGGCCCCTATGCCGCGAAATGATCTTGGAATGACGTGTGACTTTATCCGATCACCTGAAACAGGATAGCCATGAATGACAGAACCGCCTGTGGCGTACTAGGGCTGATCCTGTGGAAACTGACTTAGAACCATTTGTGCGTGCGACCTCTACATCTATTTCTTCTCACGGCTCTTCCGTATTCGTGCGTCTGTCGATGCACCGTGTCCTGATTCTTATTGGCTATATCTTAACCCCTTCGCTGCCAGTGGACGCGGATTTCGCGTCTGGCGCTACACGAGAACCGACATTCGAAGGACGAACACTGACAAACGAAATGGGACCCAACATGGCCACACAGAACATAGGTCTAGCAAGAGACATAAACCCTCATGAGCCCCCGCGAATGCGGGGGCTCATGAGGGTTTAAGTCTCTTGTAGTTGGATTGTGTTCACTTTCCCTTCGCTGCGAATGGGGTTAATGAGTGAGCGAAAGCGAGGTTTCATGAGACCTTGACCTCAATTTTGGAGGAGCCGCGCGCCGCGACCTACAACATTTTTTTTCGACGTCATTCTCTGCCATTTCCCTCTTTTATTGTTCCAGAATGCGACATAATCTCTCGGTTTCGTGGCCGGCCTGCCGAGTGACGTTAAACTGAAAATAGCGTCACGTACACCACAGCGTGAATTTCACAAGGCTTTTGGGGACCTTCACCTTTTGAATATTCCAGAGAATCACGAAACACTGCTACATTTGTCTACAAGTGTACATCAAAGCCTTCCAATGAACAGGGAGGGAGGGGGGTGGGTGGGAGGAAAGGCATCACTATCATTTGAACTATTCTGACAGATCCATTTCAGTCTCAATGTCGTAATGTTCGATGGGACGAAAGAGAGAGAGAGAGAGAGAGAGAGAGAGAGAGAGAGAGAGAGAGAGAGAGAGAGAGAGAGAGAGAGAGAGAGAGAGAGAGAGAGAGAGAGAGAGAGAGAGAGAGATGCTGCTGATGATGAAACTTTATTTTTCAACGCGGTAAAATGTTGTGACAGAAAACAAATTGTCATTTTACAAACTTGACGTTACTAGCATCTACAGCATAAGAGAGAGAGAGAGAGAGAGAGAGAGAGAGAGAGAGAGAGAGAGAGAGAGAGAGAGAGAGAGAGAGAGAGAGAGAGAGAGAGAGAGAGAGAGAGAGAGAATATTTCACAGACAGCCCCTGAGTGTGCCAGAGGATCTTCAACTGCTTTCCTCGCGCGTGACACAGGCTATAATACAATTGCGTTTATGACGCCCATAAATATTTTGTTTCTTGCGCGGGAACCCAATACTGGTAAGAGGACGCAGATACTTTTTAATGGTAATACTCCGGGCACTTTCTACACAGAACAGCCCAACCCCTCCTTTGCACGGCAAATGTAATGCCAAAGATGCCTACGTAATGCAATGATAGGCACATACGCCCGTTTAACCACTTTTCTGCGAGTGATCGCGGATTTCGAGTCAGAAGGCACTGCACTCTGGTCGACATTCGCGTAAAGAACACTAACAACATGGGACCAGAAATAAGCATACAGAGCACAGGACTAACAAGAGACATAAATCCTCATGAGCCCACGCGACCGCGGGGGCTCATGAGGATTTATGTCTCTTGCAGCTGATAAGCGTTCACTTTGCTCCGGCAGTTAAGGGGTTAAGCCAGTCACTGGCAAGTGGATGCAACAACACGCGCTAAAAAGCCGGGCGAAATGGAACACAAATTATTGCCATAATTCCACGGACACGGATATGAATATAGAAATATGAAATATAGAACATGTGGAACAATACACAGATTTTTATGAATACCTCCCGGACACGTTCACGAATGCAGAATGATGTAAATGCGAAAAAGGTCGTAAAAATAACTAGAGTAAGAAATGGTCCACTTTTGACGGAGGCTAATGGACCAGTCAACCTTTAAAATCCGTATCTCTGCTCAGAAAAAATTAGTCAGCACGATCCAACTGCAAGAGACATAGATCATCATGAGACCCCGCAGTTGCGGGGGCTCATGAAGATATATGCCTCTTGTTGAGACTATTCTGTATCCATGTTACTACGACGGTTTGGCGTTTAACCCCTTCCCTGCCAACGTACTTACATTTTTGTTTTTGAAGTGTGCGTTTACTGAACGACCAGAATCCACACCTGTCGTTAGCAGAGAAAATCCCTCAGGAATCAAGGACCACGCTGCTATATTTCTTGCTTGGCTAGAACATTTTCAGTGAATCTGTCTTGCCTGAGCCCAGTAAGTACAGGTCCGCGGGCCCACGACGGCCGCAGTGGGCTCGCGCACGACTGTGCGCGGGCTCACTGCGGCTGTCGTGGGCCCGAAGACGTTTTGCTACTAGGAGGGGAGTCAGGGTTAAACGGTAAGACTTCAGGTCAGTATGTCAGAGATCGCATTCAGGACACCAGGGGTCAGTTGTTGTGAAAGCCGCAACGTCCAGGAAAGTGCAAAAGGCAAGTCAATCACTGCCGACTTTTCCAATCCACACGGTCCACTTATGCGGGTCAGCGATACCTAAGCGCCAGCAGCCGTTCGGGCCGCGCTATTCACCCTGTTGTGCTGCTTACTTTAGGCAAGTTTACGAAGGAAACCACTCAGAAGGCAATAGGTTCTCGGGGTCAGCGGGAATTTACTCGGGAGCCAGAGACCAGGGACCCGTCCACGATACAGCCGATTTCGCGATATACTGTACTATTATTGATGCTGAGCTGTATTTGCGTGTGATACGCCAAATAGCAAAAAAAAAAAAAAAAAAAAAATCTACAGGCCGACTATGGCCGGCCGCAGTTGGCCCGCGCACACTGCGGCCGTAATCGGCCGGACGACCTTTGCTTACTGGGTAGATAAAAACTGTTGGTAGCCTTAGGGTGACGTTTGCATACATGGAGACGTCATGTTACTGTCGGATACAACTATCGCACGACCCTGACCTGCACGAGGCACAATTTCAGACTTGGCAAATAACCCATTTAGCCCCAACACCCTACAGCAGGAGATTTAGATTGACCATGATAATTCATGGGTAGTACCAGATGAGCTTGGCGCCTTCACCATGATAATTCAAGGGTAGTGCCAGATGAGCTTGGCGCCTTCAGGCGCCAAGCTCATCTGGCATTACCCTTGAATTATCATGGTCAATCCATCTCCTGCAACTGGCACATAGTCGTTATGTGACACCTTCAACGTTTGGGAAAAGCGGCCGTTGGGTTAAATGGGTTAATGCAGTCAGAGTGCCAGTTCCACCGATGCTGAGAGCAATAAGTGTGCAACAATAAAGAGGTTACGTTTACGCCGAACGAACCCAACAACGAAAAATGATCTACGCCACTCGGGGATGTTTGGGGTGTTGTCCACGCTTATGCTCATGTGCATACGTATGGTGGAAGCAGCCTGTCCTCTGCGACTTGGCTCTCGTTCGTTGTTGGGAGTCGTTCGTCTCAAACGAAACCTCGCCGACGACAGTTTCGTCCGAGTAACAAAACATCTTGAATGTCTCATGTAACGAAATAATACAATCCTTCTTCAGGCGGCGGGGCCGAGTTACCTACGCTCAAATTATGATGACTAGTCTAGACGCAGAATAATAATTTAAAAAAAACCCAAAAAACAAAAAAAAAAAAAACCAAACAAACAAAAACCCAGCAACACAGAAAAGCTCGGTATTTGCTAGTAGGACTTTCGGAATGCTGAAGAATGTAAGTTAATAATTGTCTTTGACAAATGTCAGCGAAACTCTAGCAAAACACCTGGGGTGTTTTGCTAGAGTTTCACTGACATTTGTACACCCCCCCCCCACTCCCACCCACCCCCTCCCGTCATCATACCCTCACCCTATCTCCACCCACCCACCTTCCCCGAGAGGTACTGAATTCCAAAGGCACATGAAGCTCCATTAAAAAAAAAAGAAGTTATGAAGTTTTATTTAAATATGGCATCAGTTTACCCATTCAGCCCCGAATCCCTACTGCAGGAGATGGCTTGACCATGATAATTCAAGGGTAGTGTCAGATCAGCTTGGCGACTGAAGGCGCCAAGCTAATCTGGCACTACCTTTGAATTATCATGGTCAATCCACCTCCTGCAACTGTTACATTGTCGTTAGGCAACACTCCAAAAACCGAGATATGGGACCTTGGGGCTAAAAGGGTTCAAAACTATGTGTAGGTCTTTATATTTGAGTGGGACACGCTACTGTTTTTCTGTCGCTGCCTGCACACGCTTAACTACAGGTGGCAATTTTCAAAACATGTCCTGGCACATCGGCGCCCTCCTAAAACCAAATGTGAGTAAAATAGGGTTAAAATAATAATAATAATAATAATAATAATAATAATAATAATAATAATAATAATATAATTATAATACAAATACAAATAATAATAATAATAATAATAATAATAATAATAATAATAATAATAATAATAATAATAATAATATAATTATAATACAAATACAAATAATACAAATAATAATAATAATAATAATAATAATAATAATAATAATAATAATAATAATAATAATAATGTACGTCAATGGCACTATCACTCGTCCCTTTTGAAGTAAATTTTAAAAAATATTAGAATTAATCCCCATATTTTCAATGAAGATCAAATTATATTCATTGAATTTTCCTCATTCGGATAATGTACATGCCGTCTGATACTTAACCAAGCTACTCCACTGGAAATAGTGTAACGTCTGCCGTGCCGACTGGTACTTCAACTAAGTCAATGTCTGACATAACCGACAGTTTGACAGATCAAGGACGGCAATGAGAGACGTGATACATGTATTCCCACTCTCTTGCATCCTCACTAATCCGCCCCCTCTCCCCCTCCCCCCCCCCCCACGCTATTTTCTGCGTTAAGATCCTCCAACACCCCCAACCCCCTCGACCAACCCCCTCCCCCCTCACCCCCCCCCCCCCCACACACACACACCTAATTTCTGCATTTAAGACAAAGTAACAGCCCTACTTCAGAAAAATATACTGAGGAACAATCCCATATACACAAACACTAGATTTTTTAATGTAATAATAATAATAATAATAAGCGCATTAAATAGGCGCTTTATCCCAATTGAAAATCGCTCAAAGCGCCGCCGCGACTGAACCAACAAGCACGCTCACGTGAATCACGCGCATTCACTCACACACTGAACGTAACACAGACATCACGTGGTGCTAAGGCAAGCTCAGCGAGCTACTGTAGTTTTTGGAATTCAAAATCGTTTGTATTTGAAATTTTATTAAGTGGACTGAAACTGATACCAAAGTGTTGTAAGGAAATGGACGAAGTGTAAACTAATGTTGACTCATGAGTGACCTTTGCACTGTTAAAAACATCGGCGTGCACGCGTGGTCAAACCTGACGGGCCATCATCACGCAAAATTTCCTCGGGCCGACGTCGGCCCGCGGACTTTTAGCGTACAAGTAGGGAGAAAAAAAAACAACCAAACAAAACAACTGAGCAATCTTTACACTGACAATCAAACAGCTGTCCGTACTGTGAACTGACCACCGGACAGCAAACCCGACAACCTGTGCCAAACTCAGCACAGCCCGCAGAGTGTCAATACTGAACTCCGAAAACTATGTACGAATAAGTAAAGACACGCTGCAGTGGAATGGAGTAAATTAGTCTGGCCGCTTAGCCATCGTCATAGGTACGCACCTCTGGAATCAGTTGGATGAGTGAGCTTAAACCCTGCGCAAACCACTAAGCAAGGTGCTCCGCTATAGAGGAGCACCTTGCTTAGTGACATGCGTACAATGTAACCCGTACAGTGCCAGCTCACGCAAACTGTGTTCTGCAATCTTCGTTAAACCTTTTAGCCTCGGATCCCTACAGCAGGAGATGGCTTGACCACCATAATTCATGGGTAGTGCCAAGCTAATCTGGCACTACCCTTGAATCATCATGGTCAAGCATCTCCTGCAACTGATAAATAGTCGTTAGGCAACACCTCCAAAATGTGAGAAATGAGGCCTTGGGGCTAAAAGGTTAATTCAAGCCCCCCAAACCGTAAATGCCCCATGAACAGGGATGCAACTGCGGGGGCGCATGAGAATTTATACCTCTTGCAGTTGGGTGGTGTTCAATTTTTCTCGTCACTGAAAGGGTTAAGCTAGCGGACCACCTCGCTTTGTGGTATGTGCAGGATTTACGCTCACTCGTGCAACTGGAGCGATATCCAGGAAACAAGATGAGGATTCATTTTCATCCCAAAGTCTACCGTATTGTTTGGAGCTCAAATGCGTTTATCTTTTAGGAACATTCAGAGTTCTTCATATTTTTAGGCGTATTATGTTGATCTATTTCCCTCCTCTCTCGTTACGATTGTGGTTGTGTTATCCTGTGAGAGCGTACATGTGTTATTCGTAGGTAGCGATATGTTGTTTATTTGAGCTATCACGGTTATGATTTCGTGCCTTTTTAGTAAGATTTTCTTTTGTTCGTGAGTAGAGCCGATTTCGTTTTGTTAAGTTTAGTCCGGAACGTTGTAGAAGGTCGCACTGTCTAGTGGCCTCGTAAGTGTCACGTCGACTAGTTGACATCGCAACATTTTCGCTACTTTTTGTTTTCCTGTGCGCGTGTATCGAGCAGCCATTATTTTGTTTGGTGAATGTTCTCGTACCTTTTTGAGCTATCATAGATAGGGATACCATACTTTTATGTGTCTTTATTATACGCTAGAATTTAGAGCTGAAGTGAGCAGCCGTGTTTTGTAGCCTGATATTTTGTTTCTGGAAAGTTTATGTTAATGAGCTTCGGCTGCGTGTTTCGTTCTGGTTGTTTGAGTTCATGATTTCCGTAGAAGATTCTAGATTTTGATAGTGTATATAAGGAGGGCGCTGGGAAAGCCCGTTAGTACATTGTCTTGCTTTGTCAGTTGTAGAGATACGCAGTTTATTGCGAGAGACGCTGTGTATGAGAAACTTCGAGTCGTAGTGTGGACATAGCAGAAGAGACTTTGTATTCAGTAGTTTGTGCATTTGAAAGTGCATTATTGTGTGGATATTGCATCGCTGAATTAAATATTGTTGGAACTGTTACTCCAGTTTTGTCTACATCCTTAAGCCACGGTTGACGGATTGCAGCTGAATGAGGTCTATTTAAAAGAACTCTACGTGCGTGTGTGTCTGGTGTGTTTATCATACTCCGACAACTACTCCACCACGTAACATCTCTAAGCCAACCTCTGATCAACACACACGTCGCGTCGGCGCACACAAATAAAGACGGACACACGGCGTTTCCCGCCATTAGTACGCTCTCTGGGCTCGTGTAGCGACAGGAATCCACCTCCTTCTACTCTAACCCACCTCTGATTAACACACACTGGCACACAGAAATAAAGACGGCCGGGACACACGGCGATTCCCGCCATTCGTAAGCTCTGTGTTCTGGTGTAGCATAGCTATTCTGAAGAAGAATAATAGCACGAGCAGCGAAATGACGTCACTTCAAGCTGAAAGACGACTCGATGTTATACGTCCCTCTTAGCAGTCGTAACATTTGACATATCAGAGAATCAGCTTTGCAATTTTCTTGCTGATTTTTACGCCTAGGGCTTACAGGTCACAATTTGACCTAATCCTACCCCAGGGCCGAGACAAACAGCAGGCTTGTGCAAACACTGTTTATGAAAATTCATGTGGGTATTAATGAGAAGATCGGTTTTTATCACATAAGAAAAATTTAAGTTATGTTAGCTGCCCGTCCTATCCAAGCTCATTGAAAGGATTGTTCTCTCCCAGCTCCTTGACCATGTTCATGCTCAGTCTTCTTCCTCAAAATTGTGAATGACATGCTTAGGACAATTGATGATGGACATGTCTCTGTTCTAGCCTTGCTCGATCTGACAGCAGCCTTCGATACAATAGACCATGAGATCCTTCTGCACCGACTTTATTCCACGTTTGGCATCACGGGTAGTGTCCTGTCCTGATTCAGATCTTACCTGACTGATCGTCACCAGACTGTTGTCATTAACAGCTACCGGTCGAGTCCTTCTCTACTGCGCTTTGTGGTCCCCCAGGGCTCAGTCCTAGGCCCCATTCTCTACATCCAGCCTCTCTTCAGTGTAATTGAGAGATTCTCGATTTCCCATCAAGGCTTTGCCGATGACTCCCAGCTGTACAAACACGTTACTTCCGACCAAGTCCCTAGCGCCATCCTAAGCCTTCAGAACTGTATCTGTGTTGTCAAAGAGTGGATGTCATCAAACAAACTTCAACTTGATGATGATAAAACTGAGTCTCTTATAATCAAACCCCCAAGATTGACCATTACACTTTCCCTCCTCACGTCCATGGCCATAGGAACCAGCATCATCAATTTCTCACACACCGCCAAGAACCTTGGAGTAACCCTGGACGAAACACTGTCCATGAACCAACAAATTGTCAACACCTGTCGCACAGCCTACATGGAGCTTCGTCGCATTTCTTCTATCAGACACTATTTGACCACCGAAGCCACAAAAACCCTCATCTGTGCATTTGTTCTTTCCAAGCTGGACTATTGTAATTCACTGTATGCAGGTTGACCCAAATATCAGATTGACAGGCTTCAAAAAGTTCAGAATTTTGCTGCGAGGCTCATCACCAAAAAGCGCAAAACTGATCATATTACACCTGTAATGAAATCCCTCCACTGGCTCTCTGTGGCTGCAAGAATTCAGTATAAACTTTCTTCTGTCTGCTTCAGCTGCATTTCCACATCAAGCCCCCCGTACCTGTCCTCTCTCCTGCAGCTGTACACTCCCTCAAGACAACTCAGATCCTCTGCTGACAGCCGCATTGTGCGTGTACCTTTTGTCCGTACCAAGTCTTTTGGCCAGCGGTCTTTTTCATATCTTGGGCCGCTGTACTGGAACGAACTCCCCTCCCATGTCCGCCACAGTGTTTCAAAAGACGTTTTTAAATCTGCGCTAAAAACACACCTTTTCCAACTCCATTACCCGACTGATTAATCATTGACTGCCGAGGATTCTGTTGTAGTTTTGCTGTGGTTCCTGGAATGTGTGTGTGTGTGTGTGTGTGTGTGTGTGTGTGTGTGTGTGTGTGTGTGTGTGTGTGTGTGTGTGTGTGTGTGTGTGGGTGTGTGTGCGTGTAATATTGTGTACAGTTTTTGTAATTATATTTTTTAAATTTGTAAGGCGCCTAGAACTCTACCTGAGGTTAGGCGCCATAGAAATTGTTATTATTATTATTATTATTATTATTATTATTATTATTATTATTATTATTATTATTATTATTATTTTACAAATGTCTCCGAAAAAGTGGTGCAGAAAATTGTCTGATTTCCACATCTAGGGCATACAGGTCACAATTGACCTAATCGTACCCGACAGCCGAGACAAATTGTAGGCTTATGTAAATACCGTATACGAAAAATCATGCGATTATTAAGGAGAAGATTGTTCTTTTTCGTAAAAAAGATTCAATTGTTTTAAAGTTATAACTCATATAATTTGTGAAACTAATCCCAAAAACGTGAAAATATATTTTTGAAAAAATATTTAATTATCACTCAAAAGGTTCTAGAGGTACATTGCTGGTTAACGAACTCATTCAATATCTCCCCAGCCGTGCGATGGCCTTAGTAGCCTGCTCGGCGTTAAACCCAAATAACTGACTAATCAATATCTCCCTTTTATCTAGCCATACTCAAAATATCTAGTAACAATAAGAAAAAATACGGACTCCAGTGTGGATCAACCAGTTTTTGTGAAAAGGCCATTTTCTCGCCAATGAGCATCTTAATTAAAAAAAAAAAACGAAAAAAAGGTCTCGAGATAATTAATTCTTTTAGGGACAATATCCTAAAATTTTAAGCTTGTCCGTCCTCAAACGCGGGCTCTAGTCGCTGTCACACAAACACACACACAAAAACACACACACACACACACACACACACACACACACACACACACACACACACGCACGCACGCACACACACACACACACACACACTGACACATACACACACACGCACGCACACACACACACACACACACACGCGGCGCTTTAGCGCCCAAAAGACGTTCTCTAGCAAGGTTTGCGTAGCTAGATGTGACGTCATTTTTATCCTGTTATTTCTTTGCCAGAATTTCTGCCCCGCACGCCAGAAACGTCATATGCATGCTCCGGAATGCGCTTCGACCAGCCCCATTTCAAAGTCTACCGTATTTTTAATACGGTAGACAAATAAAGACGGACTTGTTACTAGCATGTCAATTGAAAGGTCCAGGTAAATAAACGTGGCACAGGGAACCAAACAGTGTTCAGGTCGTACCCCAGGTAATAACTGTCCCTGTCCCATACAACCCCTCAAGGCCGTCCATTATCACCCGGTGCCGTGGACGTTAAACCCCGAAGTAACCGTAACATGAGCGATGGGTATTTGTGCGACGATGGCTAAGCTAGACGTCGGAGTAGACTACACGTAAACGTGAAACTACAGACGTTTTTGTCTACCGTATTTAAAACAAGATGGGATGAACCATAACCAACAAAGTTTTTTTCTATATGAGAGCTGTTCTCGTTGTCAATGGTCTCTACCTTTTGTCTTTGACCTGATTCTGATGTTGAATTATCTCCTATTGAAAAAGTCTCGCAGATATGCCAATGCGTCAGTGAGTTCTATAAGGGGAGCAGGACATACGCGTCTTTCATTTGTCATGACGTAAGTTTTAGTTTTTTCGTAATTTGATATTTTACTTGATATGAATTTCACTTTCGCTTCATAGGTTTGAGAAAATGGTGACACAACTAGAACTTCACGGTACAATTTCAGTCATGCTATAATTTGTGTGAAAGCAGGTTGACTTTACATAGCTACATGATATACTAAGTACACGCGTCACCTGCATGCTCTTCTGAAATCGCGTCGATGTGTGTGTGCGTGTTAGTTCGAGCGTGCGCGCGCGCTCCAAACATCTCCAAGAGGCATAGATCCTCATGCGCCTGGATGGCGCATGGGGATCTATTACTACTGGAGATGCGCGCATGTTAGAGAGAGAGAGAGAGAGAGAGATGATGAAACTTTATTACATAACGGTAGAAGTTTTGACAGATACAAATACGTCATTTTTCAAACTTGCCGTTTCTAACGTTCTACAACATGAAATATAATGAAGACAAACAAAAAATATTTAACGCAAATAAAAAAATAAAAAGTAAATAAGTACAGACACACGCAGTACAGAAAATAATACTACTAAGGTAGCAATAAACAAATACAAAAAAGGAAGTAACACTCCTCAGCACAAATTACATAGGAGAAAAATCATAGCACAGCAAAAACAAGCACAAAGTACCAAGAATCAAACATACATACACACACCTTTACAGCCGTGTAAATGCACGCACTAACATATATACATTTACATAACCTTTCATCAGAATGACAGGATAAAAATAATATATCTAAGCGGTTTCCATCAGGTATATGTGTAGTTTTGTTTTAAAGGAGGAAAGGTGGGCTAGTGTTTTTAAATGTTGAGGAAGTGAATTCCATAAAAGTGGTCCCGAAAAGGCTAGGCTTGATATGAATAAGTCAATGCGAGGTAGTGGTAATCGAAGAGTACTGTTCCTCGAGGACCTTTCACACTGTCGTGGAGTAAATTTAGCTGTTAGATACTGTGGAGCTTTCTTGTGGAGAATTTTAAACATAAGTATGCACTTGTTGTAAACGAGTTGTTGACGAAGGCCAAGAAGTTTGAGATTTTGCAGTTTTACAGCGGTAGGAATGGGTCTTATATCTACATGTTTAATGGCTCTTTTGTATAGTGAATTTAGTTTTTTGATATGCACATCACCGCTACCATCCCAAACAGTGGAGATGTAATCAACATGAGATTTAATGTGCGCATGAAAAAACATTTTTCGTGTATTTATGTCACTCACACTTCTCAATTGTGATAAAAGAAAAATATTTTTTGATATTTTCTTACATATATTAGTCACATGTTTCTCCCAACTTAGCTGCTCATCTATACATATTCCAAGGAAGTTGCGTTCATGAACTTGTTCAATAGGTTGGCAATTAAGACTGAGCGTTAGTGAAGGGGGGTGAAGTTGATGTTTTTGTCGTGAGGTGATTAACATGCTCTTCGTCTTATCAGGATGTAGTACCATGTGGTTTTTACAGCACCAATCAGAAACTTCGTCAAGACTGGATTGTAAACGACGACTAATATCATGACTGTTCTTACCAGGAACGTGAAGGCTTGTGTCGTCCGCAAAGAGATTACAATTAACGTTAGGGTCGGAAATATGTAAAGGAAGGTCATTTATGAAAAGTAAAAATAGGAGGGGTCCTAGAATTGATCCTTGAGGAACTCCAAATTTAACATGGCCTAGCCTAGAGTACTGACCATGGACGTATACTTTTTGCTTTCGGTCTTCCAAATAGGATTTGAGAAAAGTTATTGTAGTTTCGTCCATGTGGTATATTGTAAGCTTATGTAAGAGAATCTCATGGTCCACAAGATCAAAAGCTTTTTTAAGATCTAGGAAAACTGCTCCCGACATTAAATTTTTATTAATTGACTCTAGCCAGCAATCTACAATATGTGTGAGTGCTGACTGGCATGAATGGGTCGGGCGAAAACCGGACTGATGAATGTTTAGTAAATTACCCTTCTCAAGGAAATTAAGAAGATGCTTGTGAATGTGCCGCTCTAATGGCTTTGACAAGGCTGAGAGCAAAGAGATCGGTCGGTAATTATGAATATCTTCAAGGTTTTTAGTTTTGGGGATCGGAACTACCTTTGCTTGCTTCAGGACTGTAGGAAAATAACTTTTATTTATACACAGATTAAAAATGTATGTAAGAGATTGTATTGTGTAAGGCAACGACAATTTTAGTGATTGGTTATCAATATCCAGGATAAAAAGTTTTAGGCATAGCAATGCCTATCTTCCAAACTGTCCTGCTACTCTACAAATATAAAAATACATCAGACGATAAAGCAAAAGATAAAACATATACAAGTAAAAAGACCCATTCCCCCCCCCCCCCCACACACCATCAGAAAAGAAAAGAAAACAACAATAATAATAATAATAATAATAATAATAATAATAATAATAATAATATAATAAATAGAATACAAAAAGAATTAAAACAATATATGTACTTGTATGAACCTGACATGTTAATGCAGACAGTCAAACCATTACATAATCTGCAGCAATCTGCTGTGCTGGAGCACATACTAAGCAGAAAGATAGAACATTCACATCGACAGCAGATATTTATGGACGCGAGCTCTGAAGATAGATAACTTTGAAATAGACTATAAATGAGAGGGCAAGTTATTCCATGACTTGGCACCGGAAAATGATATGCTAGATTTGAATATGTCGATTCTCGGTTTTGGGAGATGGAGTAAGCTGTTCCTCGTGTTCTCTCTATTCGTGTGGGAAAACAGCTCACGGAGATAGGGAGGGGCGGCATCGTTTAGATATTTTTGCACAAGTAAGCATCTATTAAGTTCCATTTGTTTACTGAGTAGTAGGATATTAAGGGCCTTCAGTCTTTCATCAGTAGGGGACGAACCAGGAAGAATAAGCTTAATACCTCGCCGGTAAAGGGAATTATTTTTTTGCAAATGAATGTCTCCACAGCCGTCCCAGATATTGGAAGCATAATTACAATGTGTTTTGATGTGTGCGTTAAAGAATAGTTTTCGAGCATCAATGTCAGCTATACGACTTAATTTGGATAATAAAAAGAGATTCTTCGAAATAGTTTTACAGGCAGTTTTTATGTGAGGCTCCCAGCTGAGCTGTTCGTCGACTGTCACTCCTAACAAACGATGTTTTGACACTTGCTCTATGGGCTGAGAGTGAACGGACAGTACAAGGGGTTGCAAACCACGTTGATGCTTTTGGCGTGTCGTCACCAACATACTTTCCGTTTTAGGAATACTAATAATCATATGATTTTCTTCACACCAAGTTGACACTTCATCTAAACTATGTTGGAGCAAAGCGCTCACGGTTGAAACATTTTTATCAGATACATGTAATGATGTATCATCAGCAAATAGTTCACAGTTTGTGTCTGGGTGTGATATTGACAGTGGAAGGTCATTTATAAAGATGTTGAATAATAACGGTCCTAGGGTGGATCCCTGAGGAACACTATGGGTCACCAGTCCTTCCGCTGAGTATTTACCATTCAAGAATACTTTCTGCGTTCTGTCTAAGAGATAGAACGAGAGAAAAGCGACTGCATTTGAGTCAATGTGATATAAAGGTAACTTCTTTAGTAAGATTGAGTGTTTAATGAGATCGAAGGCTTTTTTAAGATCTAGAAATACTACACCTGAAAGTTTGGACTCATTTATGGCAGTAAGCCATTTGTGGGTTATGAGAGTTAAGGCTGTCTGACACGAATGTTTAGGCCGAAAAGCTGATTGTGCTGTACTAATAAGGCGGTTTTCCTCCAGGAATTGAAGTAAATGATTATGTATATGCTTTTCAAGTGGTTTGGACACTGCTGATAAGATTGAAATAGGTCTGTACTCACTTGGGTCGCTCAGATCTTTGCTTTTTTGGTAGAGGAGTAACTTTTGCTATTTTCAATTCATCGGGAAACATGCTCTTTTGAATCGAAAGGTTATATATAAAGGTTAATGATTCAACAATATAAGGGAGCGCTATTTTCAGGATTTTACTGCTAATACCGTCAACACCACAAGATATTTTACTTTTCATGTTGGTTATAGATTTTCCTACATCAAGAACGGTCATTGGGGGAACTGAGAAAATATTGCCAGCGTTTATCTGACTGTGCTGTTTCAATTGTTCTGAACATAGGTATTCACCTGACTCACTGGTGTTCGTCTGTAACAGGGTTTTAGCAATCTTAAGAAAGTGTTCATTAAATACATCAGCTGTAAGGTGCGGGGGGACACTCGTTGATTTGCTATTTAATCACCTGCCACACGCTGCGTATGTCTTTGCGGCCCGCAATAATCTTTTCAGCATACTGCCTCTGTGCTTTACGTACTAATGATTTAACTATGTTTCGCTGTTTTTTGTACTCGTCAAATTGCTTTTGTTCTTTCAATAGATCTCTTAGTTCCATTGCAATTTTAATCTCATCCGTCAGCCATTCAGGCATAGTGGGGTGTTTAACACGCTTAGTGCGCCTCGGGGCATGTCTGTCAAGAACACGAGGAACACTTACCAGTGGGACAGCGCTACTTGGATCGTTATATACACATCGGAAATGGGTTATGAAGGTCAGCAAAATCATCTTGGTAATTTTGGTGATGTACTGCTTAACGTCCGACGCAACAGGCTTTCAGCGTGCTGCACTGCTTGTGAAAAAAAAATAACGACATGAATGATGTCGCAGCGTCAATACATAATAACCTAACATGGGCCAATAGCTAGACATTAGCAACACACATATCAGAGTACAGGCAGTGCGACTAGGAGAGTTTTAAAAGCAATAGGTGAATGGACCAGGGTAACAGAACCATGCCCAATAGAGAGAAAACCCCCTGGGGCTGACAGGTGCCTGGGACTAAAAAATCTAACCCCCCAGTCCCAGGCAGACCGGGTGGGAGTTAAATTTTGGAATGATCTGTAGAGGATGGTTATATGCTCCTTATGAGGTTTCTTTGGCAACTTCGCAGATAATGAAAAACAAATAGGAAAATGATCACTGACAGAGATGCTGGGTACATAGACATTGCTAAGGGCACTGTCGTTGGTTGTATAAACATGGTCAGTTAATGTGAATGAAGTAGCAGTGACCCTGGTGGGTGACTGAACTACTTGGGTAAGGCCTAAGAATGGATTTCCATGACGTGTTGCCAGGTTTCAATAAATCAACATTAAAATCACCGAGTATATGTATATCACCCTTGGAGTTTTGTACTTTGTCAACCATTACAACAAAATCATCTTGCCAGGACACTGTAGCTGCGGAGTTTCTGTAAATAAAACATACGAAGGTCGGGGTTGACTTGGCGGTTGCTTTTATCTCAAGCCACAGGCTTTCCACATGGGTGGATTCCAGGTCACATCGTCGTGTGAGAATGAGAATGAGGTGTGTTTGTGTGTGTGTATGTGTGTGTGTGTGTTTGTGTGTTTGTGTGTGTGTGTGTGTGTGTGTGTGTGTGTGTGTGTGTTACTGTTATATTTATTGTAGTGTGTAGCAAGGACAAGATTGAAAATAGGTCTGTGACCTAATCTTTTATCCTTGTAAAATAAAGTTTCATTTCATTTCATTTCTCTCTCTCTCTCTCTCTCTCTCTCTCTCGGCTCTCTCTCTCTCTCTCTCTCTCTCTCTCTCTCTCTCTCTCCTCTCTCTCTCTCTCTCTCTCTCTCTCTCTCTCTCTCTCTATGGCATTGTTAATATCTTTACCGTTGTAAAGTAAAGATTCATTGATTCTCTCTCTTTTCATCAGGAGTTGGCAAAGTGCGCCACACACCACAAGCCGAGTAATCCGTATACTGAATCTCAGTCACCGCGGCGGGGATCCACTGCTAATGTATACATGCACCGATAAACCCACAAACTGCAGCGCCTACCTAGGTGGTATTAGGGATAACACTGATAGCAGTTCCGACACACTTCCGACAGATGGCGCGCTGATCAGCTGCTGAACCCACAGCCTTGAAACAGCTGATAATCATAGTGATACTATCTGCATGAGTAGATTAGGAATATAACAGTGGCTGTGGTGGCATATGCGAATTTGAAAATGAAATATTAATGTTATATTTTGAGAGATATGGGACCGAAAAAAAAGAAGAAAATATACATCATTCGAATCATCGGATTGAAATGAGCATCGCTCATGGCTAAAGACCCTATTCTACATCCAGATTGTACGAGCAAGAGGCATAGATTCTCATGAGCCCCTGCGAATGCAGGGGCTCATGAGAATCTATGCCTCTTGTTGAAAAAATGGGGGCTTTGGTGAGAGTACATCCCTCATGGCTGACGACTCTATCTTACATCCACTCGTCAGTTTGTTTTGGTGATTGCGCTCGAGCGGCAAATGTTGCCGCATTTTAGTATTTTCTTTTTGCTTAAACGTTCATGTTTCATCTTTCAGTGTCGTTCTGGAGATGCACTTTGAGGAATTTCTGCTTACTATCCCTTTGCGTGTCGGTAGCGGTTTTAGTCGCGATGCCGGCGGATTCCTACAGGAATCATCGCGACTAAAACCGCTACCGACATGCAAAAGGTTAGTAAACCCAGACTACTCGTGCTTGACGACACGGCTGTTATGTTTCGTTGACTGAAGTTGGCGCATTTGAAAGTTACACTGATTTTAATTTTTTAAAAATGCATATAACGCGGCAGGCGTTCCTTGACGTCTTGGGACTCGTTAGATCAGCTTGGCCTGGAAAGGCGCCCAGCTAATGAGGCACTACCCTTGAACGTTCGTGATTCATTCGTCTCCATACATTTCATTCATCTTTAACTCTTTGCGTGACGGTAGCGGTTTTAGTCGCGATGATTCCTGCAGGAATCATCGCGACTAAAACCGCTACCAGGAATCATCGCGACTAAAACCGCTACCGACAAGCAAAGGTTTAACTCATTCGACCCAAGCGGATATGCGGCAAGAGGAAAGTTCCTTCTCCAAGAGGCACAGATTCTCATGAGCCCGTGCGGCCGCAGGGGCTCATGACAATCTGTGCCTCTTGCAGGCAGCAGTTTCTGCTCTCCTTTACTCCGCTTCAAGTTGTCTCCGGACGCGACGCGTCTCCAGAATGAGTTCTTCACAGAAAAGAAAAGAGAAGCGTGTGCACTAACCTATTGCGTACAGCGTGTCGTTGATGCAGCCGGTGCAGAAGGCCTCCACCAGGGTGAAGATGTTGTAGGGCGTCCACGTGATGAGGAAGGCCAGCAGGATGGCGGTCAGCGTCTTGGCCGCCTTCTGGTCCTGTTTGCGCTCCTGCCGCCTCCACGCAACCTTTGACCTCGCACGCTGACGCTGACGCACGCGCACCGCTACTTTGGCCGCTATTTTGGCCTGCTGCGCCACTTTGTGGGTGTCGTTGCTGTGGGCGCGACGGGCCACGGCGGGAGTGCCAGTCGGGGGGCGCGCGGGGGGCTGTGTGCGTGTGCGGTCAAAGTCACAGGCGTCGTCGTCGGACGGGGTTGGGTCGTCGCGGCTGTGCTGTCGGTCGTCGCGCGTCGGGTATCGCTGGTGACTGGGCCGCACCATTGGCAGGCTGTCGTCACTGTCAGGGTCCTTCTGCACCAAGTGGGGGTTCATGTCGGCAAAACTGTCCACGTCACTGTCCGGCAGAATCCGTATAGACGCCTTGCCTTTCATTTCATCGTCTGCTTCACCATCATCACGGTCTCTGCCAATGTCGTCACTGTCGTCACACGAGTCACTAGGTAGGTGTATGACCACAGTGTACATCCTCTCCTGGCTGCACCTAATCACGTGACGCTCGACATCCCCACCATTACCCTCTCCGTCCTCCCCCGACTCCTCTCCGTCATGCTCCCTGTCCGACTCCAGTAGCGGAGTGGCGGCCGACATCCTGCTGTGTCTGGAAAATGACGTGGTCAGGTCGGACTGGGGCGAGATGGGAGACGGAGAGGGGGACGGAGAGGGAGAGTCCACGGGCAGCAGGGGAATCATGGAGGAGCTGCAGTTGAACTGCGGCCGCACGACGTAGGACACTGAAGTGACGGCGTTAGAGTTTCTGTGGCCGGACAGGGACTTGATGGAGGAGGAGGCGGAGGAGGGCCCGTTAGGCCGGTAGATGCAGGGCGAGATGACGCTGTGAGTGTTGGCGTTGGACGAGGCCGGTGAGGCGGAAGGATCGCTCGTGCTCGACTCCTCGATGTAGTCCGAGTCGCGGTCGATCCTGAGGCAGGCCAGCAGGCGGTCCTTGAAGGACACGTTGCGCTGCATGCTGGCCTGGAACGCTTCCAGATCCTCCAGCTCGGGGCAAGAGTGGTTGCGTTTGACACTGGAACCGGTGCCGTCATCGTCCTCACTGGAGAAGTTGGTGGACTTTTTGCTGCCGCCCGCACTGTGCTGCTTGATGCCCTGTAGTTTGGGCAGGTCCTTCTGGCGCTTGCGGGTTTCTCGGTAGATGCGGTGATAAATGACGAACATGATGGACACCGGCACGTAGAAAGCCGCCATGGCCGTGAAGATGGACATGTAGCGATTAGTCTTGAGAAACTGGATGTAGCACTCAGTGTCCGGCACGTTGCGCTTGCCCTCGATGTAGGGCCAGGCGAAGATCCAAGGCGTCCACAGCAGCACGGAGATAATCCACGCTGTGCAGATCATGATGCCGGCGCGCCGGGGGGTCCGCTTAGCGCGGTACGTAAGCGGCCTCGTCACACTCAGGTATCTGTCAAAACTGATTATAATGAGGTTAGCGACAGAAGCATTGCTCATGGTGTAGTCCAACGCCAGCCAGATGTCACACAGCAGCGCCCCCAGCGGCCAGTAGCCCATCAGTAGGTACAGCGTGTACAGCGGCATGGAGATGACCCCGATCGTCAGGTCAGCAACAGCCAAACTGAGAAGAAAGTAGTTGCTGACCGTCTGCAGGTTCTTGTCCAGTCTGAAGGCCACGATCACCAGCAGGTTGCCGCCCGCTGTCAAGATGGCCAACACCACCACCACAATA
This sequence comes from Semisulcospira habei, assembly GCA_036245525.1. NCBI lineage: Eukaryota > Metazoa > Mollusca > Gastropoda > Semisulcospiridae > Semisulcospira > Semisulcospira habei. Next base: position 136,995,677 of record BTPG01000004.1, on the reverse strand, counting down.
CAGATCAGCACAGTCTCCCACGCGGTATGAGGCACCTCTATCTCCGGCTCCACCGTTCCGTTCAGATCCAGCTCCCAGAATGACCCGTTGACAGTCACGTTGTACCCGTACCCTGCTACACACTCCCACACGCTCTCGTTACAGATCCTGCCACCCAATTCTCCTGTGGTCCACGTATCATTGCTATTTCCTGTTAAATTCCACGAAGCACCGTCACTGCCTGCCACGTTCAACAAAGCACCCACGCCACTTTTTGTCACATTCCAAACACCTTCACTATTAGCTGTATCGTTCCCGGAGATACCATGACCGTTCGTCACACTGTAAGCTACACCACCACCACTACCGCCGCCCGTGTGGGCAGCAAGCCTTAGGTAGGCGGCGGAAGTGGATGAAGTCAACTTTCTAGTGCCGGAACTCCCAGACGCTGATCCTGCTGTAGGAGGCGTGGTGACTCCCAGTGCAGGTTGCGTATTTTTAGGTGAAAGTCGAGGTTCTGCTGACGCGTCGTTCCACATCGCCACGGTCGGATCACTACGGCTGACGATCGCCTCCTAGCCGTGAAAATCCTGAAGAAATCCTCATCCTTTAGCCATGAACTGGATCGGTGATGTAAGATAAGAACCTCGCACAGCCAAACACGTTCTTCAAAGAGGAGTTTTAACACTTACAGATCTGGCAAAGGTGTTCTGATTATTCACACAGGCGATTCTCAGCACGGCAGCTAGATTTCACCACCATGCTGAATGTCCTCCTTGGATCAAAGATGCGAGGTTTCCACTACAAAGTCGTGCAAAGTATATGCATGGCTGGAGTTGCATTATTTCTGGCGGATAGTTTAGGTGGTGCACATACTGACAGTCTGCTAGGTCGCACACGGGCCACATAATACATCGCCGTCCTGGGTGTCGAATTAATGTTAATTGTTCTTACATAGATGGAGGAGGGCTGGACTGGAGACATTAGAGAGTCGTGGTGTTAAACTAAATGTCGTTTGTAAACATCCAGCATTTCCACAAGTCTGCTGAGACGTTTGATGTTGAAGATGCAGTTGTCTGGAAGAAGATATTAATCATGCTGAGGAATTTCTCGCCGCTGGTGCCAATGGGAGCAATCGCTGACTCAGGTGAGATACAATGGAGTTCACTGATGCTTGACGGACTAAGGAGTAGGTGCGGACCGTCCTGGTTTACCTGGGAAAATTTAAAAAAAAAATTGAAATTAGTCATACTATCATGCATTAATCCCTTCACTGTCGGAACTCTGCAAGCAACACCAAAATGCAAGAGGCATAGATCGTCATGAGCCCCCGCAGTTGCGGGGGCTCATGAGGATCTATGCCTCTTGCTGGCCCCACTTCGTACAAATGGTCCTTGGATGTGTGAGTGTATCTGGCGTTGTATTTACACAGATTTTATAACAGTCTGCTTCTAGTGGCTTGGAAAGGGCTACATGTGACGCTAATGACGATTCTGATAATGAAAAGGACGATGATTTTTTTTTTTTTTTTTTTTTTTTATAAATCGGAAGACCGCAATAAGAAAGACGCATGAATTTACTGAAAGACTAATTCTTCACAATAAGATAACGACGACAACAACTCAACAATCTCTGAATAGTTACAACGTTGTTGACACCATCAGTATCTTTTTGTTTTGACGAAGGCAGCACTTGCAGTCCTGCTGTCGCTTTTAGCCTTTTTGGCTGTCGGTAGCGCATTTTGTCGAGGTGATTCCTGCAGGAATCGCCTCGACAGAATGCGCCACCGACAGCCAAAGGGCTAATGTGTCATAGTTGAATGGACTTAACCCCTTCCCTGTCGCTGAACGCATATTTAATTCTGAAGTCTTTGTTCACTCAATGTCCGAAGACCAGAACCGTCCAAGCAACATGAGGACAAACTAATCTCCTCAAGAGGCATAGATCCTCATGAGCCGCCGCAACTGCGGGGGCTCATGAGGATCTATGCCTCTTGCCGTTGGATTGTTGTAGCGTATTCTCGGCAGTGGATGGGTTAAAACACCCGCGCAAGAAGCGGGAATGTCATGACATTCCTAATGAGACAATGAGCGGTGCACTAAGGTATTTGCCTCCTTCCACCCTGCTCAGCTAGAGGAGGTCTGGGCTTTCAATGACACGCTGGGCTCAGCAGGATCTTTTGATGGCATCATTTTGCAATCTCTGTATTTTAGTTATGGCTTTGTTTCGTCCAAGGAAGACTACAAAATACAGTTGAAATGATGCTGTCTGACACCTCTCGTATTATTCTGCACTCAGCTGATCGATTGTGTACGTGGCAGAGACTTGATTGATTGATGGATGGATGGATGGATGGATGGATGGATGGATGGTCATTCATTCATTCATTCATTCATTCATTCAGTCGTCCGTCCGTCCGTCCGTCCATTCATTCATTTCATTTCATTCAATCATTCATTCATTAAACGTTCGGGCATTCATTCATTCATTCATTGGCAGATTGATATATTGTCGGAGTTGAACGCGTGCCAGAGACGAATACTATCTTGTATTGTTAGGAGTTGTTTCATTTCTTTTGAACGACCAACTAAAACATTAATATAATCGTTCGTGTGTAGAGGATAGGGGGATGTTACCATGTGGAGTATTTTCATCCAATCCAGTCTCCCCTGTTCAGTACGAAGTCCTCCCACTCATACATCTATACCCCACCATGAGGATCTACCGGCCCGGCCCACTGTCATTCTTCACTGCAGGAAACGTTTCTTTTCAGACCGACTGACTTCCAACCCAGATCACTTTCTTCGTTTGATCCTTTTAGCCCCAAGGTCCCATTTCTCAAATTTTGGAGGTGTTGCCTATGAACGACTATGTACCAGTTGCAAGGGATGGATTGATCATGATAATTCAAGGGTAGTGTCAGATTAGCTTGGCGCCTAAAGGCGCCAAGCTAATTTGGCACTACCCTTGAATTATCATGGTCAATCCATCTACTGCTGTAGGAACTCGGGGATGAATGGGTTAACCGAGGAGCCAAAATGTGAGGACAGAGTAATGGGGCCGGGTCGTTACATGCAAGAGGCATAGATTCTCATCAGCCTCTGCTCTGCCTCTTTCACATGGGAAGGGGTCTGGATAAGGAGTTGTACTGTACAGAAAGTCTGAGCAGGGGGAAGAGATTTCCAGCGACATACTTTCACCCCATGACTGTCTTCGTTTGAGAAAAAAAGAAAGTGCGTCAACGAGGACAGATTTTTTTTTACAAGAGGCATAGATTGCAGGGGCTCATGAGAATCTGTGCCTCTTGCAGACGGGAAGGTTGGGCGAATGGATTGCACTGCACGGTAGGTCTGACTGCCACAGGGAACGTTTTCGTGACTTCCGGAGTCAATTTCACACCGGAACCAAGAGTCTGGGGCCACTAGAGGGCGTTTTACTGCGTAGTTAATCGAGGCTAGATCATCGTGAGCCCAAGGACCATCAATAAACTCGCTTTCTAATGACCTTTACATCTTCTCTTGCACACCCATTTGTATCTGTTTTATTTTCTAAGGAGGAAGTGGTAATTTTTTTTTTCCTAAGCCGACTGCTTCGCGGATGGCATCATCTGGTTAAGGCCAAACCCTCATGAGCCCAAGGCACCATAACAGAACTGGTATTGTAATAAGCTTTAAATCTTCACTCATTTACATCTGTTTGTTTTTTTCTCGCAAGGAGATAGTAATCTTTTTTTTTTTTTTTTTTTTTTTTTTTTACCCGACTGCCGACTGGCTGCGCGTGGCCACCATGGTCGGAACTATCCGGATTGCTCCGTCAAAGAAAAGCAAAAAAAAAAAAAAAAAAACACTTCCGTCTGAACACGGACGCACATGAAAATGTTCTTTGCCAGGACACTCGCTAATCCTTGCGAGTCCCTGCAGATGACATAAACTTGCTGTCCAACGCCTGACAACCTGTATAAAGACCTTCATTTCAGTTCACACACCGAGCCCTCGGCCGGTAGAGATTTCCAAATATTTGGATTTGTCTTCTGAGGGATAAACTGCAGTTCAGGAGACATACGGACGATGATAGCTCAAGGGTCGTGCCAAGAAGATCTTGCGCGCCAAGCTCTTCTTGGCACCACCCTTGAACTCTTTTGGTCGAGCCGTTGTTTTGTTGCAGTACCTCACGGCTGAGTGGATCAATCCTAGTTAGCACTGCGTCTGTCCATTTGTTGTTGTTGTTGTTGTTATTGTTGTTGTTGTGAAAAGCGACATTCACTGTAATGCTATGAAAATCTCGTTATCCAATAAAATGGACTTATTATCTTAGCATTAAATATGAAGGCAAAGGACAGTAAGACCATGTTGTGAAAAGCGATATTTTCATTGAAATACAATGAAAATCTCGCTTTTCATAAAAATAGACTTGCTTTTTTCCCCCTTCAAATGGCAGACTTCGCCCTGCAAGCTGCGGCTTTCTTCTTCTGGTCTGTATTCTCTGTCTGTCTTTCTGTCTAATTTGTTTGTCTGTTTGAGCTGTCTGTCTGCCTGTGATCGTCTGCAGGAGAAGAAGAGGTACGAATTTATATATATATATATACTTTTTGACGGACAACCAGTTACGAAGCTAACAAACCATCTGATTCAAAGAGAAAAGAACGCAGTTATTCAAGCGACGTGGGTGTGCAGCCGGTCAGTTGAGAACGCTTGACCCAAGCTGCCCCTCCCATTTCCGCCGTCTTTGAATGATGAAAAAATAAACGACCGAGTGTAAAGAAAAACAAAGTGTTTGGCTCCAGAGGCTTCAGACCATCTAAGTACCATTGTAAACTGAAAGCCATGTCATCTCCCCGTAACCATAAATCAGATGTAAATATGACCAACAAAAAGACAGAGGTCCTCATGAGGCCCTGCGAATCATTAACGTCTAGAAGCTTTTGAACATGGACCGGTCTGTTGATGACTGAGAAGGCGTCAGTCCCACACAGTCTGATTTCCAGAGCAATAAACAAAACTCTCCAAAACTGGTCCTGAGCGGGAAAACTTAATCGCACTGGCACAAAAGAAACGTATTATTCATGTTGCCTGGCAATACATAAACGTTCTGGCCCTTGAAGTTTGATAATGAGTACAAAAGTTGAGCGTTGCACTGTAAGCAATCGTACACCTTCAAAGAGTACGTGTGGGAGAGAGATGATAGAGAGACGCTAGTTGAAATAGATGTAGCCGCAGGAATGGTTGTCGAGAGGATACACACTTGACACCCAAGCAAGCAAAGAATTGACGGGCAGAGGTCGGCCGGAGCTGGCCCGCACACGGCAGTGCGGGGGCCAGCTACGGCTGACCTCTGCCTGAGACACTGTTGCTGACAGGGTTGCTCCTACAACATTTGCTTTGTAGTCTGAGATAAAACACTGGCCTGGTTTCAGTACAAGATCAGCTTGACAAGATCACAAAACAACTCCTAAGATCTAAAGCAGGTGTGTACTGGCCTTGTAAAAAAAAAACCTAAACATAGTAGTGCAAAAGAGAGTTAATCAGTGCAAACAGGCATATGGTTATAAGTGTGCTGGTCTGTGACTTTGGACCTTACGGCCTCAGGCCGTAAGGTCCAATATCACAGACTAGCACACAATCCACTTCATTCGCCCACCCAGCCTGTCTCCTCGATTGCAGTGGGGCATAGATTCACATGAACCCTTTGCGGCCGGAGGGGTTTATGAAAACATTAACTGCTGGCCTCTGTATGTTTCTTCATTTGACGATGTTCTTCTTAAGTGCTCGTAAAAATGTTTATGACTGGGCCGCTTGATTTCATCGTGAAGTAGGCAAACGTCTCTCCATATCGTCAACACAATTACTTTGAACAGAAACCGAACAAAACTTGTTAATATTTTTTTCTCATAAAATATTTTCCTCAGATTCTTTTATCTTCAAAAATATTACAGTGGTCGGGGGATAGTATGTCCCCTATTCCTACGTTTTCATGGGGCAGAGGAGCCCCCCCCTCCTTCCCCCCCCCCCACCCCGCCCGCCCCCCACGATTCCTACACCCTGAAAATTTTTCAACTTGTCCAATCCATCCATCCATCGACCCGTGTCCGTCCGTCCATCCATCCATCCATACATCCATCGATCCGCCTGCTATAAATACATTCTGTAAGAAATAAGGCATTGCCGAAATAAGCTTACACATGGTCGGTTTAGATAGAGGAAAGTACTCCCCGCCAGATTTACTACAGAGTAAAAACCTCCTTCATTATTTTGTACACTGAGTAAATATGACGTGCGAGAAAAGCACTCCATTTCGCGCTGACGGTCTCTCTGAAGACAATTTTAGGACAAGTACAACACAATTCTTTTTTCTTTTTTTTTTCAAAACAAACACAAAGACACAAATAGACTTCATGTGCGTATTTTTCAGTTTGACAAAAATTAACTGAAGAGAACGGGATAAGGGACACGAAATGCAGACAAGATTACAATCTTCTGCGCATCTTTCTCCGGCGAGATGTATAACGTGCTCATATTGACAGATAAAATGCTTATTAACTCATTCGCGGTCAGCTTACGAGACAAAGTGAACAAATTCAAGCTGCAAGAGACATACAACCCTCATGACCCCCCGCAGTCGCGGGGGCTCATGAGGGTTTGTGTCTCTTGTTAGTCCTGGGTTCTTCAGTTCTCCCATTTCAAGTTTATCTCTTCACGCGACTGTTGCTCAGTGTTGAGTTGTTTCAGGGGCAAAATTCCTGATCACTGGCAGCGAATGGGTTAACTCCTTCTACCCCAGACACATCACAGCAAGAGAATGATCGACCATGACAGTTCAAGGGTGATGCCAGAATAGCTTGGCGCCAACGCCGGGGCGCCAAGCCATTCTGGCATCACCCTTGAACTATCATCGTCGATCTGTGTCCTGCACTGCAACGCAGTCTTCAGAGGACAACGGCAACATTTGGGGATTTCGGTCTTGGGGTAGAATGAGTTAAATAGGATTGAAATGATTATAAGCACCCGCAGCAGGGGTTCACGATAATCTTATACTCTTGCTGGTGGCGTAAATAGAGGTGATTTGTCTTGCATTTTACCTGCTAAGACTGGAGAAAGTCGTGACTGTTTCTGCCATGTTCAGTTCAAAACTTAGCGATCACAAACCTATCAGTGCAGAGGGCTTCGGGCCGATGTCGGCCGCAGTGGGCCCGCGCACATTCGTGCGCGGGCCCACTACGGCCAACGTCGACCCGTGCCGGATCCTTGGCTTACTGGGACTGACACCGCTGCAAGGAACATGCCCATCAGTTATCTTGTGGCGCATGGCTCGTAAAACTAAACTGTCATATCTGTAACTGACTGCTCGCCTCACTACAGGGCCAAACTTCGTGATCACGCATGCGCGTACAGTTTAACGAAGCGCGAGATCTCGTAAGCGCGGGAGCAGCTGCTCTTCACGAGAGGTCAACCGTGCTGCACCTCTGTCGATCTATGGTGTCGCCAATCGAGGCCAAAACTAATAACACAAGGCCGACTGGGTTGAGTTGCGTGAGTGAGCTTAGTCCTGCGTCAGCCACTAAGCAAGGTGCTCCGCGGAGCACCTTTCTTAGTGGCTGATGCAGGACTAAACTCACTAATGCAACTGGCTCCAAAATCAGCAGTTATTATGAGTTTGGTTAACACGAACGTAGTAAGATAAACGTTGCGGATCGAGTTAGGAAGTGGTCACTGGCCGAGGCCGAAGTCGGCCGGACGACCTGTAATTCGTGCCGTGACTAGTGCGCAGTAGTAATCATAATGTGTCTGTGTTCCAGAAACCGAGGAGAGTTGAAGGCAGGGACACACAGACATTTGAATTTGAATTTGACTCGATTTATTTGGAATGGTTGTGGTGTGGGGTTTTTCAGTAGTCCGCATGCACGAGAAGCAGTTAAGTAGTTCGGATTTAACCCCTTCCCTGCCACTGTACGTACAATAGTGTTTCTGACATCTTTGTTCATTCAACGACCAAAAGCCAAAACCGTCCAGTTAATTTGAATACAAATTGGTCTCAGCAAGAGGCATAGATCCTCATGAGCCCCGCATTCGCGGGGGCTCATGAGCATCTTTGTCTCTTGCAACTGGGTCGTGTTCACTTTTTCTCGCCAGTAAAGGGGTTACGAACGGTCAATACCAGTGTATAAGAGTCAGACGGCTTACGCCAGCTATTTCCAGCAAAAAAGGCAGCGCGTACCAGAACCGTTATTGTTTTTCTTTTTCAAACATAAAGTGCCACATAACGAGTTTAAATTTTTAAAAAAACATTTTCCTCTGAACATCCAGAAAAGACTGACATGCTTTTTCCAAAAATGCCGAACATGCTTTTATATAAGAAATCTAAATGCACTTTGAAATGGAGAGAAATTCTAGAGTTCCATTTCCGAATATCTTAGCAAAAACGTTTAGAAGACAGACAGCAAAACCAGACGCGTTTTCCGCTAAATATTGTGAGTAGGAGAATCTACAGGATAAGATATCCGACGCCCAATACCTAACCGTTAACCAGCCTCTGCTACTTAACAAACAAAGAAACAAAGAAAGAAACAAACAAACAAAGCAAGGAATAATTTTTAAAAAAAAATAGAAAGACTGACTCAATGAATCTTTATTTTACAACGTTAAAGATATTAACAAACCCAGAGACAATGAAGAAAAGTAAGAAACAAACAAACAAACAAGAAAAGAAACCAAATTAAAAAGAAACAAAAGAAAGAAAGAAAGAAAGAAAGAAAGAAAGAAACAAAACTAAACTAAAAAAAACAAACAAACAAAAAACAACAAACAATACGCGAAGAAAGAAAGAAAGAAAGAAATACAAAGAAAACGTTGGCCTCATGACAATCAAAGATTCTTGATTTCCCAGTGTTTCTCTCGTGGATGAAACCGTAAGACAACTACGCTTGATCAGTTTTCACAAGATCCACACTGGTTGCCTCCCTCGGTTCGCTACCGCTGATAAGCGGTAGTAAATCGGGGGAGACAACAGTGTCCGCAAGCCCCTCTCCGGCATCCACGAAACTCACGAGAACCTGTACACGACAGACAGAAGAAAAGCTCATCCCTATCGGTCCAACAACAGGCTTTAACTCATTCTACCCCAGACACACCACAGGAAGATAAGGATCGACCATGATAGTTCAAGGGTGATCCCAGAATAGCTTGACGCCTATGGGCGCCAAGCTATTCTGGCATCACCCGTGAACTATCATGGTCGATCTATGTCCTGCACTGCAATGCAGTCTTCAGAGGACAACGGCAAAATGTAAGGATTTCGTTGTTGGGGTAGAGTGAGTTAAATATGTCTGCATCTCCGAAATCATCACAGATTCACAGCTATCGAAATGCGCATCGACACGAATGAGGCCAGCAAGGGGCATAGATCCGCATGAGCCCCCGCAAACGCGGGGGCTCATGAGAATCTATGCCTCTTGCATTTGGCCGTCGATCCGCTGGCCCTGACTCTGGCAGTTGAGGGGTTAATTGGCTTTCGCTGTCGAATCTCTTTCAGGGACGGGCTTTACCTTGGGCTGCCCGGACCAGCGAGGGGATTGCGTGCGGACCACTGTTTAATTACCCGAGCCTTGCATGGGCCGCGACACTCAGACTTCTCCTGCGGACTGTATTTTTGTAATCTCATTCCCGCTCTCACGTGTTTGATCTGCACTTAATCCAAGAAGGCAGTTCGGTTCCCCAGACCTATCCATCCGCTTACAGGCACAGAGCCTCCTGAACCACCCTAGCCGCAGGGTGCTGACGAGAACCCGTGCCTCTTGTTCGACAGGAAGCGTTCACATTTTTACTGACGTCTCTATTTCCGAGACAGATTTACTCTTTCAGTGGGGGAATCCCTTTCTACTTCAGTCTCGCCCATTTGCAAAGAGGCACAGATGATCACGAGCCTCTGCAGATGCCGGAGCTCAAGCGGCCTGAGAAGGTACGCCTCTTGCTAAGTACGGGAAGCGGGCGCATTTACATCTGCTTACAATCTCAGATTAATAGAAAGACCGAGGTCCTCTCTGGGAATAATGCCAGTAGTGAATGATTGTATATTTGAAATCTGGTTCCTGTTCTCAGGTGTTTGATGTGACTTGCCGAGTATTTTCAGTCTGGATCACTCTGACCTTCTACCAATCCGCAAAAGATCCTTGGGTCGACGTGAGTCGTCGCTGGCCCGCGCACAAAATGCGCGGGCCAGCGACGTCACACGTCGGCCCGAGGACATAATATGGCTTACTTTACTTGGTATTTCCTTGCTGCAGTCGTCAATTCTGATGCCGGATTTCTCATTACGTCTGTGGACGAAGCGGGCGCTTGTTTGCATAGTGACGCTTCATACAGTGTGTATTAATTTGATAATTTTTAAATAAACGTACTTTTTTTCTTCTTAAAAAAAAATCACTATAAAGCCATATTCGCGTCAGTGAAGTTGGTTGTGCGTATTATAAAGACGATTGTAATGATGTCTCTGAAATTGTACATGCGTTAGCTTACACTTGTGGGAAATACACTTTTTATTTCTTTTTTTCTTGCTCTGTTCTGTTTTGCTGCTTGATGTTTTGTTATGTTTTGTTTTATTGTTTTGTTTTATTGCTTTGTGTTGTGTTTTCTTTTTTGTTGTTGTTTAATTTACTCTTCTTTTCTTTCTTTTTTCTTTGTTTCGTTTCGTTTTCTTTTCTTGTCTGTTCGTCTTTTCTTTTCTTGTGTGTGTGTGTGTGTGTGTGTGTGCGTGCGTGCGTGCGTGCGTGCGTGTGTGTGTGTGTGTGCCGTGTGTGTGTGTGTGTGTGTGTGTGTGTGTGTGTGTGTGTGTGTGTGTGTGTGTGTGTGTGTGTGTGTGTGACTCGACATGTATATAACAAGGCGATGCAATCCACTAGTTATCTGCCCCTGACCTGCTCCGAGCGAGGGCACATAACTCATGGATCTCCGTCTCTAATGTGATCATGGTGTACTGTGCGCCTTCAACGCAGGAGATTACGTCATTCTACTTTCCCTTTTTTCTTCTTTTTAAATTGTGTGTGGGCCGACATGTATACGGCTAGCCTCCTACACGGGAGATTAGAAGGATGTCGCTCTATTTGAGGACTACAGCCGACGTCCCTCGAGGCATATTCCTGTTCCTCAACGTGAAATTGTCAGCTAAGCCGGATGAGTACTCAAAGATATACACGGCTCCTCAGACGTATAGCCGCGAGGGACTGAGTACAATCTGCCGTGCACTTATATGCTGTTCTGTGATTTTTGACCTTACGGCCGTAGATCATAAGTCCAAAATCACAGAACAGCACACAATGTTTGGACAAGGAGTATTATTTTGTCAACAGACTCTCGTTCTGAAAATAATCGACAGAACATCGATCTAACGTAGGTGGAGTTTCTCGCGCGTTTGACAAACAAGGTCTTATGACAAGGTAATTGAGATACGTGTGTGGCTGAGACATTGCAGAGCCAATGAGCACAAGGTCCGCGTGCTGACGTAGCCCTGAACCGGTTCAGCTAACGTCTTGTTTTGTCACCGGCCCGTGACGTGTTGTAGCCACTTGTCGAACTTTTCAACTGGAGTCTTGGTCGCGCGGCACTTCACAAAACGACGCGATTGTAGTACAGTACTTAAACAACCATCAACGTCAGTCGTCACGTGATTACTAAAAAGCTGCAAACAAACCAGTCCCTTCCGCCAACGTTTATTCCGTCTGCAAGGAACGGGATCCTCAGGAGTGCGTGTGTGCTGCACGGCCTTATGAGGTTGTAGGCCTATGTCACAGTTTGGACTTCGACAGAATTTCGCTCGGTTGAAAGGAACGACAGAGACAAATTACACTTTGTAGGTATAAAGACATACGAGAACTGCCGTTATCTGGCAAAAGCCAGTATGTCAGTTTTTGAGAAAAGCGAGATTTTCATTTTTATTCAATGAAATCCCGCTTTTCTCAAAAATGGACTTTTTGTTGCCAAATAACAGCAGAACATCATCAGCGCTATTGTGAAGCTGTGAAACGTCACAGGCAAAGAAACCAATGGGAATCACTCAGCGCTGGACAGACAAACAGTTAGATCCCCTGCCCCCGCCTATCAGGCACCCATTCGCCAGCCCACAGAGAAATACGCAGGTATAGAACAAGACGATCATCTACATCGGCCTATGGGTGCCTGATAGGCGGGAGCAGGGGATCTAACTGTTTGTCTGTCCAGCGCTGAGTGATTCCCCTTCAGTTTGTGTACAATTCTGCCAGCGCTAGCTTCACCTATCTGGTTTGTGAGAAAAGGTACCTTGGGCGTACGTCGACCTGAGTCAGGCCGCGGTCAGCCATGGCCCTTTTTGCTCATTTTGTATCATGCTGAGCGGCAAAAAGACTAAATCTGTGCGTTGTCACGGCGTCGGGGGAGGAGGAGGAGATTTTGTCCCGTCGAGAAACACTGGGGCCTACACTGAACACCGAACACCACCGACTGCAAGAAGTATAGATCTTCATAAGCCCCCGTAGCCGCGGGGTCGCATAAGGATCTATGCCTCTTGCTGACATAACTTCGAATCCATGTTCTTGGGACATCTAGAGTTTTTGTCGTGAATTTACAAAGATCGCGGCAGAAATATAGTCTGCGTCAACTGTCCTGAACGATTTAAATTGTATTTTACTATTATTATTTTTTGCGGGATTGGGGGGGGGGGGAGGTGGGGGGACTAGTCTAGTGATACTAGATTTGTTTGTTTCTTATGTCTAAAGAAACATCTTTCACTGCTTTACACTGAAACTGCGTGTACGCATGCTTTGGGGTCGTGCCTAGTGCCTCTATAGACGCAAATCACTAAAATATAAATAGGCACTCAACACAATATACAAAATATAAGTGACACAAACACAATAATGCATGCTAGATGTCTACACGCCTCAACTGTACATCTGTTTCAAACATGACCATTACGTTAAACGCCCTTTGGCTGTCGGTAGCGGTTTTTGTCGCGATGATTCCTACAGGAATCTTCATTCGCGACAAAAACCGCTACCGAAAGCCGCAAAGGGTTAAGTCTTGTTCCTCGGTGGAATCTACCAGTATACATCTTTGCAATCAGTATTAAGTGACTGCCTAATCATTTCAGCAGATTGCTCAGTCAGGGTTGTAAAACCTTGCGCTTCAGAGCAGCTTTGTAAAAGTTGTGTATTGATTGGCCTGTGATTTCAGACCTTCCGGCCATATGCTATAAGATTCAAGATCACAGACCCGCACACATTATTTTACTCCAGCTGCTCTGTCTGGCGGATGATGTGCGCGCCGCCACGCACTTCCGGTGCGAGTATAGTATCCAATCTGGTGGTACGCATGCTCCGCAGTGCCCATTTCTGATCGTGGTTACTCAACCCCCCCAAAAAGATCGCAAACATATCACTGATCACACGAGGCATGTGACAAGTCTCTCTGGGCAGCTGCAGGCTTAGACCCTACGATCTTCTGCATATAAGGAATAGACATGTTAATGACACCAGCAAGAGGCATAGATTCTCATGAGCCCCTGCGATGCAGAGGCTCATGAGAATCTATGCTTCTTGCAGATCCAATGGGCTGTTCAAGGTCATATCTAGCCTGTCTCGTCATTCCTTCCCTCACGCAACGCAAAAGCAACATTGGTCTATTTTTTTCAATTAAGAGGAATAGTGCATCATTCTATTTTTTTGCCGTAATATTACATTGCGGGATCATGATCTCTTTAGAGCATCCCCCTCCCCCACCCACCCCCTAATACCCCACACACTCTTTCCTCCACGTATGAGTCAGGGTGGACCAAAAGCGGTAGGTGACTGTAAGAAACATTCTTCTAAAATGATATATCGCACTTACTATCAACTCATTCACGACGTGTGTCGTTGGGATAGGCGACTGTCTGCCGCGTATCCGCGCCGGATGCGCAGGTCTCAAATGAGTTAACACGATTATAGGCCTGCGATGGTGACGGTTGCTGATATGCAGTTTCAGGTTTTTTTTTTTTTTTTTTTTTTGTTTTTTTTAAAGATAAAAGACAATCCACATCTGTTCAGTTTTGCTGGAGCTTGTCACCTATGATTTAAACAATGCAAGGAACTGAACCAACGAATTAATGAGTCCTTCACTTCAGTAAGGCGCTTTTTTTTCAAAGGAGCAAAAATACGCAATTCATGACTGATCCATGAGACTAAGGCCACACAGGGCAATTAGGTTATGCCCCCTTTTCACACACTGTTATCTGTTAGCCTCTTGCAGCATAAAACTATGAACGAAGAACTTTTCTGCCAAAACAAAAAATCCACGCGGAGCACATCACAGGAGAAGCTATTTCAGCAATTCTTAAAAAAAATTAAGAGTTCGCGTTTTTCACAACACTCAAATGCATTAAGTACCCCATGACAAAACTGTCGTCTGCAAGCCTGCATACAACCGTGCACATGCCCCAATTAGGCTCCCATGAACACACTAGGTCGACTAAAATTACCCAGATTTTGCTCTTTTTCACACCACCTGTCATGCCTTTTGTTGCTCAAAACGCCAAAAAAGGCACACAATTGAAGTTTTACACCCTAAAAAAATGGCAAAAAGGGAGGAAATTTTTTGAACTATTTCTGGCGGAAAAGTTACTACATGCACCGGAAGCAATTGCCCTGTGTGGCCAAACAGACAACACGATCAAGCGTCAGCCCCCAAAACCAAAGACTCCTGACAAAACCTGCATGATCTCAAGAGAAGGTACCTGTGTTAGCTTTCACCAAGCAAGGTATTCCACACACTGACACCCAGGTTTAAAATTCATACACTTGGGACTTGCCCTCTGAAACAACGCATTGTTGTTCAGGAAACAGAGCGATCATGATAGTTCAAGGGTGGTGCCGGAATAGCTTTGCGCCCCGGCACCACCCTTGAACTATCATGATCCCGCTGTAGTGTGTCAATGATGAGAGAGAGAGATTGAGCAGCAACTTCCTGCCTTTGTCCCTAATCGCTTATGATTTGTGGCGTGTGTAGGAAGAAGATCCAGAGGGTGTCGACATCTAGACTTCGTCTGCTAACGGATTTCTGTCAGCCGATGAGTGTAAGCAAGTTGCAATCTGCAGCCGCGCGAAATTCCACCCCATCTCCTACGTGGCAAAAGATCCTCACGAGCCCCACTGAGCCGCTCACAAAAGGTCGACCCATCTCCTAGAGACATAGATCCTCATGAGTCTCCGCAGGATCCATGTCTCACTTGCTGGCTCCGCATATTAGAGATTTTGGAAGAAAGATTTCCATGTAGTCGAGTATCAGGTTATGATAATATTAACGATCTCATGAATGCAGAGGTCTTCACGATGGCCGGTTAAGATACGTTGATGATAGCGAAAGTCTTTCAGGAAAACAGCACACACCAATCAACTGAAATAACGCCCCAGGTCTGCATAAAGGAACACAATTTCATGAACGTCATACAGCGCGAGGGCTCATAAGGATCTAGGCCTCTTGCTGGGTAAAGAATACGTGCATTAACATCCTTGCTTTTCAGTCAGAAATCTACGATGTGGCTAAAGGGTTTTCGCCGTCGGTCGGTCAGTATATGTATAATATATTTAACCCCTATACTGCTGAGAAAAGCGAACACGATCCAACTGCAAGTGGCATAGATTCTCATGAGCCCCCGCAACCGCGGGGGCTTATGAGGATTTATGCCTCTTGCTAAGATCAATTTGTATCCATATTTCTTGGATGGTAAGCGTACAGTGGCAGGGAAGGGGTTAAGGAAGTTGCAGTTAATTGCGATCTGCTTCAAAATGTGTCCTAGTGTAGCCGGTGTAACACGCCAGCATCATTCTCACTCCAGATCTCGTGTGGGTCTTTCAATTAGTGATTTGGAGTGTTTTTTTCCTTCACGCCAGTCTGAAGATAAGCCGAACAGAACTGGCATTTGACAAATGTCAACTCTTGTCCTCTTATCACCACACCTTGAATTTTGTTGGATTCTTTCTTTTCATTATAAAATATGGCCTTCAATGTATCAAATGTTTGCATTAACCAACCGGGGGAGCAGTCTGTAACATCGCCAGCTCTCCAGTAAAGAAGACGCAAAAGTGAGATTATTAGTCTCGGCTCTCGTCACAAACCTTGGGGCACCGAGACTGCCGGCGAGCAGCTATGGGCAATTAGCGGGGTGTGCCACTCTCTTGCTGTCTTCTAGTTTTTCCACTGGAACAGTTTCGATGCCAGGGTCGATTTCTCACTACATAGACATTTTACTTTTTATTTTATTGAAGCCATGTACAATTAACCCCTTCCCTGCCACCGTATGTATAGGCCGTTTGACTTCGGAGCGCACAACGTTTTCTCCAAACATCTCCGCAAAGAAAGACTTTTCTGTACCATTTTAAAAACAAATATCATTATTATTTTAGTGCCAGTTGACCTAATATGAAACATTTTTACTGAACTCCTATGATTTGTCGATTTTGCTCTACACTGAGTCGTAAAAATTTGATGAAAAGACCAGAACAAGCCATTTTCAATACCCTCATTAATAGAGCCCCGGAAGATTTCAATATCGATATCAAGCATGCAGACTTCATGTATGCCTCCGCTGTTTCAGGTTTTGAAAACTTGGCCAATTCACGTGAAAATGGATCTTTCTTATATTGGGCTTAACTCATTCTACCCCAACACCGAAACCCTTAAATGTTGCCGTTGTCCTCTGAAGACTGCGTTGCAGTGCAGGACACAGATCGACCATGATAGTTCAAGGGTGATGTCAGAATAGCTTGGCGCCCGTAGGCGCCAAGCTATTCTGACATCACCCTTGAACTATCGTGGTCGACCCTTATCTTGCTGTGGTGTGTCTGGGGTAGAAGGAGTTAATGCATCTGGGCCACATTTAGGGATGTAAAATCAGTCATTCCATGAAAGGTTTTACGACTGTACAGCAAAACTGACACTTTGCTCCATTTTCTTAAAAGCAAGTCATATTAGAAGATCAACTGTCACTGAATGATATTTATTCAAGGATTGGTATAGAAAAGTGTTTCTTTGAGGAAAACGTTGGGCGCTCCGATATATAACGACATATACACTTTGTTCCTGAAATCTTTTTTCATTCAACGACCAGTCAAAACCGTCCAAGAAATAATGGATACAAATTGGTCCAGCAAGAGACATAGAGCCTCATGAGCCCCGCAGTCGCTGGGGCTCATGCGATCTATGTCGCTTGCAGTTGGATTATGTTTACTTTATTTGGCAATCAAGGGGTTAATACGGGAAAGACAAGGTAATAAACAAGAAAAGCTTCACTTTGTTTTTTGTCAGTAGAATCTGTTTTTACATATCACCTCGACAAAAAGAGCCATCGACAGTCAAAGGTTTAACTCTGTACATGCACTGGTATGTGATTTGGGATCATACGGCTTAAAACTACATTTAACGCAACGAATACGCTTTAAATGTGCGTTGGTCTGCTATTTTTAACTTTGCGTTTGAAAGCTACATTCACGCAACGTCGAGTAGGCTACACTTTAAGTCATTCAGCCCCGACACACCACAGTAAGACATGGATCGAGCATGATAGTTCAAGGGTAGTGCCAGAATAGTTTGGCGCCCATAGGCGCCAAACTATTGTGGCACCACCCTTGAACTATCGTGCTCGATATGTCTCTAGAATTGTAATACAGACCCAAGCATTTGCGGATTTCGGTCCTGGGACAGAATGTGTTAAGCCTGTGTTCATAGATAAGCGATAGCGGTGCGGTAGGCGGCACGGCAAAAAAGTCGCTAAGCAGCAGGCAGAAAATCGCTGTAGGTTTCCATATAGCGGCGCGACAGGCGGCATCGCGCCCCTATTTAAACTGCATAGAATTGTTGCAATTTGTTAAGAGTCCGAAATAGCTCAGGCGGTTAAACGTCGGAGCAGGAGAGCGAAGGGAATCGCCGGGTCGTGGGTTCGAATCCCGTCCCGGCCCCGGTAGCTGGACTCACAATCCAGGGGGAAAAGACGGATTTGTTCAATAGCATGTCCGTTGAAAGGTCCTGGTAAATCAAAGTGGCACAGTTGGAGTCACTTACTTCACTTATGCCTGTCACCCCTACCCGGGTATAGGCCGTCGACGAGAGACCTCCAGCAACTCCTGTCCTGTGCTTCTCCTTCGATTCTACTCCAGGTGGTTCCCAGTCTCTTGATGTCTGCTTGGAGGTCTCGACCCAGGAGTTTCTCGGCCAACCTCTTTTCCTCTTTCCCTGGGGGTTCCATGACAATGCCTGCCTAGTGATACTGGAAGCTGGCTTTCTCAGACTGTGACCGATCCATCCCCATCTTCTTCGCCCAATTTCATTCTCTGCTGTTATCTGCTCTGTTCTCTCCCAGAGTCTGACGTTGCTGATCTTCTCTGGCCAGTGGATTTTCAAAATTCTTCTAAGGCATGAAGGTCTGTACTCTGTTGACTGTGGTTTTTGTCAATCTCCAAGTCTCTGCTCCATATAGGAGAACTGCTTTTACATTGGAGTTGAAAATCCGGACTTTGGTGTGTTGTGACAGCTCTCTGGAACTCCACACTTTTTTCAACTGGAGAAAGGCTGCTCTGGCTTTACCGATTCGTGCTCTGACATCTGCATCAGTGCCGCCTTTTTTTGTCTATGATGCTCCCGAGATAGGTGAAGGACTCCACCTCCTCCAACGGGGTGCCAGCAAGCAAGACTGGTTCTTCCCTGGTTGCGTTCAGCCTCATTGTCTTTGTTTTCTGTTTGTGAATGGTGAGGCCCACTTGGGACGAGATGTCAGCAAGCCTCGTGGTCTTGTCCTGTATTTGTTGATGAGTGTGGGACAGTAATGCCAAGTCATCTGCGAAATCGAGGTCGTCAAGCTGTGTCCACAGTGTCCACTGTATTCCACTTCGTCTGTGCTCTGTGGTCATCTTCATGACCCAGTCTATGGCCAGTAGGAAGAGGAACGGAGACAGCAGACACCCCTGCCTGACACCAGTTCTGACCTGGAGCTCCCTGGTGAACTGCCCTTCGTGGATCACGCGACATGTCATGCCATCGTAGCTGCTCTTGATCAGGCGGACGAGCTTTGTGGGTACACCGTAGTGTCGTAGGAGTTTCCACAGAGTCTCTCGGTCCACACTGTCAAATGCTTTCTCATAATCCACAAAGTTGACGTACAGCGGGGAGCTCCACTCCAGAGACTGTTCCACGATGATGCGGAGAGTGGCGATCTGGTCTGTACATGATCGGTTCTGCCTGAATCCTGCTTGCTGGTCTCTCAGCTGGGGGTCAACAGAGCTCTTCATTCTCTCCAGGATGATCCTGTTGAAGACCTTTCCTGGTACTGACAGCAAGGTGATTCCTCTGTAGTTGGAACACTTGCTGAGGTCGCCTTTCTTGGGAAGCTTGATTAGTTACCCCTCCTTCCAGTCAGCCGGCATCACCTCCTCTTCCCAGATCTTTCCAAACAGTGGGTACAGCATCTCCACTGTTGTCTCTAGGTCTGCTTTCAGAGACTCCGCTGGGATGCCATCTGGGCCTGCTGCTTTGCCGTTCTTCAAAAATGCCACTGCTCTTCTGATCTCTTCCCGGCTGGGTCTGTTACAGCTGATGGGTAGGTCGGTCTCTGCCGGCTGGATGTCTGGGGGGTCGGGTGGGCTAGGTCTGTTCAGTAACTCTTCAAAATACTCGGCCCATCTGTCGAGTTGGTCTGCTCTGTCTGCAATAGGCTTGCCTTCTTTGTCTTTTACTGGTCTTTCTGTATGGCCATACTTGCCTGACAATCTTCTGGTAATGTCGTAGAGCTGTTTCATGTTGCCGCTGCCTGCTGCCTTTTCTGCCTCTGCTGCCAGGCTGTCTGTGTAGGCCCTCTTGTCTGCCCTGATACTCCTCTTCACCTCGCGGTTGGCTTCCGAGTATTCCTCCTGTGCCCTTACTTTGGCTGCTCTCGTGCGACTGTTGTTGACAACTGCTTTCTTCTGCTTCCTCACTTCTATCTTCTTCAAGGTCTGTGCCGACAGCCAGTCCTTGTGATGGTGTTTCCTGAACCCTACAGTGTCTTTGCAGGTTGAGTTCAGCGCCTCTCTAACTGCCTTCCACTGCTGCTCTGTGGTGACCGCCTCCTCTTCATTTACTAGCTCCTGTAGCGCTTGAAACCGGTTGGACAGCACCAGTTTGAACTCTTCTCTAACTCCAGTTTCTCTCAGGAGGCCTACATTATAGCGCTGTCTTCTTGTTGTCTCTGTGCGGCTTTTCTTTAGCTTGAGCTTCATTCTTAAGGTAAGCAGATGGTGGTCGGAGGCGACATCTGCTCCCCTCCTCACTCGAACATCTTGAAGGGATCTTCTAAATTTTTTGCTAATGCAGATATGGTCTATATGGTTCTCTGTTGTATGGTCAGGTGAGACCCAAGTTGCTTTGTGTATTCTTCTGTGTGGGAAGATGCTGCCTCCAATGACAAGTCGGTTTAGAGCACAAAAGTCTACAAACCTCTCCCCGTTCTCACTCATCTCCGAGCCTACTCCCTGTCTCCCCATCACCTCTTCGTATCAGGTGTTGTCCTCCCCTATTTTGGCATTAAAATCGCCCATGACGATGGTGATGTCTCGCTCCGCACATTTGTCCAAGGCACTCTGGAGTCGGTCGTAGAACTCTTGTTTCTCTTCCTCGTCACTGTCATTAGTGGGCGCATAACACTGGATGACGTTCAGCTTGAGCTTTTTCTTGGTTCTAAAGGCTGCTGTGATAATTCTTGGCCCAAAAGGTTCCCAGCCCATCAGCGCTCTCTGTGCCACTGGTGACAGCATGAGTGCTACATCTTCTGTATGAGGGGCATTCTCCTCTTCATGACCTGAATACAGAATCATCTCCCCACTTAACAGCCTTTTCTGGCCAGACTGCGTCCATCTGGCTTCACTGATACCTAGCAGGGTAAGGTTGTACTTTTGCATTTCCGCTGCTATCTGGGCGGCCTTGCCGCTCTGGTACATGGTCTTGACGTTCCATGTGCCCATGGTTGTGTCCCTGGATAGAGAGAGGCGGCTCGGTCCTGTGGCTTCCGAAGACTTCCGGCTTTCACCACAGGACGTCATAAGTCTTCTGGTAGAAAAACCTTCCTCCTCCAGGAAAGGAATTACTGTTAGTCTTTTCGTCGGCGTTTTTGTAGCTATTTCCTTTTTTGCAGGGTGGGGAAGCTACCCCCACGCCCAACCCCCTTACTAGGAGGACCAGGGGTTTTCTGTCGGGGTCATCTTCCCTTAGACCATGTTGGTTCACGGCACCTTATTTCATTCGGTGCACCCCTCTCACGAGGGACCCCCTATCCACCACCCAGGGGACGCGCCTCAACGCCATATGGTCCCAGCGCGAGGGCACAGTTGGAGTGCGCCTAAGTTAATCAGTGTTCAGGTCGTACTCCATAGGCAATAGATTTCCCTGTCCCCCATAACCCGCCCGTCAGGGCCGTCCATTATCACTTCGGTGCCGTGGACGTTAAACCCGGAACTAATCAATCAATCAATCAATTGCAATTTGTTGTCGCGTACTGAAACCAGCGCTCCCTTCACAGGAAAATCACTGTTGAATCGCTCCATGTGGAGATATTATTTTGTGGCGTCGCTGTCGCCTATTGCACCGCGATCACTCCGCTGCCGCGTCGCGCACATGGAAACACCCCTTAAACACCCCTTTATTTCTGTGTTCTCAATTCGTGTCGCTATCGCGCCGCTATAATTATGGGAACACCGCTTAACTGCGTGCTTGTCCTTATTTTCAAACTACATTCAAGCCACGAAGGCCGCAGTGACTTACATTGGTCTGTAATTTGGGACCACACGGCTCACTGCCTTCAGGTCCAAAATCACAGACGAGCACGTCAATCGGGTTAAAATCGCAGGAAGTGACTTGGCCTTGCCGCATTAACCCCTTCAATGCCACCGAACGCACAATAATAATAATAATAATAATAAATAATAATAAAGAGCATTTATATCGCTGAATCCCCAGGAGCAGTGGGCTCTAAGCGCGTTACAAAAATCTGTATATATGCAGAATCTCACTACCTTTACAAAATTTAATCTACGCACGCACATACAACTAAAACACACATAACAAAACCATTCACAATCACACGTAAAACGCATTTTGATCATGCTGATGCGCCACCACGATGGTGCTACACGGTCAGCAAAGGGAAGACCTAAGATCAAGGCCACCACGATGGTGCTAAACGGTCAGCAAAAGGAGGACCTAAGATCAAAGCCACCGTGATGGTGCTACAAAGTCAACAAAAGGAAGACCCAAGATCAGTACAACCGCGATGGCGCTACATGGTCAACAAATAGATGACCTGTGATCGTCCGAGCCACCAAATGGTCAATAAACTAAGGATGTAAAGTGAAGCCACCAAAATGGTGCTACACGGTCAACAAAAGGAAGACCGAGGTAATAAATGCCACCATGATGGTGCTAAGTGAGGCATCATAAGCCACAGAAATATGTATGCGGACCAGACCATTATCACACACACGCACACACAAAACGTGTTTCTAAAATCTTTGCCAATTCAACGCCAAAGACTGACCCCCCCCCCCCCCCCACCACCCTCCCCCCACAAAAAAATGCACTCAAAGTGGCGTCAGCAAGAGGCATAGATCCTCATGAGCCCCCGCAGGTGCGGGGGCTCATGAGGATCTATGTCTCTTGCAGTTGGATCCTGTTCACTTTTAATAGTCTCGGTAGTCAAGGGGTGAAAGGCTGAGTCCAGGGGAGATATCAATGAATGGGCATCGTACTGACCAGCACGGTCTGGCTGAGAGGAGAGCTTACCTCCAGCTTTCGCCGGCCACAGGCCATTTTCCGGTAATGATCCTTGAAAGTAACTGATGCTTGGAGGTGGGCTGGGGTGTGTGTGGGAGTCGTTGCGGGTGTGGGGTGTAGGGCTGGGGCTCAGAGTTGGTGGCTTGGATCACTAAAGTACAAATGCGTGCAGTGATACGATACTTAAGATGACGAAGCAGAAAAAAAATAAAATAAATAACAAAAATCGCATCACCCCAAGCATGAAGTTCGTACTTTTAGTAGTCGGTAGACTTGATAAATGCTGGTCTGGCAAAAAACAATTGTCTTTTAATCCACTCAGTGCCGGCTGAGGCACACTGTGTTTCTGAAAGCTTCGTTAATTCAACACCTAAAATATGTAGACGTCCCGGAACATGGATTCAGAGTGGTGTCAGCAAGAGGCATAAATCCTCATGAGCCCTCGCAACTGCGGGGGCTCATGAGGATCTATACCTTTTGCAGTTGGGTGGTGTTCAAATGCTCTCGGCAGTGAACGTGTTAACCAAGGTTAGACCCGGCAAAAGACAAATGTATTACGGTAGCGATTTCAGCAACATTTACGGATACATCCCCGATTTAGATCGGTAAATTAACCATTAGGCAGCAGATAAACCGCAACACTGGGCAACGGATGACAGACTAAAGGCCACACGCTAACACTAAAAATGGAAACAAACAAGAGTATAAAAACGCACGCGAGTTAAATCAAAGGAAATCACGGCGATTTCCGAAGCCAGCACTTGAAACATCGCTCACGCTGAAAACGGCCATTTGAACAGAAAGAAGGAAACGTATAAACCCCCGCACGATCGAAAGGATTGCTAAAATCAGCGTGAAAAATTACGTCTGTTGACCTTTTCCTTTGGCTCCCGAAGCTTCGGCCAACGAACGCCTTCAATTTGCAAGAGTCATAGATCCGCATGAGCTCAAGCTGGCGCGGGGGCTCATGAGAATCTGTGCCTCTTGCTGGTCCCGTGTTTGACCATTCCCTGTGAGGTAGACAGGTTGGGTGAATGACATGGCGTGAGAGTGTAGTCCATCTACATTGGCCCTGGCTGTGCAAGTGTCTTTGGTCAAATGAGTCTTTAGCTGCAGGGGCCTATGAAGATCTATGCCGTATGCAAGAGTCAGTGAACTCACTTAGTTCCAGATGCGCGTTATTGTAACCCCTTCACTGCTGGGACAAAGCAAACATCAGCCAAGTGCAAGAGGTATGGATCCTCATGAGCCCCCGCAATTGCTGGGGCTCATGAGGATCATTGCCTGTTGCTTAGACCAGTTTGTATCGATATTCCTTGCGCGGTTGTGGCTTTTGGTCATTGAATACTAAACAAAGACTTCAAAAACAAACAAAAAAATCGTCCAGTGGCGGGGAAGGGGTTAATTAATCTAAGTATATTGTAGTTTTTTCTTGTCAGGATGAGCGGCTGCGAGGTTACCACTACAGTCCGAGAATATATTCAGCTATGTATAGGGTCGGAAGACCAGACCAAAAGGGTGACTGCCAACACCCAAAAAGTCCTAGCTTTCCCAGGAACATGGATTGAAAGAGGTGTCATCAAGAGGCATAGATCCTCATGAGCCCCTGCGACTACGGGGGCTCATGAGGATCTATACTTCTTGCAGTTGGTTGGGTGGTGTTCAGATTTTCTCGGCACTGAACGGGTAAAATGCAGACAAAAACCCAACGAAGAAAAGAAACACGCTTAGAAAAGACAGTTGTTTCAAAGTAAAATTAATCATGTTGTAGGAAAGGTTATTCCGTTTCGACGGGAGCAGGGTGTTTCATATTAGGTACTGTTTCATAATCGGGTCCCCTCCCCTAACTTTCTTTTCTAAGCGTGTTTCTTTCTTCGCTGGGTTCTTCTGTACATAGGTTCAGGACCTCGCGATTCTGCCTCTTACATGAGTTACAAAACTCCCTTTGCCTCAGATGCTCACGAGAATGTAAGCCGCGTAGATCTTGGTGTAGAATGAGCTGTTGGGAAACTGCCACAACAAACCGAGAACGTACTCTTTCCTACAGGGGCAGGACCCCATGAATATATCGCTTACATGAGTTTTACAAAAATCATTTCGATCGCTGCAGATGCTCATGAGAATCTATGCCGCGTGGATATCTTTAAGAATTGGCTGCTGGGAAAACTGCCAGTACAAACCGAGAGTGTACAAGTATACTAAGTGACATAAATAAACATCCAATGTTGAAAAGTGCAAGGGTCATTCGGTTCAGTGTAAGGGGGATCCCGACCCAGGTGTAGCTCGATACACCAGAACAGCAAACACAGAGCAAGAGGGGTTTCTAGCGGTGTGCAAATTAGAGTTCTGAAGCAGGCTTTCTTGGAACGGGTTCTTGTTGTCGTGTTATGATTGTGGATGGTTAACGACTTTGTATAATAAAGGCTGCTTCAAGTTCTCACATTCAGCCTGAAACATTGCAGCAAGGTTTGGACTGACCATGATAGTTCAAGGGTGATGCCAAAATAGCTTGGCGCCTGTAGGCGCCAAGCTATTTTGGCATCACCCTTGAACTATCATGGCCAGTTTAACCCCAGAACTGTCATGGAAACCCCAAAGGGCTCATCTAAATTAAAAAGTTTTGATCTCAGGGTTGAAGGAGCCTATAGTCCATAAGCTAACCGGGTCTACCGTGCACCCCCCCCCTCCCCCAGTAATCAATAAGAGTAGTTTCAAAGTATACCCTAGTATGTCCTGAGATGTTTAAGCCATGTTCCCAGGAAATTCTTAAGAACACGCCAGAAATATAGTCGATCACGCTCTTCGGAGATGCCAAAATGAGGTTGAGAAACATTTTTCTCTAAATAAATCATAATTCATCCCACAAGCCAAAATCAGGCATTATTATGTTAAGGCACACCTCCTGCATCCTCTGCAAAAAACAGAATGAAAACATATTAAATCTCTGGCTCACAGTGAAGGTATTTGTGCACTCAGTAAACAGCCATTTCCGCGAAATCGCAAAAAAGACAAAAATAATGTGTCAGATGCCTTCAGACATTTTCTATAGCACTGGCAGTCCATTTTAAGGCTTACATCATTAAAACAGGATGTCACAATTATTATATACTTGACTAGGTGATGCTGTGATTACTGTGAGTGCCACAGTGATTGATTTTGTATTCCTATCCCCAAGTTGTAAAAATACATAAAATTGATTAGAAAAAATTACTAAAGATATTCCATTTCATTTTGACCTCTCTTTACCTATTAAGTTTCAATAATGTGAGCATAAAGTGCAAGAAAATAAGGAAAGTCGGCATCCTTTACGGTACATTCGTGGTAAATGATAGCTTTTTCCCATTTAAAATTGCCGAATTATGAAACGTACATTGTTTCCGGTGCCCTCAGAAATTGTGTATACAACCGATAGGTCTTTGTTAGGTTTTATTGGTTAGGATAGAGTACCACAGTTACTCCCAACCTGATGTTATGATGCTGTAATGCATTTAGGGGCCACAGTGGCTGAATCTGCTGCCCTACCCCCATTTTACCAGTACACAAAGTAATGCAAAATAATCATAAAAATTGCTTACGTCATACTTCTCTGTTTAAATATTTTTTGTTGCCAGTTTTTCTTAAAAAGGTATGCATAATGAGCATACAAATTTGTGATCATTTCATTAATTTCAATGTGACCCATCAATTTATTCGTAACTATTTTTAACTGGCTGGTCTTTTAGGTGATATTTTACCTAGCGTAAGGCGGGTCTAGTAAGGTCTCCCCTTTTGCTTTCATTTATTTTCGTCTAGAAATGTGTAAATATGAATATGCATAATAAAGTTTCAATAAAATGGAGTCAGCTTCACAGAGATGAAGACCATCATTAAGTCTGTGTACAGACCACCACAACGGTCCCTAGACAGTTACCATCAGCTGTCTAGACAAGAGCAGGTGACCATCTTCCGTCTGAGGACGTACAACCGACTCAATTTCCACCTGCACAGACGCTTTCACCTCGTGCCATCTCCCCTGTGCCCTTGTGGAGAAGCAGAGCAGACCACAGAGCACATCCCCCAGGACTGTGGGAACCACCAGCTGCTGAGGGAGGAGATATGGCAGAAGCCCGCCACTCTACAAGAGAAACTGTACGGGCCTGTGGAGGGGCTACAGAAGACCACATATTTCATTTTGAGAGCCAAACTCCAAGTGTGACGGCGTTCGAGAAGAAGAAGAATAATAAAGTTTCATGGTTCCTAACAGCCAGAACAATGTTATCAAAATACTTAGTTTCCACATGCCCACCACGAGATCACCACTTCCACCTTCTTCTTCTGCAACGTTCAATTCCTTGATGGCCGTCTTTAAATCTTATATTGTTCTGGCTGCCAATAAGTGAACTGTCAAGAGCTCGGCAGCATGTTTTCAGAGTTTGGTGTACAAGGGCGTGTCTTCTGGTCAGAACTGCCAGAAGACCGTTTCTCTGTATGGACAGGTTTGGAGAATGTGCTATGGATACTGATTTTCTACGCCAAATTCGCATATCGCTGTTTCCGCATGACCCAGTCTCACGAGGTGAGTCCAGCAGGGTCCGTACGGTCTGTGAACATTTGTGAAAGTTGTTAAAAATGACAAGGCTTTTTCAGGGCCCTTGAAAGTCTGTCAATTTCAGTCCTTTTCCTTAAAGTCTGTGAAAGTTTGTAAAAAATGACAAAGTGCTGGTTAACTTTTTGTCTACTTCTTTATTTTCTCCCCCAATTTGTGACTATTCCATTGCGAACGATCATGCTGACGCTTGTTGCAAGTGATCTATATTTAGCTCTGATCATAAAGTGACTTCATGGCCTTTATGCCGAAGAAGTTCTGATTGGTTGTTTACGCTTCTACCGAGCTCCGCCATTCGCTAAGCGTTCTTTTATTTTGGTATCTCTTCATGCATTAGGCACGAAAGCTTCAAATGAGATGCTGATACAGAGTGATCTAATTAAAGTGTGTAAACCTTCAGGCTTCAGTTTGGGTTTGTGAAACGTTTATGAAAAGTTTGTGAACTTCGTCCCTGCATTTCTGTACGGACCCAGTCCAGAGTAGTCAGTGAGTAGATGAAAGATGGTGGCCGGGCTCTCCCTGTTCAGCTTGTTGATGTCGTCTGCCCACGGGCTGCAGCCGCCATTCTGCTGTTGCCAATCACTTTGTTGCTGTAGTGTCTTGGTTTCTTACAGGCGGGTTGTGATCTTGAGGTAGTCTGGCGCCTGCTTTGGCCAGGCTGTCAGCCTCTCCATTTCCAGCTACTCCAGAATGCACTGGAATCTACTATTTTGTGGACAGGGCATCCAGTATATCTTGAAGCTTCCTGGTGAGATCAGTGGATCAAGCCGCTGCCTTTCCCTAGCTTTCTCTGCTGCTGTGTTGAGCACACACAGATGTGTACGATAGTTGGAGCTGCTGCCGCCAGCTGGTAAGGAGAGGGAGGTAGTAGTGCGGTCTGCACAACAGATGTACACGCCACTTCCTTCATTCCGCACGGCGTCTTGTGCGGTACCACAGCTGCTGTGAGGGTAGCGCTTGTGCATAATCTCCAGCGAGATGGCTTTGTGCAGTGCCGCGACCTTTGGCAAAGAGTCCTGGAACATTGTTTATGTTGTCTTGAAGGCATTTCGAGATGTCCAGGTATCTGAAGGGAGCTCTTCACACATCTTTGGGCTTGGTTCCAGGACATCAGTTTTAGCCCTTTGCAGGACCTTCAGTTGGCGGTTCAGACTTGGGCGTTTCTGGCGGTTGTTGGTCTGCTCCTGTAGTCTCCCATGCTGTCGGTGTTTAGTAAGTCTCTGCATCGTGTGTGCCGTTCTGCGTTCCAGTGGCTCCAATGTCCTCCATTTCCTAAATTGGGGTGCTCCAGATGGCTCTAAGGCAATGTCACTGCATAATGAGAATGACCCATGTTCTGCATCTTGTCAAGCCTGGCTTTTTGGGTTTTGCAGGCAGTGTTTCATGTTGTCGATGTATCTTGGTACCGCACTGCTGGTCTGACCGAGCAGGTGTTTGCTTGTGCCAGGATGCTGTAATTTGCGCCAATGTGGTCCCCATCAGTTTCTTCATCAGAGACCTTTTTTTTTTGCAGCTCTAGCTTCCATGGCTTCGATAAGAGGTCTCCACGTGAATCCAGTAATTTATTTGTTGCCAGTAAAGTTGGCCTGTCTGTCTTTGGTACTCGAAGGTCTCCAGATGGTCTAGCTCAGTTTGAGTGGCCTCTTTCAGTCCAGCTGCTGACTCTATTGGCAGCATCCTGGATTCTGCAGGATGCTATTTCTTTATGTTCAGCTGCGCTCCACACTGCAAAGTCAT
The DNA here is from genome assembly GCA_036245525.1 of Semisulcospira habei. Taxonomy (NCBI): domain Eukaryota; kingdom Metazoa; phylum Mollusca; class Gastropoda; family Semisulcospiridae; genus Semisulcospira; species Semisulcospira habei. The sequence continues at coordinate 136,966,586 of BTPG01000004.1, read as the reverse complement.
CCACATGGAGGATGTTCGAGACAAACCTTGGTACTGTTGTACTGATGTCATTAATGTAGACCAAGAACAGCATCAGACACAACATCTCACAGAGGTACACCTTCCCGAGTTTGACAAGACTGCTGAATGTGCAGATGGTAGAAGCTTCAGCGGCAGCCCCTGTTAAGCATGCCTTAACTAAAAAGAATTACAATTAAATTGATGGGTCACGTTGAAATTAATGAAATGATCACAAATGTTTATGCGCAATATGCATATTTTGTTAAGAAAACTGGCAAAAAAAAAATTTAAACAGAGGTGTATGACATAAGCAATTGTTATGATCATTTTGCGTTCCTTTGAGTACTGGTAAAATGGGGGTAGGGCAGCAGATTTAGCCACTGTGGCCCCTAAATGCATCACAGCATCATAAAATCAGGTTGGAGTAACTGTGGTACTCTATCCTAACCAATAAAACCTTAAAAAAAAACAATCAGTTGTATACAAAATTTCTGAGGGCATCAGAAACAACGTACGTTTCCTAATTCGGCAATTTTAAATGGGAAAAAGCTATAATTCACCACGAACGCACTTTCCTTATTTTCTTGCACTTTATGCACACACTATTGAAACTTAATAGGTAAAGAGAGGTCAAAATAAAATGGAATAACGTTAGTATTTTTTTCTAATTAATTTTGTGTATTTTACCAACTTGGGGGTAGGGATACAAAATCAATCACTGCGGCACTCACAGTAATCACAGCATCACCTAGTCAAATTTATAATAATTGTAACATCCTGTGTTAATGATGTACCCTTAAAATGGACTGCCAGTGCTATAGACAATGTCTGAAGGCATCTGACACATTATTTTGTCTTTTTTTGCGATTTCGCGGAAATGGCTGTTTACTGGGTGCACAAATACCTTCACTGTGAGCCAGAGATTTAATATTGTTTTCATTCTGTTTTTTTCAGAGCATGCAGAAGGTGTGCCTTAACATAATATTGCATAATTTAGCCTTCTGGGATGAATTCTGATTTATTTAGACGAAAATGTTTCTCAACCTCATTTTAGCATCTGCGAGGAGCGTGAATGGGGGTACCCTTTCGCCATCGGTTATGTCTCTGGTGTTTTCCTAAGGATGTTCGGGGAACATGGCTTAAATATCTCAGACCATGGTAAGGTACACTTTGAAACCCATCTTATTGAGTACTGGAGGGGGTGGGGGTGGGGGTGCACGGTAGATCTGGCTAGCTTATGGACTACTAATGAAATAAGCAAACCCTAAACTAGTCAGAGAAGTTGGGCGGATACAAGGATTTCCCTTCTACGTAGGGGAACTAAGAAGAAATTGAACACTTTTCTTTTCTTTCTTCATAGAGAGCTATCGCCAAAGCCAACTATATATGATATGTAAAAGTCCCAAACTAACCCGTTTTAAAGGAATAAATAGATAAAAAGATAAATAAATAAATAAATAAATAATGATGGGTTTCTCAAGTGCCATGAAATTTTCGTGAAACAATGTTCTGAAGTGCTTGTGTTGTTTACAATTCTTTTCTCATGCCAACAAATCAAATAAAACACGTATTCAAAAAATAAAAAGTAAAAAATAAAAAAATAAACAAACACTCTCCGGACGCTAAAACAAACTACTGTAAACTTGCGAGAAAACAAATCGTTTAGAGACCCCAGCACATTTGTCTTGTTTGTTTTTTTATCCGTAGTTTTTTTTATATGCAACGTAATTTATATAGAAACAGTATTCTCGAGACCTCTGAACAAAATTGCTTTGTTTTCATCCCTACGTCACACGACCAATCCCTTTAGCATAAACTGTACCACATGACCGAGCTACAAAAACCCTTGTAGCGAAAAAATGGCGGACTTTCTTCCTGTAGCCCTCTGTGTGACGCATCTTGGATGCGAGTTTTGTTCTATAAAACGTTCCGAAACGTTCTAAAGTAAAAAGTTACTTTGTATTGTTCGAAACAACAAGCACACTACTAGAAACGGCAACGTGATGAAATATTTTAAATTACGTCATAAGTATATTATGTATAAATGTATATTCCTTTGACTGACGTTAGTCATGTCTGGAGTGATCCAGGTCGGAAGATTTCTTCTTGATTTCTTTTACGAAAATTGTGGAGGAATGAAAACAAATACGTTATTAGTAGCTGGGGCTTGTTGCACGGATCCTTGTAGGCCTTCGGGAGGCCAAATTGTCCCCCGAAGGCCTTCGGCATTCGGGGTACAATGGTTCCTTTGACCCCCCCCCCTCAGGTAGCGAACCCCTGCTACCAATAACTTATAATATCAGACTATTGTTATATTCGACCTTGTTATAAGCGAAGTGGACTGCAATATCTGTATACTGTCTTGGGTTTACCCCGCTCAGGGCCAGATGACGCAGAGTGCATTTCTGCAATCTTTGTTAATTCAGCCCCAAAATGGATTCAAAGAGGTGTCAGCAAGAGGCATAAATCCTCATGAGCCCCCGCAACTGCGGGGGCTCATGAGGATTTATACCTCTTGCAGCTGGGTGGTGTTCAGATTTTCTCGGCACTGCTCGGGTAAATGTATCTGGTTTATTTTCAGTGCCTGGCGTTTCTGATCAAGGGTAGACAGTATGAATTCTTCGACGTGCAGTGTGAGAGGGGTGTAATTAATGAAGAGTAGTGGCGTCTTGGAGGCTTCAGCTTAATCCGGCACCACCCTGGAGCCTATCTGTCACGTTATGGTCTTGCACTTACTGGCGAAACAACAATTCTATCGGAGTTATAAGAGCGTCAAAAGGTTAAACACAATTAGATCAAACGACAAACAAAAATTGTCCTTTTCAGCAATCTTGCAAATTGCCACGACAAAAATTCATACACGAGCAGCTTTGTAATGAAGAGACATGCAATGCAAGATCCATCAAGATCTTCAAGAAAATGGCACGTTTATTTCTAAAGATTTTTTGTGGGACAAGATGGAATTTGTCGAAACAGCAAGGGATTTGTTTTTTCCTTTGAGGCCTCTTGAGGGACAAACAAAAATGTACACACGGAAGCGAAGCAATACACTTCCTTTCTCACTTCTTACAAAAAAATTACAATGACAATTTTCTAAAAACAATTAGTTATGCAACGAAGGAATGAATGACCGAAGGAATGAATGGCACAGAAGGCAGATACGAGAATCAATCAATCAATCAATCAATCAATCAATCAATCAATCAATCAATCAATCAATCAATCAATCAATCAATCAATCAATCAATCAATCAATCAACCAACCAATCACTCACTCACTCACAGAACCGCCAGTCAGTCAGTTAGTCAAACAATCAATCAATTTGAGTTACGAGTTATTGGGATTTAACGTCGATCTGGCAACTAAAGCCATCTCCCGGAGGGGGGGGGGAGGGGTATATATGAAGGAAGAAAGGGAGGAACGAACAGACAAACCAACAAACAAACAAAGTAAAAAACCGACCAACTAACCATTCAACCAAGCAAGCAAGCAAGCATGCAAGCAAGCAACCAACCAACCAACCAACCAACCAACCAACCAACAACAAGCAAGCAAGCAAGCAAGCAAACAAACAAACAAACAAACAAACAAGCAAACAAACAAACAAACAAACAAAAGAAGCAAAGAGCATTAGACATTACTGATCTTCAAATCCAACTTGGCTCGCAGGAAACTTCTACCCAAGAGTATATCACGTCATGGGACATCCTGAGATAGGGCGAGAGTGAAATAAAGTAGGTCGATGTCCCGGCCTTGGCTTTTTTGCCGGATGAGTCCATCTCTTCTGGCTTTTTGTATGATCTGTAGGGAAACATGCCAATAAAATGTCTCGGCGATGTCTCGACGATAATTCAAAGAAAGATCCGTCTCACAACACCCAATATCAGATTCACAAGCTAGCGTGCTGAATCGGTTGCTGCAGTCGGACAAGTTCTTCTGCTGCATGCAAGAGGAATAGATTCTCATGGGCCCCCTACAAGGGCTCATGAGAATCTGTGCCTCTAAGAGCGCTCAGCATCGGCATATTAAAATTTATTCTACTTGCAGGCAGCTGTTTGTTAAGCAGACTAGGGGAAGTCTTCTTGTCAAACAGATTCTCAGTTAAACTGCTCGATCTCCAAGAGGCACAGATTCTCATGAGCCCCTGCTGTCACAGGGGCTCATGAGAATCTATGCCTCTTGCTGACAGAGATCGGATGTAGCCACATGCTCTTCAGATTGAGGACACCATCCAGTTTGAGCGTACAATCCCCGCAATAAAGTTCGTGACATCAGTCATGTATTTTTTGCCACCTTGCTGACAACACTCCGCACGCCTGGATGGCTTCCACTGTCAACTGTGGGCTGTGGGTCGATCTTGACGGCTAAAGGTCAGTGCTTGCATGACCTCCACACCCAACTCTTCCCCCTCACAAGAAAATGTATCTAGAGTCTCGGGACCTCTGAACAAGTGCTGTTATGTCAGGCTGCTGTAATACCCGACCTTCTTATATGAAAAGTCGGATGTTATATCCATGTACTTTCTTGGTTAGCGCTTATCATTTGGAATACACCAGTGTGTGAAATACGTTTGACTAAAATAGTTCAAGGATAGTGCCAGAATAGCTTGGCGCCTCTAGGCGCCAAGCTATTTTGGCACTTCCATTGAACTAAAGCCATTGGTCTATATCCTTACCTGTAAGTATTATAATGTAGTTTGCATATAGCAGTATGATATGGGTTAATGTATTCAGATTATTAGCAGTGCCAAAAGCTGCCGATCAAGAAAATGAAATGACAGAGTCGGTATTGAAAGCCCAAGAATAGTGCCTGCCGGGCTGCACGCTCTGAACAGATCAGTCAGTCCTTACCCTCTCATAAGAATGAAAAGTCACACGCATGAAAGCACAAAAAACGATTACGAACGTTTTGAATAATAAAAAAAAAACAATAGAGAGGTTACGTTTACGCCCAACGCCTCCCAACAACAAACGAGACCGAAGTCACGGCGGATAATAACATGCTTGCACCATACGCAAAACAACACTCCAAGCATCTCCTAGAGGCATAGATCCTCATGAGCCCTCCCGGGCTCATGAGGATCTATGCCTCTAGGAGATGTTCGGAGTGTTGTCTATGCTTGTGGTAGAAGCGGGTTATCTGTCGTGACTTCGCTCTCGTTCGTTGTTGGGAGTCGTTCGGCACAAACAAAACCTCACTAGCGTGGCTTCCTAAACCCATTTACTGCCACTGGATGCATCTTTTATCTCTGAAATCTTTGTTAATTCAACCGCCAGAAATCACAATCGTCCAAGGATCAGGCACATATATTGGTCTCAGCAAGACATAGATCCTCATGAGCCCCCGCAACTGCGGGGGCTCATGAGGATCTATGTCTCTTGCAGCTGGATCGAGCTCACTTTTTCTCGGCAGTGAAGGGGTTAACAGAGAGCTGCTAGTCAAACATTGCGGCGAGGTGTCCGCAAATCTTGTTTCCAACGTCGTCAATACAATCAACGAACAAACTATTTCTCGTGGAAGCCTTTCCTATCTCGTAATAAATTCTATTTTTGTGGAGGCCTTGACCAAAACAAAATTTAATTAATTATTTGAGCGGAAGCGGTGAAGGTTTCCACAAAAATAGTTTATCTTTTCTTGTCTGGAAGAGTTTTTGAAAAGATGTAGAGCGCTTCACGACCACCCCCCCCCCCCCCCCCCCCCCGAAAAAAAAGTGTCTGTTTTTCTATTGTTGGTAGTTGTTTTTTTTTTTTTCTCTCTTTCTTGTGTGTGTTTGTTTGTTGAGACGTTTGACAGGATTCAAGGCTGTTTCCCGATCTTTGACAGAAAAAAAGATGCAACCACTGATATAAATTTGAACTATGTCGCCGGGTCGGCGCGGTCGATATGCTATGTAGACGATACTGCAATGGACACGGCAGATCTGATACTGTCGGCCTACGACAAACAGGGTAGAGCACCCTCAAACTGGGGAACAGTTGGAGCAGATCCCGACAGCAAGTGGCATAGATTCTCATGAGCCCCTGCGACTGCAGGGGCTACTGCGAATCTATTCCTCTAGCAGATAGATGGCGCTGACTGCCTCATAGATTGATACAGGAAACGATCGTGTGGGATCGTAGTTATCTATCACCCTGCCAGTGAAATGATGGTGCCGTTGAACCTCATATACCGACACCAATAACGAAATGAACCAAAGGTCATCGGCCTGATGTCGGTCATAGTCGGCTCGCGTACAGCTGTACACAGGCTAACTTAGTCTGGCGTCGGCCCGAGGTCCTTCTGCTCGTGGGGCAACAGCTGACAAACCGTTAGGAGTAGGGTTTTCTTCTTGGGTCATCTCTTGAGGTGAAAATAAAACCCAAGTAGCAATCACGTCTTCGGGCCCACGATGGCCGCAGTGGGCCCGCGCACAGCGGTGCGCGGGAACACTGCGGCCATCGTGGGCTCTAGGACCTTCGCTCACTCGGAAGGGAGATAACAGAGGTGTTAGGAACGTGTAATTAACGAAATTTCAAATAAATACTACAGTTAACGATAAGCTGTTTAGCGATCTAAACATCATATCAGTACCACCACCTGAAATACATGTAAATGGATCAAGCAAGCAACATACATTCTCATAATAGTGTGAATCAAAGGCAGGCATCGGCGATGGACAATACAGCGTTAGCTTAACTCATTCTATCCCATACACACCACAGCAAGATAAGGATCGACCATGATAGTTCAAGGGTGATGCCATAATAGCTTGGCGCCTATGGGCGCCAAGCTATTCTGGCATCACCCTTGAACTATCATGGTCGATCTGTGTCCTGCACTAGAGTGCAGTCTTCTGAGGACAACGGCAAAATTTGGGGATTTCGGTGTTGGGGTAGAATGACTTAAGACAAATACGGCAAACGCAACGGCGTATGCTGGCCATCACCAATGCATCGTGCAAGTGACGGAAGGAACTCCTTCGTATAGTGATTAACCCTCTGGATGTCGGCAGCGCATTTTGTCGAGGTGATTCCTGCAGGAATCACCTCGACAAAAAGCGCTACCGGCAGCCAAAGGGTTACATTCTTGTTGCCTCGATCAGTGTAGGCAAAAGAGGAGCAGAAGTGACATAATTATATGCTCTCCACCACTGAAAGGCGTATGTTGACATCGTGCAGATGGAGCAATTCGGTCAAATGATTAACCCCTTCACAGCCACTGATCGTACGCTGTACGTCTGGAATCTGTGTAAATTCAACGCGAAAGACCTGCTACAGCCGTCCCACGAACAATGGATTCAGCAAGAGGCATAGATCCTCATCAGTCCCCGGAATTGCGGGGGCTCATGAGGATCTATACCTCTTGCAGTAGTGCGGTGTCCATATTTTTGTCGGCAATGAAAGGAGGGGGGGGGGGGGGGAGGTGTTAAACCCTGATTACCTCGTGAGACTGAGAAACAGAGGTAAAATTGGTATATATATATATATATATATATATATATATATATATATATATATATATATATATATAATATATATATATATATATATATATATATATATATATATATATATATAAATGTAAATTCCTTTGACGTCAGTCATTCAGGAGGTCAAAGGAACAATTTTGTACCCCTCAGGCCTTTGGCCTTAAGGGTACAATAGTTCTTTTGACCTCCCTCAGGCCTACAAGGGTCCGTGTACCAAACCCCTGCTACCAATAATGTATTTGTTTTCATTCCTCCGCTAATTTTCGTAAAAGAAATCAGGTAGAAATCTTCCGACTTGGATCACACCAGACATGACTGACGTCAAAGGAATTTACATTTATATAATAAACTAATGACATAAATTAAAATATTTCATGACGTTGCCGTCTCTAGTACTGAGTGTGCTTGTTGGTTCGAAAAACACTAAGTAACTTTTTACTTTAGAACGTTTTGGTGATCTTTTATAGAACAAAACTCGAATCCAAGATGCGTCACAAAGATGGCTACAAGAAGTCCGCCATTTGTCGCTACAAGGGTTTTTGTAGCTCGGTCATGTGATACATTTTGCGCTAAAGGGATTGATCGTGTGACGTAGGGATGAAAACAAATATATATCTTCCCTGCCTGCATGAGGGACTCATGAGAATCCACGCCGCTTGCAGACGGAAACGGGCTCAGTTGTTGGACTCTGGAAGATTTGTCGCAGGAACGGCTGGGGTCTACCGATTTATTCAAACGGGCCATGATTGTTTCCGGTTCTTCCATCGACAGGGGGCGACACTGTGCCTGTTGCCAGGTCATTTCCGTAATTGAAGCCAAGCCACTGTCAGTGCGTTCTTTACATGCTAGCTGTACCGAGTCTGGCAGCGAAGTCCCGGCCATCTGCCCGGCCAGAGACAGTTTGCGTAGAAGACCGCGAGAAAGAAACTTAGGAGAGTCTGTTCATTGATACGTCCATGCACGTTCCACACCCAAAAGGCAAAAGATCCTCCGGCCGACATCGGCCCGAGGTTTCTCTCAGTGATGTTATGAGCAGGAGAGTGTAGTATGATCATCAATGATACGAACAGAATCAGTGACTTCGGATTTCTCAGACGTATACAGCAGAAATCGCCGGGAGTTAATTTTCAGCACCAGTTGCTGACACTGTTTGAAACCCGCGAGGAGCATTAACCGGTTAACCCATAACATACTGAGGCTAAAAGCTTCAAATTTGTGCACTGCCATATGCAAGCTACATTATAGTACTTACAGATAAGGATATAGACCAATGGCTTTAGTTCAAGGGTGGTGCCAGAATAGCTTGGCGCCTAGAGACACCAAGCTATTCTGGCACTACCCTTGAACTATTTTAGACAAACTTATTTCACACACAGGTATATTCCGAATGATAAGGGTTAATAGCTGACCAAACTTACTGGGCTCTGTGCCTCTTGTTGCTGGAGTGGCGAATACGGAACGAGAGTGGGGAGGGGGGGGGGCGGGGGGGGGGGGGGGGAAGAGACATTGTACACTCTTAATTAAACAGTATTATCATACTCGTTCGGAGAGAGCAAAAAGCGTCTCACGTCCTCCTGTTTTTTTCTTTTTTTATTATTATTTTTAACACGTTTAAATAAAACACCAATTCCGTGTGGGAGAGACATCAGGGACACAAGGGAACAGGGTTGGGGAAAGGGGAGGGGGGGGGGAGGGGGTTCAGGACGTGTCATTTCTCGGAGTGAAGCAGATCTGCCACTGTGCGAAAGACATCTTCATCAACAATTCATCATGACGCCCTCGCAGAAAAACGAGGCACCGGAACATCCATCCAGCGTCGTCTAAAATGTCCCGTCAGCATAAAGGTCCTCGGGCCGACGTCAGCCTTAGCTGGCCCGCGCACGGCCGTGCGCAGGCAAGCTAAGTCTGACGTCGGCCCGAGGACCTTTTTGCTCGCTGAGATCTGTTTCTTTTCTTTTGCGAAATGTCTGCAGAATGTTTCCCGTCCCACTCAGCCCTCCCACATCCTTTTTGTTCTCCGTCTTGTTGATGGGATGGCTGGGGCGAGGGGGGTGGGGGGGTGGGGGGGGGGGGGGTAGGAGAATGGTTATTAACTCCTTCATTGCCGAGAAAATGTGAACACGATCCAACCGCAAAAGGCGTAGATCCTCATGAGCCCCCGCGACCGCGGGGGCTCATGAGGATCTATGCCTCTTGCAGAGACCAGTTCGTATCCATGCTTACTAGACGGTTTTGGCCTCAATTTTGTAGTTGACTAAAGAAAGATTTCAGAAACTAAAATGTACGTACAGTGGCAGGGAAGGTGTTAAGGCATTGGATGCACTGGTTGTCTCCCTTTATTTGCTACCGCTGATGTCATCGGAATAGAATTGAGGGAGACTGACAAACCAGTGTGGGCACTGGACTGAGAGACCGACCAGCTCGAGTTTGATTCAACGCAAAACTGATCATTTGGACTGGCAAACCCCGAAACAACACTCAAAGGTGAGCAAAATGTGCTCGGGACGATGCCGGTACTTAGACCGCGGGAGTTCGACTGTGCCGCACAGCCGTCACTGCTCGGGAACAATCAGGCTGACGCCAGCCAGATGACCTTTTGCTTACTTTGTCCGTTACTAACCCATCGGGTGCTCACTACGCAAAATGTCGAGTCTGTTTTACCCGAGACAGTCATGGCTGACAGATAATGTCGATCTCGTGCGTGGCCGGGCCGAAATCTGCGTGCTGGTCTGTAATTTTGGACCTTAAAGCCTCAGGCCGTCAGGTTTAAATTCACAGACCAGCACGCAATTCGTATCCGCCTCAGTCTCGCCAGACCACGCAGCTTTACCGGAAGTTTGAAATCGAATGGCCTACATCCGGTCGTTCTGAACTGACGATCTGTGTTAAGAGAGATTGAGAAAAGGGAGAGATGTATGCGGTATTCCTGATCATGGAAAAAGACAGTTTGTCCTCACCAGAAAAAGATGTACTTTCGTCTCATAGAGATAGTAGTTAATGAAAGTGACACAGTTTAACCCCTTCACTGCCAGAGGACGCAGATAGTATTTCTGGAAATCTTTGATTAATTCAACGCCAAAGAACCCACGCCGTCTAAGAAACGTGAATACAAAGTGGCGTCAGCAAAGGGCATAGATCCTCATGAGCCCCCGCAACTGCGGGGGCTCATGAGGATCTATAACCTTTGCATTTGGATGGTGTTCACTTGTTCTCGGCGGTGAAGAGGTTAAGTGACAACATCATCAACAACAATAAGAAAACTCATGAACGATCTGAAAAAAATAGAATAATTTTTTCCCCAGCTATTTCAGACACGGACAGAAAGAAAAACGTGGACTTAATGCAAAGAAAAGAAGAAAAAAATTAAAACAAGGAAGCAAGAAAAAGACTAAAACGCAATGAGGGAAAACGCTTCAGAATAAGAGGGAATAATAAAAAGAACAACAACAACAAAGTTTGCAAAAGAAGCAAGAAAGTCTCCTCCCCCGGGCGGACAGTGAGAAACAAATATTTCTTCTACATATTTGATAAATACAGTAGTTCCCTGTAATAATGAAACAGAAACAGCACTCTCTCGAGGCTTACATGGAAAAGCTATTTGTCTGGAGAAATCTGCACAAAAAAGAACTGTTAACTGTTCTTCCAACAAGAAAACTTTTCTTCGCCAGCAAAGCGTTCCGAAGTCGAGTCAGATGACATCGTTGGAATAACAAAGGAGGAGCAAACACTCACAAGCACTCTATTTTATGCGACAAGTTGAATCTAGACCAGCAACAGCAACAACAGAAGCAATTTTATTTCTATTTTGTGCTCCTTCTGGTGCGCCACATGGTTTTAGTTCGGTATAAAGTTAAAGACCTCAGGCACCATCGAGAAGCTGGCCAAAGACAGGCAGAAGTTAAGCCCCTTTGTCGCTGCCCTACACGCCAGAGGACGTAACGGGCATTGAACAAGTATAAAGTGGGCCAATCGTCATAATGTGGACTTAAAATGAAACTTTGACTTACTGGAAACTTTTGACGGCTTGACGCCGTCCAAATTTTCCAGTAAATCAAAGTTAAATTCGGTTTCATAATGTTGCTATGAATTCGGATATAGAAAAACACTAGGCGACCAAATTTTGTTTGTTATCCTATTTTTTTCTTCAAAGTAATTATATGGACAATCTGAACCCAGAACAAGCGAAAAAGCGTTGTTATATCCTACTTATATTCGGCTTTGTTATGAGCAAACCTTTTACTGGAATAGACGATTACATTATTAAGACAAAACTAGCACTGTTTTGAGGACAACAGTGGATTATAAACCCGGACAAACATGCGATATCGCATGTTTGTACGGGCTTTTAATCCACTGTTTTCGTCGAAACGCCTACTTCTGATATCTGAAAACGTCTATTCAAAGTTAGATTCCGGATTCATTACGCTATTTCGTATTGTTTAACTCTTTGATACTCTCCGCAACCGGATTCGCGGCATGAAGCCGCGAATCCGGATGCAACACGTCTCGAATGCGTTAAAACAGCAGCGTGTGCCATTCTTCTCATACGGATTGCAAATTTAGTTCAGCTGTTAACATAACACTTTCACGTCCAGCTATATAGTGCCAGAGAGGGGTCGACCTTGACCAGTACTGGAAATAGACGAACTAAACCGGATGGCTTCAAATCAAGCGCAGACAACTCACACACATAAAATAAACGAATGATAGTTTTCCTCGACCCGCCAAACACGCACGATCTTTCCAAGGTCATCCCCTTTTAGTCGTCTGCCTATCCCCGAAATACACGTAACACCTTTGCAATTGAAACAGAAAGGAGAGACATACATTCTCATTAGGGACTCATCAAAAACTGTCTCTCGCTCGGTGCTACAGGGGATCGACTACATCTATATATTTTGCCAATGAAAGGAATCCAGTGGAAGAGGCCGACACTGCTCGGGAGTTGCTGGAAATACAATTATTGTCTCTGGCCCTATGTCTCAACGGAGAATCTGTATACATTTTCCTGAAAAAGACACTCAGCACCAGAAATAGCGCCATTACAAAGCAAAGAATCCAATCAAGTTTTGGCGAAATAACAGTCTGGTCCGGCTTTTGTTGGAAACGGTGGCATCTCCAAGGAAGCAAAAAGGTGTCGGTCCCGCTGGCCCGCGCACGTCTGTGCGCGGGCCATCTGGACCGACGGCGACCCGTCTAATTTCGCTCACTGTGTTCTTACAGACCCCGGAGTAACGTACGCGGATAATTTGTTGCTCAACACAAAGTTACGAAACCCTAGTTTACAAACATTTCAAATTGTGCCAGTTCGCTGTCCAACACCATGAACCCGCAGCAGATTGAGCTGTAATTTATTGAAAGAAAAAAAAAAAGAAAAGGAAAAAAAAGGCAATTTCGCGGAGAACTTTGCAATCTTCGAAATAGAATGTGCTCACAAAGAATGTACACAAGACCAGATTATTTTATTTAACCCCTAACCTCCCACTTTACGTACATTTTTGTTTCTGAAATCTTTCGACAACCGTCCAAGAAGCATGGATACAAATTGGTCTCAGCAAGAGGCATAGATCCTCATGAGTCCCCGCAGTCGCGGGGGCTCAGGAGGACTAGTGTCCTCTTGCAGCTGGATCGTGTGAAGGGGTTAATTAAGTATGCTTTAAGTGTTGTGATTTTGTCAATGACGTGTAATTACATAGCAAGTGATTTTCTTATGCAGGTTTTGCCACTCGAAATATACAGGTCTACAGAGAAGAAAAAACAACAACAAAACAAACAAGACATTACAGGTGTTTACTGAAGTTTGCCTCACTAAAACAGTACATTCAAATTTAAAAAAAACAAACTTCAGTATCTTAGCTGACCCTTCGCACCACATGAATTTTGTGTTTGTCCTGTGCTGTGTTTGTCTTCCGAGTGAATGCATGGGTTTCACGTGAGCGTGTGTGTTGGGTTCAGTTCGCGGCGCTTTGAGCTGATTCATAGAGCTATTTAATAACCGGTATAACTGTTGTAGTTATTATTCTTTTCATCATCATCATCATCATCATCATCACATTAATATTATTATAATAAATCATTATTATTATGTCATTATTATTATTATTATTATTATATTGTTATTATTATTATTAAGTCCCTTTTATTTATAGAAGGGACTTTTTAGGACGGGTCGCGGTGGGGCGAATTTAATAGCATGTCCATGATGTCAAAGGTGGGCAGGCTAAACCTCTAACAATTGAAGTAACAAGATAAAAATTACGTCATGTCTAGTTACGCTAATCTCGCAGATGAACGTACATTTGGCGCGAAGGCCGTATGTGCGTAGTATGTATGTATGCATGTATGTATGCATGTATGTATGCATGTATGTATGTATGTATGCATGTATGTATGTATGTATGTATGTATGTATGTATGTATGTATGTATGTATGTATGTATGTATGTATGTATGTATGTATGTATGTATGTATGTATGTGCGTATGTATGTATGTGTGTGCGTATGTATGTAAACAAGAGAATCTCCGATATTTCTGTACACGCAAACTTGAAACTTGGCGAAATACTTTTTTAAGTGGGTGGCTAAGAGTGCCTCCGAGCATATTGTAATTGAATGTCTCATTGAAGACATAAACAACCGTTTATAGGAAGTCGGTTGACCCAGATTACAGTCTGTAATTTTTGTCATATTTACTTGAACTTTTGCATATAGCTAGTTTGGCGAAAAACATCGGATGAGTTCGTTAGCCAGCTTTGTATCCTTTCAAATTCTTTAGTAAACATTAATTCTTTTCAGAAAAGAATTAAAACACTAAAAAAAAAAAAAAAAAAAAACTTTACTTCTAGTGAAAGTCAGACAGTGGCGGTGACGTAAAAGAAGCAGCTCCGTCACCACACATACACTGACATAATACTCTAAATATGACGTCATTCTCTCTCGCGCGCGGCTCTCTCTCTCTCTCTCTCTCTCTCTCTCTCTCTCTCTCTCTCTCTCTCTCTCACACACACACACACACACACACACACACACACACACACACACACACACACACACACACAAACATGCGCGCATCTCCAGGAGGAATAAATCCTCATGCGCCCGCAAGGCGCATGAGGATCTATGCCTCTTGGAGATGTTTAGAGCGCGCGCGCACGCACGCACTATCACGCACACATACACATCGACGCGCTCTCAGAAGAGCATGCAGGTGGCCCGTGTACTGGGTATATCATGTAGCTAGGTAAAGTCAGTCTGCTTTCGCGCAAAGTATAGGAATACTAAAATTGTACCGTGAAGTTCTAGTTTTGTCACCATTTTCTCAAGCCTATGAAGCGAAAGTGAAACTCATATCACGTAAATTATAAAATTACGTAAAAACTAAAACTTACGTCATGGCAAATGCCGTTTGACAAATCAATGACGCGTATGTCCTGCGCCCCTTATAGAACTCATTGTCGCATTGGCAGATCTGCGATACTTTTTCAATAGAAGACAATTCAACATCAGAATCAGTTCAAGGACAAAAGGTAGAGACCATTGACAGCGAGGACAGCTCTCATATCGAAGGGTTGGTTAGTTGGTTGCACATTGCTTAACGTCCCGACAGCAACAAGAGTTTCTCAGGACGTGCCTGCACTGCTTGTGAAAAAAAACACAAAAGAACTAAACAGAATATTGAATTATGTCGCCAGCCTGTGTAATACGCTAAATAAACCTAAGACCATTAATTAGCAACACACACCCAATATCAAGTGCTACAGAAAGCGCAGACTGTAGGGAGAGTTTAAAAAAGGAAAATACAGGTGAATGGACCAAGGGTAGACAGAAAAACATGCCCCAGAAAAGAGGAAAAAACCCACCCTATGGGGCTGACCAGGGTGACCCTGGGAACTAAAAAGTAGTTAATCCCACCCAAGTCTCCAGAGCAGACCCGGGTGCGGGGATATCGAAGGGACTCTGTGGGTTATGGTTCATCCCATATTATTATTATTATTATTATTATTATTATTATTATTATTATTATTATTATTATTATTATTATTATTATTATTATTAGTAGTAGTAGTAGTAGTAGTAGTAGTAGTATCAGTATATAGCCGGTCATTGACTAAACAACAAATACACCCAAGGGGTGAAAAAAGGTGGACACGTCTTCGCTAAACGTCCCTCTATTCTAACTGAACAAAAGTGACTCCCCAAAAAACCCATTACCGACATGCAATCGCAGTTCCGGGTCAGGGAAAATGCGAACATCCCCCTACTGCAAGAGGCAAAAAGCCTCACGAGCCCCCGCATCTGCGGGGGCTCATGAGGTTCTTTGCCTCTTGCTGGTCACATGTATAAGTACCATGGATGGTTGGGATTGTTTGACGTCGAATTTACAATCGGGTTCAAAGTAATAACTATTGGTGTCCGCTTGGACTGGGCGATCGGGCACGGGTACATTGGGAACTTGGCGACTGATGGATGGAGCGGCTGTGGGGATGAGACGTTAATCTGATTAAACGACAGGAAGTGATTAAAGTTGTCCCCATCGACATGCGCCTGGGCGATCTTCGTCAGTTCCAAAGACCCGCTACCCTCCTGCAACAGCCGGCTGAGACGCCAGTTTCGGCCGGAAAACGTTTCAAAGCCAGTAACTGCCAACCAACTGTACTGTCTGCGTTACAGAGAGAATTTTGCGTGGGGCTCAAAACAGCTCCGCAAGAAAGCCGCTAGGACCATGACAGGCAGGTACTGGCTGTTGAAAGTTACGTGCAGTTCGACCCAGATCTCCATGGACACACGCAAGCTGTTGGGGTTTATGAAGATCCGTACGCCACTTGAGAAAATCCGGGACTTAACTAAGTGGGGATCTAGGCATCCCGTTTAAATTTCATTGGCAGGTCTCAAGTTCATGAGCATTAAGAGGTCCGCGACCCGTCTGGAAGTGGCACAGATCCTCATGGACCCATGCAGCCTGCGGGGGACTCGTGAGGATCAACGCTGCTTGTTTAGATATATCTCGTTTAATTAACCAACCCTTTAACTGCCGCGGTAAGGCGAACGTTACCCAGCTGCAAGAGACCTAAATCCTCATGAGCCCCCGCGGTCGCGGGGGCTCATGTGGATTTATGTCTCTTGTTAATCGTATGTTCTTGACACCTGTTTTTGGTTACATTTACATCTGTGTTCTTCACGCGAATGTCGGTCACTGTGACTTTCAAGACTTTTAAGTTCGTAGCGATTTTCGTGAGCTTCCCTACTCGACTGCAGCAAACGCTCTTCGTAGCCTGCGTGAGCTCATGCGGATCTACGTCTCTTGATGAGGGCCATCGCGTGTGATCAGACTGAGGTTTCCTGTTTCTCCGACTTCGTTGACATTGACAAGCACCTAAACGATCCTCATCAGCTGTCCAGAGGTCTTCTACCATCTCCAAGAGGCGTAGAGATCCTCATGAGCCCCTGCAGAGTGCCGGAGCTCATGAGTATCTACACCTCTTGATAATAACAATCTTATCTGACCCCTTTTCACTGCCAACTGCAAGAGGTATAGATCCTCATGAGCCCCCCGCAGTTGCCTCTTGCTGACACTATTTTGTATTGGTCTATGTTTATTAGATGGCTTGGGTCGATCGCCTCCGGAGAAGGGCAGCGAGCGTTGAACAAAGGACATGAGAGTTCCATAGTAAACCAGACCAGTATTGGCAAAATAGCGAAAGGAACTCTGGGTGGGGTGGAGCGCGTATGGGCCTTTCTGAGCGCAGAGATCCCATCTTTAACTCATTCTACCCCAACACCGAAATCCTTACATTTTGCCGTCGTCCTCTGAAGACTGCGTTGCAGTGCAGGACACAGATCGACCATGATAGTTCAAGAGTGATGCCAGAATAGCTTGGCGCCCATAGGCGCCAAGCTATTCTGGCATCACCCTTGAATAATAATAATAATAATACTGTTATTATATAGGCGCTTTTTCTCAATTTTTGGGGAAATCGACTCAAAGCGCCGCGCCTGAAACCCTCACACACTCACGAAACAGACACGGATTTTACGCCATTTAAGACAAACACAGTACAAGACAAACGAAGGGCCAGTCAGCTACTGAAGTTACAGAGATTTTTGATCGCTTGTATTTGAAATTTGTAAAGTGGCCTGAGACCGGTACCAAAGTGTGGGGGGTGGGGGTTGGGGGGGGGTGGAAGAACCGGAGTACCCGGAGAAAGAACCCCCGACGGTCCGCCCGAATTAACGGTGACACTTACCAGAGGAGAAAAGTCCAACGCCGGAACCCGGTATCGAACCGCGCACCTTTGGCATTGGTGGCAGGCGCCTTGACCACTGCGCCACGGACCGCCCCTATCATGGTCGATCTTTATTTTGCTGTGGTGTGTCTGGGGTAGAAGGAGTTAACCGAACTGAACTGAACTGAACTGAACGTGGGTGTTGCATCAACAGATTTCAGAAAGACAATCTGCGCCCGCTGGCCAAGTGAAGGGTCGATGAAAGTCAATGAAGATCTCCTGCCTTGGTCTCATTTCTCACCCAATGCGCAAAAGGACATCGAGCCGACTCGCTGTCAGAAGCCAAAGACTGAGCAAAGCGTCATCCGGCCGACTTCGAACCCTGCCTGTCGGCCCGATGACATGTTCTGTAGTAGTGGAAACATAACAGCGTCCGAAATGATCCACAACAATTACTATCTGTCTACAGCTGGCTGTCTGCAGCGTGCCGCCTGTGGTCGAAATTTCCAGTTAGTTTAGCGCAATACAGAGTTCAGGTTCAGGCCGAAAGTTCTGGTTAGCTTAGCGTAATATATCATGAGTTTTCAAGTTAATGTCAAAATTTCCAGTTAGCTTAGTGCAATATAGAGTTCAAGGTCAGGTCGAAATTTCCAGTTAGCAGTGAAGAGGGATGATTACAAATGAGGACGACAGACACTATCGACAAGAGATCGACGACTTTGTAGAGTGGTGCGATAGAGACTATCTTGAATTACATGTTGGCAAAACAAGAAAGATGATCATAGATTTCAGGAAAAACAAACATCATCCCGATCCTGTTGTCATCAAGGGAACAGAAGTTGAGCTTGTAGAGTCCTACAAGTATTTAGGTGTTCTTTTTGACAACTTGTTCAACTGGAAACAAAACACAGAGGCTATTGTGAAAAAAAGCGCATACCCGTCTTTACTGTTTGCGAAAACTCAGATCATTTTAATGTAAGTACTCAGCTTTTACAGATGTTTTACTGCTCCAGTATTGTTAGAGTTCTAACTTTTGGACTGACGTGCTGGGGTAGAAATTATGTAAGAGATCAAGATCGTCTTAACAAAGTAATCAGGAAAGCGGGCGGGGTGATTGGTAGAGCACAAGATACTTTGGACATACTTTACAACAGACGGATTACGAACAAACTGGCTGACATTCTTGATGACAAAACACATTCACTTAGATATAAATTTGACAGCAGACATATCGAACGAAATGGCAGACTTCGAGTACCCAAAGTAGTACATCACGCTATGCCAACTCTTTTGTCCCTCAGGCTGTTACCCTTTTCAACAGTAATATCAGTAGATAGTGTCTGTCAACATTCTTTAGTTGTTTAGTAGTAGCCCATTTAGTAGTTCACTGCAACATTGCTGACACCAGAAGCACAGGGGGCATAAACCATAAGTGTTTCTGATGCCAAGAGTGTTACAAAAACAATACGTCTGTTACAGTTCATATCTTTATCTGAGAGTTATAGGTTATTTAATTAATTCACTGAGTGAATGATGATGCCATGTGTTGTATGGGCAGACAGTGAATTTCCCCATGAGGGAATAATACAGTATTATTGTATTGTATTGTATTGTATTGAAATCGGACATGCCAGACCACTGCGGGCACCCTCTAACAACCAATGCATGCACATAGTCTCGCCACCATGACATCCGGAATCAGAATCGGTGCTCGCCCTGTAAGGAGATCGCAAAGAAGAAGAAGAAGAAGAAGAAAAATGAGAATTTGTTCAACAAAAGTCAGTTAGGATGTTTATATGCCTATGGAAGAGAAGAGTCATCACATATTTTAAACATTCTGTGTGCTGATACACTGTCGATGCATTAAGTCGCAAGCACTCAAACAAAAATAACATTAGTCTTTGACTAGCTGGAAACACATAATATCTCGACGAAAGTGGACAAAGGTGGAGCACCTGTAATTTACGAAGCCTGGAGCTTTTGTGCGTGTGTGTCTGTGTGTGTGTGTGTGTGTGTGTGTGTGTGTGTGTGTGTGTGTGTGTGTGTGTGTGTGTGTGTGTGTTTGTGTGTGTGTGTGTGTGAGTGTGCGTGCGTGTGTGTGTGTGTGTGTGTGTTTAGGGGTATGTGTGTTAAGGTGTGTGTGGGGGGGGGGGGAGGGGGGGGAGGGGGGGGGTTCGTACCTGGATATAATAACATTCAAGTATCCCTGCTCAGTCCCTACCCGTGAGTGCAGCCTCCCCCCTCCTCCCCCCCGCCCCCCCCCCCCCCCCCCCCGCCCCTTGAAACTAACCGACAGAACGACAGAATAAAACGCGAAGAACATAACCAGAAACAAAAGACAAATCTGAGGCTAATAACTGGGAGGATTTGCTAACTATTGTGATCAATCTTCTTTGCTCTTCTTTTCTGTTTACGGGGGCTCATGAGGATCTATGTCTCTTGCATCTGGATATTATTTGTTGTGTCCCGACAGCGCCGCAATGAGTTAATGCCAATCTTCACGCAACGCCTGTCTTATAGAGGGCGTCGAAAATGAAACATTGGAGGGGGGGGGGGGCGGGGGAGGGGGGGGGGGAGGAGGAGGGAAGAAATGAGATTTTTTTTAATTAAAAAAAAATGTTACAGTGACTTTTCCTCACTTTGGCATTTCTCTCTTTTGCCAAAGCGGTGACCGTTACCTTGGGAACACAGCTGTTAGGGGAAAAAAGGTCTCCAGTTAATACAGAAGATCCCTTAGTCCATGGAAACCGTATCTCTATCCGCCGCGAAGATACGGACACTGCCAACGGACTGCCCCATTCCTGAATTGTACCCGGGTCAGAATAGAGGATTCCTCAACCCCGCTCGCTGCCAGTGGACGGACGCAGATTGTGTTTCTGAAATCTTTGTTCAAACACCCGTCCGAGGAACATGGATATTAATGAGTCTCAGCAAGAGGCGTAGATCCTCATGAGCCCCCGCAGTTGCGGCGGCTCATGAGGATCTATGCCTCTTGCATTTGGAGCATGTCCAGTTTTTCTCGGCCGTGGAGGGGTTCAAGCGATCTGCTCCGAGGGCGGGCTTTCAAGTGCTTGCTAACATTTTCAAACACAACGGGTTCTCAATGTTGTCTTGTCTCAACTAAGACTTATCTACCCTTCTTTTCACAATCTATGTGAAAAGGCTCAGAGGTTTCGAGATGTCCCTGGTGCGAGTCGGTGGAACTCTTCTACGTACAAAAGAGACGCTTAAAGGTCTTTCATTTTACGACATTCACACTTTACTATAATAGCGCTTTGCAGTGTACAGCATTATTGCCATTCAAACTTTACTATAATAGCGCTTTGCAGTGTACAGCATTATTGCCATTCAAACTTTACTATAATAGCGCTTTGCAGTGTACAGCATTATTGACATTCACACTTTACTATAATAGCGCTTTGCAGTGTACAGCATTATTGACATTCACACTTTACTATAATAGCGCTTTGCAGTGTACAGCATTATTGACATTCACACTTTACTATAATAGCGCTTTGCAGTGTACAGCATTATTGCCATTCACACTTTACTATAATAGCGCTTTGCAGTGTACAGCATTATTGCCATTCACACTTTACTATAATAGCGCTTTGCAGTGTACAGCATTATTGCCATTCACACTTTACTATAATAGCGCTTTGCAGTGTACAGCATTATTGCCATTCAAACTTTACTATAATAGCGCTTTGCAGTGTACAGCATTATTGCCATTCAAACTTTACTATAATAGCGCTTTGCAGTGTACAGCATTATTGCCATTCACACTTTACTATAATAGCGCTTTGCAGTGTACAGCATTATTGCCATTCACACTTTACTATAATAGCGCTTTGCAGTGTACAGCATTATTGCCATTCACACTTTACTATAATAGCGCTTTGCAGTGTACAGCATTATTGCCATTCACACTTTACTATAATAGCGCTTTGCAGTGTACAGCATTATTGCCATTCACACTTTACTATAATAGCGCTTTGCAGTGTACAGCATTATTGACATTCACACTTTACTATAATAGCGCTTTGCAGTGTACAGCATTATTGCCATTCACACTTTACTATAATAGCGCTTTGCAGTGTACAGCATTATTGCCATTCACACTTTACTATAATAGCGCTTTGCAGTGTACAGCATTATTGCCATTCAAACTTTACTATAATAGCGCTTTGCAGTGTACAGCATTATTGACATTCAAACTTTACTATAATAGCGCTTTGCAGTGTACAGCATTATTGACATTCAAACTTTACTATAATAGCGCTTTGCAGTGTACAGCATTATTGCCATTCACACTTTACTATAATAGCGCTTTGCAGTGTACAGCATTATTGACATTCACACTTTACTATAATAGCGCTTTGCAGTGTACAGCATTATTGACATTCACACTTTACTATAATAGCGCTTTGCAGTGTACAGCATTATTGCCATTCACACTTTACTATAATAGCGCTTTGCAGTGTACAGCATTATTGCCATTCACACTTTACTATAATAGCGCTTTGCAGTGTACAGCATTATTGCCATTCACACTTTACTATAATAGCGCTTTGCAGTGTACAGCATTATTGCCATTCAAACTTTACTATAATAGCGCTTTGCAGTGTACAGCATTATTGCCATTCACACTTTACTATAATAGCGCTTTGCAGTGTACAGCATTATTGCCATTCACACTTTACTATAATAGCGCTTTGCAGTGTACAGCATTATTGCCATTCACACTTTACTATAATAGCGCTTTGCAGTGTACAGCATTATTGCCATTCACACTTTACTATAATAGCGCTTTGCAGTGTACAGCATTATTGCCATTCAAACTTTACTATAATAGCGCTTTGCAGTGTACAGCATTATTGACATTCAAACTTTACTATAATAGCGCTTTGCAGTGTACAGCATTATTGACATTCAAACTTTACTATAATAGCGCTTTGCAGTGTACAGCATTATTGACATTCAAACTTTACTATAATAGCGCTTTGCAGTGTACAGCATTATTGACATTCAAACTTTACTATAATAGCGCTTTGCAGTGTACAGCATTATTGCCATTCAAACTTTACTATACTAGCGCTTTGCAGTGTACAGCATTATTGACATTCAAACTTTACTATAATAGCGCTTTGCAGTGTACAGCATTATTGACATTCAAACTTTACTATAATAGCGCTTTGCAGTGTACAGCATTATTGACATTCAAACTTTACTATAATAGCGCTTTGCAGTGTACAGCATTATTGACATTCAAACTTTACTATAATAGCGCTTTGCAGTGTACAGCATTATTGACATTCACACTTTACTATAATAGCGCTTTGCAGTGTACAGCATTATTGCCATTCAAACTTTACGTATAATAGCGCTTTGCAGTGTACAGCATTATTGCCATTCACACTTTACTATAATAGCGCTTTGCAGTGTACAGCATTATTGACATTCACACTTTACTATAATAGCGCTTTGCAGTGTACAGCATTATTGCCATTCAAACTTTACTATAATAGCGCTTTGCAGTGTAAAGCATTATTGACATTCACACTTTACTATAATAGCGCTTTGCAGTGTACAGCATTATTGACATTCACACTTTACTATAATAGCGCTTTGCAGTGTACAGCATTATTGACATTCACACTTTACTATAATAGCGCTTTGCAGTGTACAGCATTATTGCCATTCAAACTTTACTATAATAGCGCTTTGCAGTGTACAGCATTATTGCCATTCAAACTTTACTATAATAGCGCTTTGCAGTGTACAGCATTATTGACATTCACACTTTACTATAATAGCGCTTTGCAGTGTACAGCATTATTGACATTCACACTTTACTATAATAGCGCTTTGCAGTGTACAGCATTATTGACATTCACACTTTACTATAATAGCGCTTTGCAGTGTACAGCATTATTGACATTCACACTTTACTATAATAGCGCTTTGCAGTGTACAGCATTATTGCCATTCAAACTTTACTATAATAGCGCTTTGCAGTGTACAGCATTATTGCCATCCAAACTTTACTATAATAGCGCTTTGCAGTGTACAGCATTATTGACATTCACACTTTACTATAATAGCGCTTTGCAGTGTACAGCATTATTGCCATTCAAACTTTACTATAATAGCGCTTTGCAGTGTACAGCATTATTGACATTCACACTTTACTATAATAGCGCTTTGCAGTGTACAGCATTATTGACATTCACACTTTACTATAATAGCGCTTTGCAGTGTACAGCATTATTGCCATTCAAACTTTACTATAATAGCGCTTTGCAGTGTACAGCATTATTGCCATTCAAACTTTACTATAATAGCGCTTTGCAGTGTACAGCATTATTGACATTCACACTTTACTATAATAGCGCTTTGCAGTGTACAGCATTATTGCCATTCAAACTTTACTATAATAGCGCTTTGCAATGTACAGCATTATTGACATTCACACTTTACTATAATAGCGCTTTGCAGTGTACAGCATTATTGACATTCACACTTTACTATAATAGCGCTTTGCAGTGTACAGCATTATTGACATTCACACTTTACTATAATAGCGCTTTGCAGTGTACAGCATTATTGCCATTCACACTTTACTATAATAGCGCTTTGCAGTGTACAGCATTATTGCCATTCAAACTTTACTATAATAGCGCTTTGCAGTGTACAGCATTATTGACATTCACACTTTACTATAATAGCGCTTTGCAGTGTACAGCATTATTGACATTCACACTTTACTATAATAGCGCTTTGCAGTGTACAGCATTATTGACATTCACACTTTACTATAATAGCGCTTTGCAGTGTACAGCATTATTGACATTCACACTTTACTATAATAGCGCTTTGCAGTGTACAGCATTATTGCCATTCAAACTTTACTATAATAGCGCTTTGCAGTGTACAGCATTATTGCCATTCAAACTTTACTATAATAGCGCTTTGCAGTGTACAGCATTATTGACATTCACACTTTACTATAATAGCGCTTTGCAGTGTACAGCATTATTGCCATTCACACTTTACTATAATAGCGCTTTGCAGTGTACAGCATTATTGCCATTCAAACTTTACTATAATAGCGCTTTGCAGTGTACAGCATTATTGACATTCACACTTTACTATAATAGCGCTTTGCAGTGTACAGCATTATTGACATTCACACTTTACTATAATAGCGCTTTGCAGTGTACAGCATTATTGCACAACTTCAATAGCGCTGCAGTGACAGCTTATTGCATTCAACTTACTATAATAGCGCTTTGCAGTGTACAGCATTATTGACATTCACACTTTACTATAATAGCGCTTTGCAGTGTACAGCATTATTGCCATTCAAACTTTACTATAATAGCGCTTTGCAATGTACAGCATTATTGACATTCACACTTTACTATAATAGCGCTTTGCAGTGTACAGCATTATTGACATTCACACTTTACTATAATAGCGCTTTGCAGTGTACAGCATTATTGACATTCACACTTTACTATAATAGCGCTTTGCAGTGTACAGCATTATTGCCATTCACACTTTACTATAATAGCGCTTTGCAGTGTACAGCATTATTGCCATTCAAACTTTACTATAATAGCGCTTTGCAGTGTACAGCATTATTGACATTCACACTTTACTATAATAGCGCTTTGCAGTGTACAGCATTATTGACATTCACACTTTACTATAATAGCGCTTTGCAGTGTACAGCATTATTGACATTCAAACTTCACTATAATAGCGCTTTGCAGTGTACAGCATTATTGCCATTCAAACTTCACTATAATAGCGCTTTGCAGTGTACAGCATTATTGCCATTCAAACTTCACTATAATAGCGCTTTGCAGTGTACAGCATTATTGACATTCAAACTTTACTATAATAGCGCTTTGCAGTGTACAGCATTATTGACATTCACACTTTACTATAATAGCGCTTTGCAGTGTACAGCATTATTGACATTCACACTTTACTATAATAGCGCTTTGCAGTGTACAGCATTATTGCCATTCAAACTTTACTATAATAGCGCTTTGCAGTGTACAGCATTATTGACATTCACACTTTACTATAATAGCGCTTTGCAGTGTACAGCATTATTGACATTCACACTTTACTATAATAGCGCTTTGCAGTGTACAGCATTATTGCCATTCACACTTTACTATAATAGCGCTTTGCAGTGTACAGCATTATTGACATTCACACTTTACTATAATAGCGCTTTGCAGTGTACAGCATTATTGCCATTCAAACTTTACTATAATAGCGCTTTGCAGTGTACAGCATTATTGCCATTCAAACTTTACTATAATAGCGCTTTGCAGTGTACAGCATTATTGACATTCACACTTTACTATAATAGCGCTTTGCAGTGTACAGCATTATTGCCATTCAAACTTTACTATAATAGCGCTTTGCAGTGTACAGCATTATTGACATTCACACTTTACTATAATAGCGCTTTGCAGTGTACAGCATTATTGCCATTCAAACTTTACTATAATAGCGCTTTGCAGTGTACAGCATTATTGCCATTCAAACTTTACTATAATAGCGCTTTGCAGTGTACAGCATTATTGACATTCAAACTTTACTATAATAGCGCTTTTTGCAGTGTACAGCATTATTGACATTCAAACTTCACTATAATAGCGCTTTGCAGTGTACAGCATTATTGCCAGACATACTATGAATATTTATGAAGTAGATATTGCGATTTATTCACCCTTAATTGCCTGTAGCAGGCCGCTTTAAAACGACCCGTTATGTATCAAACACCTGATGCTACAAGCATTGCTCATCTGAGGAACGCAGATGCAGATGTAGACCAGGAAAAAGACAGATCGTGACTAACCTCCATAACTGTAGGAAATGATCAACATCTATGCCGCGATATCCGGATGGGGCAGGTGTGTGTGTGTGTGTGTGGGAGGGGGGGGTGAGGGGGGTGGGGGGTGGGGGTGGGGGTGGGGGTGAACGTTGAAGGACGTTTCTTTGCACAAGAATGCTTGCCCAGAACTGCATTGACACAGCAAGAGGCATAGATCTATAGACGCCCCCCGCAACGGGGGGTGCAGGAACATTTATGCATCCTGCATTTGTCAATAATGACCGCTGTACGGCCGGTTGAGTGAGATGACATTCCCTTTAAAAAAATAAAGGCACAGAGATAAAGTGACCCAGCAAGAGGCACAGATCATCATGGGCCCCCGCAAATATTGGGGCTCATGATGATCTATGCCAATTGAAGCTGAGGATGGGAGCATCCGCTAAAAGACTAAATCCTAGATATACTGCAGCGAGAATGGGAAGCCTCAGAGTCGCTTCCGCGCAGAAATAGGTTAAGACTACAACGGAACTAACGGATTTGTTTTGTTTGTCAACTGGTCTCGCGACTCCTGGGAAAACAGGCACAGACTGCTCATGGTCTGGCTACAGCCCAGTGCGCAAAAGGCCATCTGGCCGACGGTGGCCACCGTTGGCACGGCGGCAGACGTCGGCCCGATGGCCTTTTGCGCATTTGGTGTATGGTGCGGTTGGCGTCTAATACCAAATGCCACGAATAACGATTCTTCAATTCGAAATTTCCAAATTTGGGAATTTTGCTCTCTGAAGACAATATTGCAGTATATGAGACACACCGACAGCGACCGAGCTAGTTCACGGGTGGTGCCAACATAGATTGACGCCTCTAAGAGATCGAAATTCCCATACATCGCATTAGAGTCTTTAACGCTCCGCTGAGCCCGACTCTTTACCGGAAAAAGAAGAAATAGAAGAAAAAAAGTTAAACATTTAGGGCTTTAACGTCTTTTGTCCACCACGAAGGTGATTTCAAAGACGGTGCACCAAAATAGGGTCTGAACAAATTTTTACCCTAGCGGTCCGTGGCGCAGTGGTTAAGGCGCCTGCCACCAATGCCAAAGGTGCGAGGTCCGAAAACGGGTTTCGGCGTCGGACTTTTCTCCTCTGGTAAGTGTCACCGTTAATTCAGGCGGACCCTCGGGGGTTCTTTCTCCGGGTACTCCGGTTCTTCCCCCCCCCCCCCCCACACACACGGTTTCAGGCCACTTTACAAATTTCAAATACAAGCGATCAAAAATCTCTGTAACTTCAGTAGCTCAACTGGCCCTTCGTCTGTCTTGTACTGTGTTTGTCTTAAATGGCGTAAATCCGTGACTGTTACGTGAGTGTGCGTGTTGGGTTTCAGTTCGCGGCGCTTTGAGTCGATTCGCCCAAAAATTGAGAAAAAGCGCCTATTTAATAAAGGTATTATTATTATTATTATTATTAATTCGAACCCGGGACCTTTCTGACTAGAGTCTAACACTCTACCGTCGAGCCACCCAGCTCCCCAGAAGAAAAAGAAGGGAGTTTGTGATCTCTGAAGAAAAAATCGTTAAACGTTTAGGGTTTAACGTCTTTTGTCCACCACGAGGGTGATTTCAAAGACATGGCACCGAATGGGGTCTAAACAGAATTTGACCCAGGCTGGATTTGAACCCTGGACTGACCGTCATTTCGGACGAGAGTAGAACGCTCTAAAGCCGAGCCACCCCGCTCCCCGTGATCTCTGAAGACTACATTACAGTTTATTGACTATGATAGCTTTTTCAAAGGTGGTGCTAATACAAATGTGGGCAGTGGGCAGATGTTCACATCTGCACGGGACATAGACGACCCCGCCCTCCACGAGTCCCCTGCTGCCTTGCAGGCCTGGCCGCTTGGCTGCGGAAAGGCTAAGGGAGGAAACCCCTGACATCAAAGCCCCCGTGTCTCCGGGGAAGGCTTTTGAGCCAGAGACCCTAGGACAGTCTGATATAAAACCTACGACCCGAGGACCTCGATGCCATCGTCCCAGCTTGCTAGGCCATGGCAGATGAACCAAGGGTTTAAAGGGTGGGGCCAGTACTGCGCACACTGCACTCCACCAAAAAGCTCCACCGCGCAGTCTTTAGGAAACGTCCACGGACCATGACACTGACCATTCCAAGTCCTGTAGCGACGGGCGAGGGGCGAAACGGCAGGTGAAAGATGTCACTGGAAGCCGCAGTCTCAAACCTGCATGCAGGCGGTTCAGGATATTGGTCGCCTGATGTTGACCTGGGGATGACAACATCACTCGGCACACCCTGAACGACCAAGCAGCCTTCTCTAGGGACAGCACTGCTTGCTCCACACGGAGAGGGGCCTAGAAAAGGTGGCCTAACCAAAGCTCGTCCCCTCGCAACCCCAGTTGGCTAGCCGCGGTCAACGGGCATCTTCTCCTGCGGTCAAAAAACAAGAAAGAATAACGGATCCACTCTCATGACGACCACGACCGGACTCAACGTAGCATGCTGGAACATCCGAACCATGCTCGACAAAGCAGACAGCGGAC
Organism: Semisulcospira habei; assembly: GCA_036245525.1. Classification (NCBI taxonomy): domain Eukaryota; kingdom Metazoa; phylum Mollusca; class Gastropoda; family Semisulcospiridae; genus Semisulcospira; species Semisulcospira habei. Next base: position 136,937,483 of record BTPG01000004.1, on the reverse strand, counting down.
GCCCTGAAAGTCGCTCCGCCCTCATTGCCCATGAATTGCGGAGGTTAAACATCGACATCGCCGCGCTCAGCGAAGTACGCCTTCCGGACGAAGGCAGCCTCCAAGAACTTGGTGCTGGGTACACCCTCTACTGGTCAGGCAGGCCTGCATCAGAAAGACGGCTTTCAGGCGTGGGTTTCATGGTCAAGACATCCATTGCGACTAAGCTGGAAAACCTACCAACGGGCCACTCAGACCGCATCATGTCCATGCGCCTCCCACTGAGACACCAGCAGCACGTCACCCTTCTCAGTGTGTACTCCCCAACCCTCCTGGCAGAGCCTGCTGAAAAGGACAAGTTTTACACTGACCTGCGCAGCCTCCTACAGAGTACCCCTGCAGACGACAAAGTCATCATCCTTGGCGACTTCAACGCCAGAGTGGGCCAGGACTCTGAAGCCTGGAAAGGAGTCCTCGGCAAGCATGGCGTGGGGAACTGCAATGACAATGGCCGCCTACTGTTGGAGTTCTGTGCGGAGCAGCAACTGGTTATCACCAACACTACTTTTCAGCAAAAGGACAGTCGAAAGACCACCTGGATGCATCCTCGCTCCAAACACTGGCACCTTATCGACTATGTCCTAGTGCGTCAGAGGGACCGCAGTGACGTCCTCCTCACCAGAGTGATGCCCAGCGCAGAGTGCCACACTGACCACCGCCTTGTCCGCTGCAAACTCAGGCTCCACTTCAAGCCAAAACCCAAGAAATGGGGCCCCCCCAAGAAAAAGCTTGATGTTGCCAGCCTTCAGCGTGACGATGTGAAAGCTGCCTTTCAGACAGATTTACAGCGCAGGCTCAAAGACACAGCGGACCCAGTAGACTCCTCCCCTGAAACACTTTGGGAACAACTGAAAACTGCTATTGCAAAATCCTCTGCAGAAGTCTTGGGTTTCGCCAGAAAGAAGAACAAAGACTGGTTTGACGAAAACGATGTAGAGATCCAGGAACACCTAGCAAAAAAAAAAGAGCCGCCCATCAGGCCCACCTAGCCCAGCCTTCCTGCCCTGTGAAGAAGTCTGCCTTCCGCCTCGTCTGCAGCAGTCTCCAGCGCAAGCTCAGAGATCTCCAGAATGAGTGGTGGACCAGACTTGCACAGAGGACCCAGCTTTGTGCTGACAATGGTGACTACAAGGGCTTATACGAAGCACTGAAATCAGTGTATGGCCCCAGGCACCTGGTACAAAGTCCCCTGCGAAGCGCAAATGGCCAGGCACTCCTCACAGATAATACCTCCATCTTGAACCGCTGGTCGGAATACTTTCAGAGCCTCTTCAGCGCTGAGCGCACTGTTCAAGAAGCAGTCGTCCTACAAATCCCACACCTCCCAGTAAAGGTTGAATTGGACGAACCGCCCACCGCTGAAGAGACCCTCACAGCCATCCACCAGCTCAAGAGTGGCAAAGCAGCAGGCATTGATGGAATACCGCCAGAGATCTGGAAACATGGAGGCACAGCACTGCACAACAAGCTCCATGACCTCTTTCTCTGCTGCTGGGAGGAAGGAACACTACCAAAAGATCTCCGTGATGCAGTCGTTATCACCCTGTACAAGAACAAAGGCGAGAAGTCTGACTGTTCCAACTATCGGGGAATTACCCTGCTGTCCATTGCTGGGAAAATCCTTGCAAGGCTGCTCCTGAATCGGCTGGTACCTGCCATCGCTGAAGACCAACTCCCAGAGGGCCAGTGTGGCTTCAGAGCAAACAGGAGCACCACCGATATGGTCTTTGTGCTGAGACAGCTACAGGAGAAGTGCCGCGAGCAGAACAAAGGGCTGTACGTAACATTTGTCGACCTAACAAAAGCGTTCGACACTGTGAGCAGGCAAGGCATGTGGCAGATCCTGGAGCGACTTGGCTGTCCCCCAAAGTTCCTCAACATGATTGTCCAGCTACACGAGGACCAGCAAGGCCAGGTCAGACTCAACAATGACCTCTCGGAACCATTCCCTATTCTCAACGGCGTAAAGCAGGGCTGCGTGCTGGCACCGACCCTCTTCACCATCTTTTTTAGCATGATGTTGAAGCAGGCCACACTGGACCTCGATGATGACGATGCAGTGTACATCAGGTATTATATCGTCTCGATGGCAGCCTGTTCAACCTCAGACGACTGCAGGCCCACACGAAAACCCTAGACCAACTGATTCGTGAGCTGCTTTTTGCTGATGATGCTGCCCTCGTTGCACACACAGAGAGAGCCCTGCAGCGCATCACGTCTTGCTTCGCAGATGCTGCCCAGCTCTTTGGACTCGAGGTCAGTCTGAAAAAGACAGAGGTCCTCCATCAGCCGGCACCCAAGACAGTGTATCGCCCTCCTCACATCACCATTGGCGAGTCTGAACTAAAGTCAGTGCACCAGTTTACTTATCTTGGCTGCATTATCACGTCGGACGCCAAGCTGGACAAGGAGCTTGACAGCAGGCTGGCAAAAGCGAACAGCGCTTTCGGGCGACTTTTCAAGCGGGTGTGGCACAATCAACAGCTGAAAACAGGCACCAAGATCAGCGTGTACAGAGCTGTGGTCCTCACCACCCTGCTGTATGGTTCCGAGTCCTGGGCCCTCTACCGCAGCCAGCTACGATTCCTCGAACGCTTCCACCAGCGCTGCCTGCGTACCATCCTGGGCATTCACTGGAGTGACTATGTCACCAACGTCGAGGTTCTTGAACAGGCTGAAACTGTGAGCATCGAGGCTTTGCTGCTGCGGACACAGCTCCGCTGGGCGGGGCATGTCTCCAGGATGGAGGATCATCGCCTACCAAAGATCACCCTGTTCGGCGAGCTTGCTACTGGACACCGTGACAGAGGGGCACCAAAGAAGAGATACAAAGACTGTCTCAAGAAGTCACTTAGTGCCTGCCAGATCGACCACCACCAGTGGTCTTCGCTTGCTGCGGACCGTGACACCTGGCGCTCCACCATTTACAAGGCAGCTGTCTCCTTTGAGGACTCTCACAGAGCTAGCCTTAAGGACAAGCGGCTCAGGAGAAAAAACAGAGATGCCGCAGCTCAGAACCCTGTCTATACCTTCCCCTGCAGCCACTGCGGTCGAACCTGCCTGTCTCGGATTGGCCTCCGCAGCCACGAACAAGCCTGCAGACGTCGTGGGCAACTCCTATAAAATCTTCGTTCGCGAAGTCAAGCCAAGAAGGAGAACGTCTAAGAGGCTTATATTCCTAATTTGTTTTTTTTTAAAAAAGCAGATAAACATTCAGAAAGCAGATCAACCGTGATAGTTTAAGTGTGATGCTAGAATAGCTTGGTGCCTAAATAGTGTTTCCTAGCAAGCTACCAAATTCTTCTCCGTATGACCAACTGACCCCCCCCTCCCCCCTCCCCCCACCCCCCCCTCCCCCCTCCTCCGCCCCTCCCCCCCCCCCCCCCGTACAATTTCTCCGCACAGCCACGACTTATTACCACCGTTTAACTCATTGGAGCCGCGCCATATACGGATACGCGGCGATTTGCGTCTCCAGTGAGTTAATACTTCGCACCGTATGCTGACTCGAGATGAAATACATCGTGGCGGATCACTCTTTACCATTATTTTAGCTTCACCAATCATTGCTTCAGAGTCCATTTTGAACACGTGATGTGTTGCACTCCGCCGCAGTGATTAATCCAGAATGAACGGTCTGATGGCACATGGAGACAGTGTAACGTACTATCAGAGCGACACCAGCAAGTGGCACAGATTCTCATGAGCCCCTGCGGCTGCAGGCGCTCATGAGAATCTGTGCCTCTTGCAGATGACAGAGAGACTGTGGAAGATGCCCCTTACTCGGTTTTTGGGACACCCTGAAGGGCATCTATTTCCGATATAGATTGGCGTTTTCCTGTTAGGGAGTCCTGTTACCCCCCGCACGCAGTAAAGAAGGGCAAAGAAGATTGATCACAATGGCTAGAATTCCGCCCAGTTAGTGGCGTCAGAGTACTCTTTGTTTCTGGTTATGTTCTGCCCGTTTATTCTGTCGTTCTGTATTAGTTTCCGGGGAGGAAGAGGGGATGTTGGTAATGGGGGTGGGGGGTGGGGTGGGGTGGCTGGACTGACGGGATATGGATACTTGATTGTTATTATATCCAGGTACCTGCCCAACCCCACCCCCACCCCCAACACACATGTGCACACGTGCACACACGCACGTACACACACACGCACGCAGCTTACACACACACACACACACACACACACACACACACACACACACACACACACACACACACACACACACAGACTTCGTAAAGTACAGGTGCTCCACTTTTGTCTAATTTCGACGAGATATTGTGTGTTTCCAGCTTGACAGACTAATGTTATTGTTGTATGAGTGCGTGCGAATTGTCTGCCTTGGGGAAATATCTGCACACTGAACGTTTACATCATTTTGATGACATCGCCTTAGACATCCTAACTTTTGTTGAACATTTTTTCTTCTTCTTCTTCTCCTTCTTCTGCATTGCTATCGTCTCACACGGAGCACCATTCACGTCGACTCTGATTACGGATGTCATGGTGGCGAGAACATGTGCATGCATTGCTTGCTAGAGGGCGCCAGTGGCCAGCATCTCCGACTTCAGCCCTTGAAGGCTTCCTATCAGGAAGCCCACGCAGACTGATGGCCTCACCGGGCTGTGGACATGCGCAATCCCGCAGCCGGCTATATACCCACAGCCGGAGAGGTTTCTGTCAAGTGGATGTCGTCTTACCTTAGTCTCTAGCTAAAAAAGACTTCCTAGAGACACGAAGACAACTTACCCATAGCTGGGGAAACGCTAGTGATGTTTGGTTAGCAACGAACGGCTCCCGACAGCCAACAAAAGCAAAGGCACGGCGGACGGCAAGCTCAAGATGTGCCATAGCATAGACAACACTCCAAAAATCTTCAAGAGGCATAGATCCTCATGAGCCCGGAGGCTCATGAGGATCTATGCCTCTTGGAGATGTTTGGAGTGTTGTCTATGCTTACGGTGAGCTGGTTATCAACCGTGATTTCGCTCTCGTTCGTTGTCGGTAGTCGTTCGTTGCAAACGAAACCTCCCTACTGACATTCGAGACGTGCCTCATCCGGATACGCACCGTTTAGCCGCGTATCCGGATACGGCAGGTTTCGAATGAGTTAAAATTTCAGCAATTGTTTCGGGTGTCGAAAGTTGTTTGTTGGTCCACGTTTGATATCGACAATTTGACACCAGGAAGCAAACGGCCATCGGGCCTAACGGCGAACGTCGTTGGCCCACGGACACCTAGTAGTCCAACGACGGCCGATGTCACTTGTCAGCCCAGAGACAGAGCAACGCACATTCGTGTTGAACGGTCCATCGCTTGGACATCACGGCTCCAATAACCCGTACGATTTCACGATCATATGGCACATAGTCCATTGCCGAGAAAATCTAAATATACGATCCAACTGCAAGAGACATAGATCCCCATGCGACTGCGGGGGCTCATGAGGATCTATGCCTCTTGCTGAGACCAATGCGCATTCATGCTTCTTGGACGTTGTGGCTTTTTATCGTTAAATGAACGCAGATTTCAGACACAAAATATTTGTCCAGGAGCAGGAAACGGATCTAACACAGACAGTACCTCAAATGCATTACCTTCAGTACTGATGAGGCAAGACGATGTCCACCACTGAGGAAGGGCCCGGTCCTGTACGTCACTAGTTGCACAGTTCTAGCAGAAAGACACAGTGCACTTTCCCCAGGGCAACATATTCCACGGGTCTCAGGGTTCCTGTGTAGTTCGCAGTCAGTGCCGATCGATTCAGCATCAGTTTAATCTGGAACAAGCAAGACCAGTTAGTCAATTAGAGAGTGACTCTGCGCAAGCACTGAAACAAGCATGGTTACTGGAAGCCAAACACTGAGGAGTTATTCAGTTCATAAGCAGATCAAAGACAGTAGGTTGATCCCCTTTATAGTACGGAAAGACAGTAGGCTTCATAGTAAGGAACAAAAGGCACCATTTCGCATTATCGTCTCGATCACTGCGGCAAGCATCAAAGTCGCAGTCGTGGATAAGCGGAAGCAGTCGCGGAAATGGCAGTGTTTGACCTACAAACGGATTAACTCATTGTGCCCGAGGTACGAAATACCCACATTTGGGTGTTATCCTCTGAGGACTACATGTGACAATTCAGGAGACAGCTCGACCATGATAGTTCAAGGGTGGTGGCAGAATAGCTTGGCGCCTATAGGCGCCAAGCTATTCTGCCACCACCCTTGAACTATCATGGTCGAGCCATATCTTGGCTGTGGTGCGTCGCGGGCAGAATGAGTTAGATAAGCTCTGTTGGGTACTAGTAGCGGGGGTACATGGCGGCGCACACGCCTTACGCCAGAAAGAGCAGAATGAGTTAAATCATCCGACTCATGAATTAACCCGTTCAGTGCCGAGAAAGTCTAAACACACCCAACTGCAATAGGTATAGAACTTCATGAACCCCCGAAATTGCGGGGGCTCACGAGGATCTACACCTCTTGCTGACACCTCTTTGTATCCATGTACCCAGGACAGCTAGGGCTTGTTGATGTGGAATTGACGAAGACTGCAGAAACACAGTTTCCATCAACGCGTTAGCACATTCACCACAGCGTTGCATCCGTAGACGCCGCATATAGCCGCGTATACGGACGCGGCGAGCCCAGATTGAGTTAAGTGAGTACAGGTGAATGATGTGTGCTGGTTTGTAAATTTGGACCTTACGACTCACGGTCGTAAGGTTCAAAATTACAAAGTAGCACACACTTAAAATTGTACCATTTTGTCTCAGTGTTTACTGCATGGTCATTTCTTCATTTTGCATTTATTAAAAAAACTCCCCCTTTTTGTGGTTCCCCCCCCCCCCCCCAATGAGATTCTGGTTGTTCTTTTGGAGAAAAGGATGTCGTCAAAGTACAGCGCCACAAGTCTTTCTTACTTGTGTGTTGACGTAGACCAAGGAAAGCTACGTACTAAGCTACGAAACAAACAAACAAACAAATGAACGAACAAACAAACGAACGGAGAAATAGGTACAGACGAAAAAAGAACCAACCAATCAACCAATCGGCCGGCCGACCAACCAACCAACCAAACAATCAACCTGCCAACCGACTAACCAACCATCAAGACAACCAGCAAACCAACCCACAGACCAACCAGTAACCAACGAACCAACCAACCAACCAATCAACCAATCAACTACTCAACCACCCCCCAAAAGAAACATGCGTCACACTCTGTGTTTCCCGTATCCATTCTAAGGCAGGACACAGCGGAGAACAGCGGATCATTTACCAAAATTGGATTCCAGCGGTAATCGCACCTGCGACCTTGCCGCCATTCCGACAACCCATGCGTTACCAGGCTTCGTTCTAAATACAAGCTACAATCAATCAACCGGTTTTATTCAAAGCGTGGCCGAAAGTTTGTTTAAGATAGTCCGAGTCCGTCTGTATCGTCCAGCCTGGAACGACGCCCTCGGCCGTGCGAGGCACAGCTTCAGACGTGGGTGCCTCAGCATGAGGCACAGATTCACATGAGCCCCTGCGAATGCAGGGGCGCATGTGAATCTATGTCTCTTGCAGATGGGTAGGTGCGGGTGAGAGACTGATGTGATTTGTCTTTCTGTGCACACCTGCGGAGCCTGAGAACCGTCTTATTTTCTATTTCGTTTTCTTTCTGTCGTGGGCTGGAGCTACATGCAGAAAAGCAATACTGTTTTGACGCGATTCAAATGCAAGAGGAATAGATCATCATGAGCCCACGCAGCGTGCGTGGGCTCATGAAGATAAGCGCATCTTGAGGACTACTTTGTACATGCGTTCCTCAAGTAGGCGGGGGTCAGGGGCCACATGCATGACAAGGTGATGTTCAGGCTCCAGACTGTAAAATACGCCTAATAAGACTGAACTGAATGGATGACGCATGAGAAAGCACTATCGCTGTACTAGGCCTCTCAGATCTCATGGTCAATCCATCTGCCTCGCCTTGCACAAGGCGCGCAGAAGTCAATTGTGATATATGTTCGAATGTTAACTCTCTCACTGCCAGTGGCCGCAGACTGTGATTCTGAATGTGAGTACATTCAAAGTCAAGGCCGATCCACGGTCGTCAAAGGAACATGGATACAAAGTGGTCTCAGCAAGAGGCATAGATCCTCATGAGCCCCCGCATCTGCGGGGGCCCATGAGGATCTATGTCTCTTGCGTTTGCCGTTAGACTGTGATCACTTTTCCTCGGCAGTAAATGTGTCAATCTAATAAACCAAGACGTAATGAAACCAATCCAGGGTGTCAACGCAAGTTTTTCTTTTATTTCCTCAGCCGCAACACTTGGACACTGAGAAATCGAGAGTTAAATGGTTTATGTGCAAGAGACATAGGTACTCATGAGCCCTCGCAAATGCAGATGCGGGGTTCATGAGGATCTATGCCTGTCTCCAGCAACGCAATGCACTTTACAAAGAATCACGACTCAAGGACCATGGCTATTAAAGTGGCGCATAGCCAGTAGTCCAAGGACCATGGCTATTAAAGTGGCGCATAGCCAATAGTCCAAGGACCATGGCTAATAAAGTGGCGCATAGCCAATAGTCCAAGGACCATGGCTAATAAAGTGGCGTATAGCCAATAGTCCAAGGACCATGGCTATTAAAGTGGCGCATAGCCAATAGTCCGAGAACCATGGCTATTAAAGTGGCGCATAGCCAATAGTACAAGGACCATGGCTATTAAAGTGGCACATAGCCAATAGTCCAAGGACCATGGCTACTAAAGTGGCGCATAGTCAATAGTCCGAGAACCATGGCTATTAAAGTGGCGCATAGCCAATAGTACAAGGACCATGGCTATTAAAGTGGCACATAGCCAATAGTCCAAGGACCATGGCTACTAAAGTGGCGCATAGTCAATAGTCCAAGGACCATGGCTATTAAAGTGGTGTTAGCAAGAGGCATACATCCTCATGAGCCCCCCCCCCCCGCCCCCCCCTCCCCGTACCTTGTGCGGTTGGAGCGTGTTCTCTTTATCTCAGCAGCGAAGGGATCAAAGAAGAAAAATCCCACGGAATTGCCTTCGTAAAATTAGAGGAACACGCACGCGTGGTTAAGATGCATTTTATTTTGCATTCAAAGAACCTGGGACAATGCCGTGAACTTTAGGAAATGCCCATTTTTTTTCCACAAAGGCGAAAATCAGCGTGTGACCCTGTACTGTATTTATGATATTGAGCGAGCTCTACTGTTAACATTCTCAACATGTTGGCGTTGCTCTGCGAAGATCAGATTACATAACGGTTTAGGAGACAGATCGATCGACTATGATAGCTCAAGGCCTGTGCCAGAATATTGATAGTTGTCCTGTGAAGATTACATCCGAGTTCAGGAGACGGATCGACCAAAATAGTTCATGGGTTGGGGTGGTGCCATAATATTGGTAATAGTCTGTGAAGGTTACACTAGAGTACAGGAGACAGTTCGAGCATACTCGTTCAAGGCTTGTGCCAGAATACTGATAGTTGTCCTGTCAAGATTACATTCGAGTTCAGAAGACGGATCGACTATGAGTGCTCAAGGTTTGTGCCGGAACATTGGTAGTTGTCCTGTCAAGAGAAGAGGGACCGACCATAATAGTTCAAGGGTGGTGTCAGAATAGCTTGGCGCCGCTAGGCGCCAAGCTATTCTGACACCACCCTTGAACTGTTATGGCCTCTAGGCGTCAAGCTATTCTGACACCACCCCTGAACTACAATTATGGCCTCTAGGCGCCAAGCTATTCTCGCACCAACCTTGAACTAACATGGTCGATCCACATCCTGTTGCAGCGTGTTGGGGGGTTAATGGGTTAAGCGAATGAGTAAGGGAAAGGTTAGATAGGTGTGATTTTCCCCCCATGCACGTGCCGCTATGAAGAAAATGTCTAATCATTAGCAATCACCAGCTTAATTTGCTCCTGATACCTTGGCACATTACAGCGGCCAGGCGCCAAAGACTCGCTGGATCCACGCGGTAGTCCCACGCCTCACCTGAAACACCACACTAATTTCGAGGAACAGCAAAGGCATGATACTGGATCGGCAAGAGACATAGATTCACATGAGCCACTGCGTTGCATGGGCTCATGTGACTCTATGTCTCTTGCACCTGGAAGAGGCTATCAGCGTTAGTTCCAGAGCCAAATCTTTACACTTGCTGTTTGTAAAATCCAAGGAACATTTTGTATGAAATAGACTAAGACACCTCAACGGTGGTGATTGAACAGCTTGGCGTCTTCCCACACGCCAAGCCAATCAGGCGCTACCTTTGCGGTGTCATTGTACGACCCAGCTTCTGCAGCTGGCGGCTGAAAGTGATTGGGAGGAGAATCTTCAAAGGGAGAGAACAAGGAATTAAGCCAGTAGCACGTGCGGTGGATTTTGGCGCTCACAACAAAAGGGGTACGGAAGCACTTTATGGAGAATATAGTGCTTGATCGAAAATTCGCCGATCCTCTTTGTTCCTGGAAGCACAGATGCAAATCCTACAAGAAAGATTTAGATATATGGACGCACTCTAAGACAAGATAAAAACATATTTTATTTGCTTCTATAGGAAGCACAGACGGACGCACTTTTAAGAACACACTGAATTCTGGCAAAATAAATAAATAAATAAATAATAAATAACAATTAAAATACAAAATACAGCGCATTATCAAATGAGTACATAATAATAGTATTATCATTGCTAGAACTCATGAAGATCATACGCGTTTTTGGAACAATCAACAAATAAATGGGGGATAATCCCGGAGGGCTCATGAGGATCTATGCCTCTTGGAGATGTTTGGAGTGTTGTCTATGCTTATCTCATTCTACCCCAACACCGTGAAATCCCCAAAATTTGCCCTTGTCCTCTGAAGACTGCATTGCAGTGCAGGACACAGATCGACCATGATAGTTCACAAGGATGATGCCAGAATAGCTTGGCGCCCATAGGCGCCAAGCTATTCTGGCATCACCCTTGAACTATCATGGTCGATCCTTATCTTGCTGTGGGGTGTCTGGGGTAGAATGAGTTAAGGTACAAGCTGGTTAACCCTCCGTGACTTAGCTCTTGTTGGTTGTTGGGCGGAGTCACTGGTTGCAAACGAAACTTTACTATTATGCTCCATCCAGCGAGTTCTGGCAGATTGTAAGGCTCCCACTGATACAGATATTTGCCTTCTGCAGACCTCAGCAATTTAAGCGCATTCTTCTGTCGCTTAGGAAAGAAAAAGACAAGGTGTGTGTGTGTGTGTGTGTGTGTGTGTGTGTGTGTGTGTGTGTGTGGAGAGGGGGGATGGTGTGGGATGGGGGATGAGGGGCGGGGTGGGGGTGAGGGGGGTGAGGGGGGAGGGGGGAGGGGGGCGTAACCCCTTCACGGCTACTGACCACACCGCTCAGCGGAAAAGGACGAGTACACGCGTCTTTTCCGCCGAACGGTATCGTCAGTAAGGGTCCGTTTATACAGAGCGCGAACGCGAACGCGTCCAACGCGAACACGAACGCGAACGCGACTTTTGAGCAGTTTTGCCATTCAAATAGAGCACGAACCTGAACGCGGAAAACCGTCGACGGCTTTCGAGGCGGCTCGTCTTTTTCTATCATAATTCCAATATATATTTCTGTCAGAGCTAAAATGGTGTCATTATGAAGACTGCTGACATGAAAGTTAAAACGTGTTTAATTAATAAAGTCGTGCAGACATTTTTTTTTTTTACAGTTCCATAACAGTCCGACTCTCTGTCCAATTGCTTTCCATATGTCTCTTTTTTTCGTGATGTCTTTGTAATCTTTGTCTGCTTTGTCATACAGTACATGATTCTTCTCAATTTCAAGAATCATGGCTTCTGTCTTGTCCATTGTCAGGTCAGGCGTACAAGTTTCTATTTGTGGAAATGATGCAAGGGAAGTACCTGCTGATTGGTTGATAGCAAAAAAGCCGCGCGACCTTCTGAGAAAATTCGCTCTGGGGGCAATCAAGGCGGTCGTTCGCGCGAACAAAAAATTGTTCGCGTCGCGTTCGCACTCTATTTGAACGGTTCCTCTACAAATGACTAAATATTCCAGGACGAAAAAACGCGTTCGCTTTCGCGTTCGCGTTCGCGCTCTGTATAAACGGACCTTAACGGGGTTAAAAGACACAATCAAGAGAATGGAAAAGGCGTGTTCATGTCTTCAATAATAAATCAGACGAAACAGTAACTAGCCTCTACCTCGCCTTAATTCATTCAGCCCGAATACACCACGGCAAGACATGAATCGAACATGACAGTTCAAGGGTGGTGCCAGAATAGCTTGGCGCCCATAGGCGCCAAGCTATTCTGGCACCACCCTTGAACTATCATGTTCGATCTGTCTCTAGAACTGTAATACAGTCCTTCAATTCAATTCAATTCAATTAAAAAAACCTGTATTTATTCTTAAAGGGCAATTACAGTTTTGTGGACGGGGGGAACAATACAAATAAAAATCATATAATAAACATTAATTAATATCAAGAAATTCTAATATCACATTTGTACATGCTATTAATATACTAAATCTGAAAGACTTATAATACTAAGAGTAAGAGATATTAAAACTCTAGACACAAAAACATTAATAAATATTAGTCAATGCTAAAACATTCTAAATTCTATGAAGATCACACAAACTTAACTAATACAATTACTAAAACATTGTACAAACTTAAACATTATTAACAACATTAAAAATAAATAAATAAACTAAATTAAATTAAATAAATAGTTCTAAGTAGATATTTATTACATATCATCGAACACATTTAGAAAGGCAACTTTCAATTTTGGGGATTTCGGTCCTCGGGTGGAATGTGCTAACCCTTTGTCTGTCGGTAGCGGGTTTTGTCGCGATGATTCCTGCAGGAAACATCGCCGGTACAAAAACCGCTACCGACAGCCAAAGGGTTAAAGGAAATCTAAAAACTTGTCGATCGAACCGGTGAACGGGCCAAATTTGGTGATGGATCGAACAACAGACGCCGTTTCCGACCCCTTTTTTTTTTTTTTTTTTTTTTGTCGAAGGACAAGGCAATTGTTGAGTCATTACCATTCGTGCACCGCAATTCATTGTGTGTATGTGTGGTTTTATGTTTACGTTCCATGAGTCTGTTCTTAAACGAACGTTTGCAAAAGAGAAAGGATAAAGAATGGTCAAGATGTTTGTTTCTTTATAAATACCGGCATAAGGTTCCATTTCTCAAATTTTGGAGGTGTTGCCTAATGACTCTGTACCAGTTGCAGCAGATGGAATGCTCATGATAATTCAAGGGTAGTGCCAGATGAGCTTGGCGCCTTCAGGCGCCAAGCTCATCTGGCATTGCCCTTGTATTATCATGATCAATCCATCTCCTGCTGCAGGGTCTCGGGGCTAAAAGGGTTAACTATCATAGTAATGGACTTATGCTACCTGCGATCGCTTCGTATTTTCTAAAAGGGTTAACTATCATAGTAATGGACTTACGCTACCTGCGATCGCTTCGTATTTTCTTCAGTTGTGCTTTAACCCATTCAGCCCTGACGGCGCCAAGCTAATCTGGCACTGTTCTTGGATTATCATTGTCGGTCCATCTCCTGCAACTGGTGCATAGTCATTACTTGACGCCTCCGAAATTTGGGAAATACGTCTGTCGGGCTGAATGAGTCAAACACATTTCATCGTGTGTGTTCGTTCGTTGGTTTGTTGATGTTGCTGTTTAGTGTTGATGAAATTTTGTGTTGCATTTATTGTTGTTGTTGTTGTTGTTGCTATTGTTGTTGTTATTGTTGTTGTTGTTGTTGCCGTCGTCGTCATTTCTAACAATGAACAGAACGATCAAATTTTAGTAGGGGAGAACGATCAAAAATTCATTCTCACTCGCACGCCACAGTTTCAAGCATCACCAAACGTCCAGAAGATTGTCTGGAGAGAACGACTTTAATATTGCGGCTGTGACGCTATCCGACACTAACTTAGACGTGTGACTAAGCGCGGACTAGCAAAAAAGAATCATGTTTCGGGGTTTCCATGGTGCCACTGATTTTTGTTGCGTCCGCTCGATCAAAATAGACGATACAGCAGGCTTAAAAAAAAACCCAAAAAAACAAACAAACAAACAAACAAACAAACAAACAAACACGGATTCTAAATGTCAACATGCAGTCGACAAACTCGACACAGCGTGCTTTGTTCAAAACTCAGGCTCATACGGAACGCAGCCTTGCCATTTGTTCAACCAGAGTTAGTTGCTCTAGTAAATTTGCCGCCGCCGTCCGCATTTTCACCGCGCTCAGCAAATAAACTCAGTTACTAGTTCTGGTATCTTCCATAGACCACTGAATAAAGCTGCAGATGGTCTTTCGCCTTGAAAACTTCAGTCGGGAATGCATTTTTAAAAGATCCACACACAAAAATGCAAGAAAGCATCGCATTAACTTGAACAGCATGCTTGAACAATGTACCCATACACTGCCGAGAAAAAAACTGAACACCACCTCACTGCACGAGGTATAGATTCTCATGAGCCCCCGCATTTGCGGGGGCTCATGAGGATCTATACCTCTTGGTGAAACCATTTTGTGTCCATGTTCCTGTGACCACTGGGGATCTTTGACGGTGAATTAACTAACTTAAAAAAAAATAACAACACTGCGTGTTCTGACAGTGAAGGGATTATGTAAGACTTGGTCAGACAATGGGTTTATTCAAATTAAATGAGATTTCACTCATTAGGGATTGTATAAACAAGTCCAGCCATGAACGTCAGCTCCCCACAGGACACGGTGCGTGCCACGACTTTCATGATCAGTAGGCCGCAACAACAAGAAGACTTTCCGCCTGTCCCATTGAATGATTTATGTTCGTGTTTCTAATTTGGAGAGAATCATCGAGTAGTCAGCCTCGTGACACTTAGCGTGTAAAAAGGTCCTCTGGCCGACGTCGGCTTTAGACGGGCCAGCGCACGTTTACTCACTGGTTAGATCGGGCTGGACCGAACGTCGGCTCGTTGTACTTTAGCTTATTTGGTGTGAGCTTATCGTTATCAGTAGGGGCGACCACGTTCCTTGGTCCGACACTGAATGAGACAGGTGCAGCCTCCGTCACGGAAGCCCGGAGAAAGACCTCAGAGCAGCGTGATTCCCCCCGTGAAGAAGGCTGCTGCGTGATGGATGGGCTCTGCAAGGACACCTTACCCAATTCCATTCAAACTGGAAACCAGTAAATGACTTCCTGGAGGGGCCATGAATAATGGATTGGTGTTCCTAAAACACACTCAGGAAGAAGGGGCGGATGTTGGGGGGGGGGGCAGAAATAGTGGTGGGTGGAGGAGAGAGAGAGAGAGAGAGAGAGAGAGAGAGAGAGAGAGAGAGAGAGAGAGAGAGAGAGAGAGAGAGAGAGATCAGGTGAGAGAGAGATCAGGTGAGAAATGATGAGGATGAAACTTTATTACATAACGGTAGAAGTTTTGACAGATGCCGTTTGTAAAGTACTACAACATGAAATATAATGAAGACAAACAACAACAAAAAAAATTTACGCAAACAAAAATCATAACTAAATAAGTACAGACACACGCAGTACAGAAAATGATACTACTAAGGTAGCAATAAACAAATACAAAAAAGAAAGTAACACTCCTCAGCACAAATTACAAAGGAAAAAAATCATAGTACAGCAAAAACAAGCACAAAGTACCAAGAAACAAACATACATACACAGACCTTTACAGCCGTATAAATGCACGCACTAACATAATATACATAACCTTTCACCAGAATGACAGGATAAAAATAATATATCTAAGCAGTTTCCATCAGGTATATGTGTAGTTTTGTTTTAAAGGAGGAAAGGTGGGTTAGTGTTTTTAAATGTTGAGGAAGTGAATTCCATAAAAGTGGTCCCGAAAAGGCTAGGCTTGATTTGAATAAGTCAATGCGAGGTAGTGGTAATCGAAGAGTACTGTTCCTCGAGGACCTTTCACACTGTCGTTGTGGAGTAAATTTAGCTGTTAGATACTGTGGAGCTTTCTTGTGAAGAATTTTAAACATAAGTATGCACTTGTTGTAAAGGAGTTGTTGACGAAGGCCAAGAAGTTTGAGATTTTGCAGTTTTACAGCGGTAGGAATAGGTCTTATGTCTACATTTTTAATGGCTCTTTTGTATAGTGAATTTAGTTTTTTGATATGCACATCACCGCTTCCATCCCAAACAGTGGAGATGTAATCAACATGAGATTTAATGTGCGCATGAAAAAACATTTTTCGTGTATTTATGTCACTCACACTTCTCAATTGTGATAAAAGAAATATATTTTTTGATATCTTCTTACATATATTAGTCACATGTTTCTCCCAACTTAGCTGCTCATCTATACATATTCCAAGGAAGTTGCGTTCATGAACTTGTTCAATAGGTTGGCAATTAAGACTGAGCGTTAGTGAAGGGGGGTGAAGTTGATGTTTTTGTCGTGAAGTGATTAACATACTCTTCGTCTTATCAGGATGTAGTACCATGTGGTTTTTACAGCACCAATCAGAAACTTCGTCAAGACTGGATTGTAAACGACGACTAATATCATGACTGTTCTTACCAGGAACGTGAAGGCTTGTGTCGTCCGCAAAGAGATTACAATTAACGTTAGGGTCGGAAATATGTAAAGGAAGGTCATTTATAAAAAGTAAAAATAGGAGGGGTCCTAGAATTGATCCTTGAGGAACTCCAAATTTAACATGGACTTGCATAGAGTACTGACCATGGACGTATACTTTTTGTTTTCGGTCTTCCAAATAGGATCTGAGAAAAGTTATTGTAGTTTCGTCCATGTGGTATATTGTAAGCTTATGTAAAAGAATCTCATGGTCCACAAGATCAAAAGCTTTTTTAAGATCTAGGAAAACTGCTCCCGACATTAAATTTTTATTAATTGACTCTAGCCAGCAATCTACAATATGTGTGAGTGCCCTGACTGGCATGAATGGGTCGGGCGAAAACAGAGAGAGAGAGAGAGAGAGAGAGAGAGAGAGAGAGAGAGAGAGAGAGAGAGAGAGAGAGAGAGAGAGAGAGAGAGAGAGAGAGAGAGATCAGGAGAGAGAGAGAGAGAGAGAGAGAGAGAGAGAGAGAGAGAGAGAGAGAGAGAGAGAGAGAGAGATGAGGGGAGGGGGCGGAGGCGGACGGACATTAAACAGACGGACGGACAGACAGGCAGACAGAGAGGGAGAATCACCAATGTCGTTTCTACCTATAACGGTTAGCAAAGCCAAAACCCAGTACCAGCACTACAATGGGCGGGCCGACTGCGGCCGACGCCGTGGGCCCGATGGTCTTTTGCTCACTGGGAGCCTCCTCGAGAGAATCACCAGGTTCATTCCTAGCCCTAACCCAATGCGCAAAAGGCCATCGGTCCGCCGTAGGCCCGCGCACGGCCCGATGGCTTTTTGCGCTTTGTGTAGCCGTCGTGCGGAGAATTGATCTCTGATTTCGTGCTGTTCAGCCGGGCGATCTAACTAGTGTGTAAAAGCTCCTCCGGCCGATGTCGGCTGTAGATGGGCCCATGCACATTGCGCGCGGACCCATCTAGACCAATTTACACGCTGTAAGTGTCACGAGACTAAATACTCGATGATTCTCTCCACATCATTCAGGAACAGGGACATAAGTCTTATTGACTTTTTGCAGCCTACTGATAGCCTTATCTGATAGGAGGCCTGAAGGAGTCACCCTATTTGATAGGATCCCTGTAGGAATCGCCTCGCCGACAGCCAAAGGGTTAAAAAAAGATATCTGATACGATTAACCTGGTGACATGAAATCTGACACGACCGCTGATTTTGGAAGCTAAGTTATGTCCTCTGACTGGCATTGTGACAACAGCCCCGAACTTCAAAAGGAGTTCGGCCTCTATATATATATATGTGCGCGGGCCAACGGCAGCCGACGTCAGTCCTATGGTCTTTGCGCTCTGAGTCAGCGGCATACAACTTTTTTATTTCCTCACCCGTGTGACATGATGGTAATATCGGCAGGACTCCATGCACTGATTTGCCGCACTCGTAGCGAAGCAGTGCACTACAGGCTGACGGCTAAATAATTATGGCTTTGCCCTCGCTGTAATGCCAGATCGGATGACGGCTCACTTGAACGAAACCTTCCCTGGAGACAGGCTCGTGATGACATCTGACCATTGTCTATAATTAGGTGTGTTGGTTCGTGATTTTGCACTTTACGGCTAGACGCCACAACGTCTGTTAAAATCACACACTGACACACGAAAACGTATATAGCGCTCATCATGTGTGGCATTGCTCTTGTATTTGGTACAATCAACAATGTAAACGGAGACTATGTGACATGTGATCTGGAAATGGCAAGCGAAGGAATGTTTTAGCGAGGAAGCACATGCACATTGACTCCCTCACTGCCAGGACACGGCAAAATAACACCCAAATGTTAGAGGCATAGATCCTCATGAGCCCGCGCTTATGCGCGGGCTCATGAGGATCTTTGCCTCTTCTTGACATCATTCAAGTCCACAGAAGACGAAGTTTCTGGCAGGAAAAATTGAGATGGTCTCGGAGACACAGTTCCCATGCACTTGCAAAGAGAGTGATGCGAGAACACTCTTGGTCTGACACTGTCACTGTTGTGAACCCATATCATACTGAGGCTGAAAGCTTCAAATTTTAGTCAAACTTATTTCACACACTGGTGTATTCCGAATGATAAGGATTGACCCCTTCCCTGCCAGTGGACGCAAAATTGTGTCTTCAAGTTTCACGTCAAACTGTACAAAATCAAATAAAGCCATCCAGCCATATAATATGGATATGACAGGGTCAGCAAGAGGCACAGAACCTCATGAGACCCCCCCCCCTCCCCCCCCCTGTATCTGAGGTTCTTTGCTTCTTGCAATATAAGGTGTACAGCATTCCACTGGCAGTAAAAGGATTAAGCTGATTTAACAGAGGAAGATAAAACCTGGACACTAAAGAGATCTACTTTTTTTATTTCGCCTACTGCTTACTCCTCTTTTGTTCCATTCAATGAACTTGGAAAATCATGCAGAGCGATTTCCTGATAAAAAATAAATGTGATGTTTGCATCGCGTGTCAGCTTCTGCGTGTCATAGCGTGCAATGTGCGTGTGCATGATTCCTCACGATTCCTGACTGTTAAATTCAGCGAAGCCACCAAAAAACCAAAAACAAAAAAACAACAACAACAAAATCTTGATTGTCATGGATGATTCTAAATGTTTTGCTTTTACATCGACAACCTCACGCATATGATAACAAAGGCGTGCGCTGTTGGCACATACAGACAGGAGCGATAGACAGGACTCAGAAAAACAAGATGGGATGAACCATAACCCACAAAGTCCCTTCTATATGAGAGCTGTCCTCGTTGTCAAGGGTCTCTACCTTTTGTCTTTGATCTGATTCTGATGTTGAAATATCTACTATTGAAAAAGTCTCACAGATCTGCCAATGCGTCAGTGAGCTCTATAAAAGGCGCAGGACATACGCGTCATTGGTTTGTCAAATATCATTTGTTTTGACGTAAGTTTTAGGTTTTACGTAATTTTATATATTACGTGAATTAAGTTTCACTTTCGCTTCATAGGCATGAAAAAATGGTGACAAAACTAGCATTTCACGGTACAAATTCAGTCTTGCTATAATTTGTGTGAAAGCAGGTTGACTTTACCTAGCTACATGATATACTAAGTACACGGGTCACTTGCATGCTCTTCTGAAAGAGCGTCGATGTGTGTTTGCGAGTTAGTGCGTGCGTGCGCGTGCGTTCCAAACATCTCTAAGAGGCATAGATCCTCATGCGCCCGGAAGGCGCATGAGAATCCATGCCTCCTGGAGATTCGCGCATGTTTGTGTGTGTGAGAGAGAGAGAGAGAGAGAGAGAGAGAGAGAGAGAGAGAGAGAGAGAGAGAGAGAGAGAGAGAGAGAGAGAGAGAGAGAGAGAGAGAGAGAGAGAGAAATGAAACTTGAAATGAAATGAAATGAAATGACACTTTATTTTCCAAGGATAAAAGAATAGGTACGCAGACCTTTTTTCATTCTTGTCCTTGCTACAAACTACATGAAAACACACACACACGCACACACACACACACACACACACACACACACACACACACACACACACACACACACACACGCACGCACGCACGCCGGCACGCACACGCGCTTGCACACACACACACCCACACACACGCGCACGCACACACACGGAAGTACGAAAATCAGAGTTAGGTCAGACCCCGCTACGGCTCAAGCATTGGATTAAAGGCCCGGACAAACGTGGTATCGTGATGTATGTCCGGGGCCTTCAACCAACGCCCGCGTCAGACGAAGCACAGTCCCGACCCACGTCTGCATTACACACGGTACATGAAATACAACTACATAATAAACACATATATAGTATACATTGCACACTAATAAGACTACATTCGGTGCATTGAACGCAAAAACTGTAAGCATAAACGTCAAGATTATCTAGACGTTTTGCTTCCTCCTGACTAACCCAACACACACATACATGCACGCAAAATGCACGCACACACATACATACACAGGCGCGCGCGCGCGCACACACACACACACACACACACACACACACACACACACACATGCACGCACACACCAGCATAAACAAATATGCACAAAACACACTGTTCCGCACACATGCACGCACACACATACACACGCGCCCACACACTTGCATGTTTGATAACAGTCATTATTCAGAACGCAGTAGTCGCTTGCGCTTTGTTCGGCGGTTCAATTAAGTGCCGGAATAGTCTTGCCTTGAAGGTGGACAATGAAGATGCATCGGTAATATTGGCCGGAAATGAGTTCCACAGTTTGGCCCCTGAGTAACTTGAGACAGACTAGTTTTGAATATATCAAGTCGTGGCCTAGGTACTGACAGTTTGTTCCTTGATGTCTTGTATGGTGTGTTAGCATCCTTAAACAAATCCGAGACGTACCGCGGGGTTTTGGATTTTCGGACTTTAAACATTAACACGCCCTTATTGAACAGAATAGTTATATTAGTTATTCCTTGCGTGGGCAGCTTGATGGTGGGTTTGGTTCCAGTAACACACTTGTCGCCCCCACCCTGGAGACCTCCAATGGGGTGCGCGGTCGTTGGTGATCCGGGCCCCGACCGATCCGGCATGTTATTCTTATTCTGTTGCTTGTCCATCAGTCCTTTCAATGGGCTTAGGCGAACTTGGCAGCGCCCGTCTCCTCTCCAAGTATTTCAACTGACTGAGAGACGCGTCAGCCCCTCACAACGTTTCGCCCGCCAGCAGAAGCGGTTACCGGGGTGTGGCTAGGTAAAGGACCTGGAGCCAGCTGTGAGAGTTGAGTGCCATGTGAAGACCAGTGCTCCCGCCTGCCCCAAGAGGCGCTGCTGGCTGAAAAGTCAAAGGTACTACTTCTCCATGAACACTCTACACCCCAAAGCGGCAAAGTGAAGGAACTCACCCACGAGTTGAAGCGCTATCGCTGGGACATTGTAGGACTTGCAGAAGTTCGATGGACAGGCTTCGGAGAAACAACAACAGATGAAGGCCATAAAATCTGGTTCAGCGGAAAAGAAACCAAGCACGAACATGGCGTAGCTTTTATCGTAAGGAAAGAGGTGGCTGGAACTGTCATCAGCTGCACCCCCGTGTCAAGCAGACTAATCTCCATCCGCATCTCCGCCCGACCGCACAACATCACTATCATTCAAGTATACGCTCCAACAGCAGATCATGATGATGAAGAATTAGAAGAATTTTACGAACAACTGGACAACATCATCAAGAAAACATCTAAGAAAGACATTCTGACTGTCCTCGGTGACTGGAATGCAAAGATCGGCCCTGACGCCTACCAACAATGGGCAGGAACAGCTGGCAAGTTTGGCCTTGGAGAAACAAACGACAGAGGCCTGCGACTTTTAGAGTTCGCACAGAGTCACCGTCTCACCGTTGCTAATACCCTCCATCCACACAAGAAGTCAAGAACAGTGACATGGCAATCGCCAGGAGGCCTGGTCCATAACCAGATTGACTTCATCTTGCTGCCTCGACGATTCAAATCCAGCGTTAACAAAGCACAAACGAGGTCCTTTCCTGGCGCTGATATTGGCAGCGACCACAACCTCGTCCTTACTAGCCTCAAGTTGAAGCTGGCATTGAAACGAGATAGCAAGAGCCCTCGCATCAGATTCGACCTCCAGAAGCTAAAAGACCCGGAAGTAGAAGAGCTCTTCCAAGCCCAGGTGGGAGGCAGATTTGCAGCCTTGGCTACTTTGGACTGTGACGTAGACACCCTTGCTGGAAATATAAAAGAGGTGTTACTTTCTACAGCAGAAGAAGTGCTGGGGAAGCAGAGGAAGCGCAAACAGCCCTGGGTCACCGATGACATCCTCGATCTCTGTGATGAGAGGAAAGCCTGGAAGAAAAAGAGAGGCCAAGACCTCACATCAGCAAACAAGTACAGACTTGTCAACAAGAAGATCAGGAAGAGGATGAAAGAAGCCAAAGAAGATTGGATTGAAGACCAGTGTTGTAGCGTGGAAGAGGGCATGGCAAACGGCAACAGCAAGAAGGCTTATGAAACGCTAAGGACCCTCACTAAGACTCAACAACGAACAGCCACAGTCATCGAAGACAGCAGCGGCCAACTCCTTACGGAAAACACTGCTGTACTAAACAGATGGACTGAGTACTGCCGAGACTTGTATAACTACAAGGCTGAGCCAGACACCAGCATCCTCCAAAACAACCAGGCTGGGGCCAGGAAGGCTGAAGACCTGCCAGTGTTAGCTGAAGAGGTGGAAGCAGCCGTACGCGGCCTGAAGGGAGGAAAGTCTCCAGGTGTAGACAACGTACCTGCTGAACTGTTGAAACATGGAGGAGAAGTAACAACGAAGGTCCTCACTACACTCTGTCAAAAGATCTGGGAGCAAAAGAAATGGCCAGTAGAATGGACACAGTCTCTAGTGATCCCGCTCCCCAAGAAAGGAAACCTGAAACAGTGCCAGAACTACAGAACTATCAGTCTGATAAGTCACCCTAGCAAAGTAATGCTTAGAATCATTCTCAACCGCCTCAAAACTTTCACCGAGGAACTGCTGGCAGAAGAACAGGCTGGCTTCAGAGTTGGAAGAAGCACTGTAGAGCAGATTTTCAACTGCCGCGTCCTGATCGAGAAACATCTGCAGCATCAGCGCGAACTCTACCACAACTTCATTGATTTCAGGAAAGCATTTGATCGCGTCTGGCACGACGGACTCTGGCAAGTCATGAGATCGTTCAACATAGAGGAGGGACTGATCCAAATGATAGAAGCGCTTTACAAGAACGCCTGCAGCGCGGTTCTACTTAACAATCATTCAGGCGAGTTCTTCAGGACGACGATCGGTGTCCGTCAAGGATGCCTGCTCTCTCCTGTCCTTTTCAACATATTCCTGGAGAAGATCATGCAGGAAACCCTCCACGACCACCATACTTCAATCTCTATTGGTGGCAGATCCCTGTGCAATCTTCGATTCGCAGACGACATTGACCTCATGGCAGGCAGCAATAGTGAGCTCCAAAACCTGACAGACAAACTTTCAAGTAGCGCAGGGTCTTATGGCATGGAGATCAGTACGGATAAAAGCAAAGTGATGATCAACACCACAAGCGACAGCAGCAGCAACATTCACATGAACGGCCAGAAGCTAGAAGAGGTCAATAGCTTCAAGTACTTGGGAGCCACCCTGTCCAAAGACGGTAGTTGCATAGCAGAGATCCGTATCAGGATAGGTACAGCAACATCCGCAATGGCCAGGCTGGACAGGATATGGCGAAGTAACTCCATCAGCTTCACCATCAAGTACAGGCTTTACAAGTCCCTCGTAGTGTCTATTCTACTCTACGGCTGTGAGACTTGGACACTGCTTGCAGACTCAGAAAAGAAAATCCAGGCCTTTGAGAACAAGTGCCTGAGGAAGTTGCTCCGCATCTCGTACCGCGAGCACAAGACCAACGAATATGTACGGAGCATCGTCACTTCCCTGGTGGGCCCACATGAACCCCTTCTGGCAACCGTGAAACGGCGCAAG
>BTPG01000004.1:136855816-136908316 GCA_036245525.1 Semisulcospira habei | reverse complement strand
AATATTGATAATGGTTCTAACCAGAGTAAAAAAAAAATAAAAAAAATAAGATAAAGTCAAATTAAGAAACACACCTTAGGCTAGATCTAACAAATTTAACTCACTCTTTCCCATCATCTGAAGTCCATGCAGCAGTATCATAATCAGAACTGTTGTCAGTCAAGTCCTTCCGTACGTGGATGATGATAAAGTAACAAAATAACAAACAAAACAAAACCCCAAAAGGTTAACTTATTGTGCCCGACGTAAGAAATACCCACATTTTGGCGTTATCCTCTGAGGAACTCATTACATTTCAGGAGACAGATCGAACATGGTAGTTCAAGGGTGGTGGCAGAATAGCTTGGCGCCTATAGGCTGTGGTGCGGTGTCGTTGGCAGAATGAAAAGAAAGAAAACACACACACGTGTAGACACACACTCTCTCTCTCTCTCTCTCTCTCTCTCTCTCTCTCTCTCTCTCATACACACACACACACACACACACACACACACACACACACACACACACATACACCACTGATCTACCTGAATAAGGTGCAGAGGAGAAGACAGACAATTCACTAATCACCGGTCTGTCTTTAGGTGAACCTTTTATTTCCGCGCAGTTTCTGACCGAGCGTGTTTGGGAAACCTAAATTGCTTGATCCTTCCCTTCGCCCCGTGTACTATAATTAACTAAAAGAACGTTAACTCATTCGAGACGAACGGCATCAGCCGCGTATCCGGATGCAGTTCGTCTCGAATGAGTTAACTGGCCCATGCATCCTTTCCAGTTGGTGGTGTCCCAAGTTCTGCCCTGCGCTGGCAAAAGAGCAAAGTCCAGCGAAAGCGAGATTTTCGCTGTATGACAATGAAAATCTCGCTTCTGACAAAACTCAATGGACTTGACGTCTTCTGTCATGACGGCCGCAGGGCAGCGTTGGCCCCTCTTAAGCCCTCGAAGTCCGCCTATCAGGGAGACACATACAACCGCAGTAACAAAATATATTCGGGCCCAGGACGGCCGCAGGGGCCCGCGCACAGCTGTGCGCGGGCCTGCTGCGGCCGTCGTGGGTCCGAGGACCATTGCTTACTGGGAAATTTAGTTGCGGAAATGTGTATCGTTTAGACTGAGAAGAAATGTCTAACTTTCTGCAGACTGCTATAGGATTATACGAATCTAGATCCAACACATTATTTGCGGAAGAAACAGGATCTCTTTTGGTGTGCGCATTGATCACCGATGACAGTTCTAAGAATCTAGAGAATCAACCACCATAGCCACCTTCTAGAAGAAGAAGAATTTCCTGGGGAGGAATCAAGGATGAGAGCTACAATGGTAGTGCCTTATTGGCTTAGCGCTTGGAGAGGTGCACTACCTCCGCGCTACGAACCGTTTCCTGAAGATCAACAGAGTTTAGAAGCTTATGTTATAGATCCATCTTTAGCTGTACTGGAATCTTATCTAACCCATTTAACCCATTCAGCCCTGACGCACTACAGCAGGAGATGGGTCGACCATGATAATTCAAGGGTAGTGCCAGATTAGTTTGGCGCCTGTCGGCGCCAAGCTAATCTGGCACTACCCTTGAATTATCATGGTCGATCCATCTCCTGCAGCAGGTACATAGTCGTTAGATGTCGCCTCCAAAATTTGGGAAATACGTGCGTCGGGCTGAATGAGCTAACCCCACGGCCGCGTTTCCCATTATTATGAGGTGTCACCTAACGACCATACCTCAATTGCAGGAGATAGATCGACCGTGATAATTAAAGGATAGTGACAGATTAGCTTGGCGCCTTATGGCGCCAAGCTAATCTGGCGCTACCCTTGAATTATCATGGTCGACCCATCTCCTGCTGTTGGGCAAAATGGGTTAATCAGCCAAATACCTGCCTCATAAAAAAAAAAGAATTTAATGGAACTAGATCGACCGTGACGTTTCAAGGGTAGTGCCTGACTAGCCTGTAAAGGCGCCAATCTAATCAGGCACTACGCTTGAGCCGTCACCTTCCCGTTTCATGGTTCATCCTTCGAAGTTGGCGCCGAGCTAATCAGACATCACGCGTGAAGCTGAGCCTCATCACTAAGATTCCGTGGTTAAAGCTTAAATTCTTCTTCTCGGTCTCTACTGATTTCCCCCAAGGTTGGCTTCTGACCCCAGTAGCAAAACGTCTTGGGGCCCACGACGGCCGCAGTGGGTCCCGCGCACAGCCGTGCGCGGGCCCACTGCGGCCGCCGTGGGCCCGTGGTCCTTTGCTTACTGGGGAGGTAAAACCGGTGGTAACATTCTCGGGAGGTGTTGGTATAAGGCTCTGGCAAGTGCGCTAATCACTCGCTGGACTGTGTTTACTGGTGTCTGCCCTGACACTAAACGCGTTTAGGTATCAGACCATCTACAGAACATGCCTAGAAGTGCTTCCCTACATTAGTAGCCTCACTCTTGTGTGGCCATTGTTAGCACCAAAGACACTTCTGGGTGTAAATTGTAAAAAAGAAGGAATTTCCTGAATTGTAGGCAGTTACTTGAATCCACACGACAAGAAAGTACCAAACATTTACAACCAAAAGGTGTTAGACTTTCGGTTTAACTGTTTTTACGGTTCTTTTAAGTCTAAAATCATAAACCAAGCTCTTTTATTTCTAGGAACGATGTTTTATCCATTTTCAAACCCTTTCGCTGCCGAGTACAAATGAACAAACCCAACTGCAAGAGATATGTGCGGGGGGCGCATGGGTATTTATGCCTCTTGCTGACTCCAATTTGTATCCATGTTCTACAGATGAAATTCATTCTATAGATGAAATCCAAACTAAAGAGGTGATTGCAAAAGCGCGTAAATTGAAAAGTAAATTCCACAAGGAAAGACAACCCACCATGAAAAGACAATTGCAATTGCATTTACGCGCTAAGACACTTTTTTAAAATAGACAAACAACCAAGTACAGACTGCTCTACTTATCTTTTCTTCGGTGAGATGCCAACTGAAGTTGGCATCTCACCGAAGAAAAGATAAGAAGAGTACTGTGTACTTTTTGTAATCTGGTTCATTGTTACTGTAAATATATTTCAGGCCTTCACTATAAAAAAACATTATGAACAAGTCATGTTTTAAAATTAAAAAAAAAATGCGCGTTGACTACAAGGGTAAAATGAATACAGCATGTCTAATTGGAAAAAGGGTTTTAATCTGATAGCGTGTTTCTTTCTTTCCCTGGGATTGTCTGTATAGACAGATAGGGTTCCGTGACTTTTGAATTGACAAAGATTTCATGAACACAACTCGCGGCCACTGGCAGTGAAGGGGTTACACCAACACGCACACGATAACAAATTTCTGGTGGGAAACAATTCAACGTTTCCTAACAGTAAGAATTTGATACAGATCAAAGACGAGGTAAGCGTCGATGGATGTTGTCGAAAACGAAGCTGACTAATACAAAGCAGAACAAACACTCAAAGAAACAATATTGTTTGTTTGCGTGTCTGTCTTGCGTTGAGAGATTTTCCCTAGGTATAAACAGTAACAACTTTCCATTTTCCCTCGTTATTTCACATGAGATAAAATAAACACGAGGGTGTCCAAATATTGAATAGTATCCATTTGCTAAATGAATCGATTTGTATGTGTATGAAATTCATGTAGAACTAAGCTGATGAAATTATCAGATCATTTTTCCCTAGGGAAATATTAAAAGGTCAAACAAAATTGTGATCTCTGAGCAGAAAAAAACCGAGCTCGTTCAAGCTAATCCAATTTTAGTAACAGCCATACGGAACAATAGCCATAACCGGTCTCCCGAAGGGACTTTTTATTTACGTTCTATCAATCAACAAAACAACATCACGCCGCGGAATCACACGCAAATACAGATTAGCCTCGATATTACGCGGAAATAACGCGGAATCGGATGTAAAGCGGACACGTCGCAAGTGATTGTTCGGTGAGCAAATGGCCGACGTCAGCATTTGCTCCCCCGCGCACGGCCGTGCGCGCGCCAGCTAAGGCTGAGGTCGGCCCGAGGACCTTTTTGTTACCGGCGGATTTCCTTTCCTGTGCAGAACTGACCCTAGTAACGGGAAGGCGAGAAAAACAGGTCCTGACCTTACAGGGTGTTTCCACGACGCGAAAGCGATGGTGCCACGATTTGAAAACATAGAAATAAAGGTTTCCATATACACAGAGCGACAGCAGCGCGATTGCGGTGCGACAGGCGACAGCAGCGCGATGAAGTTGAATCGCCCCATGGAGTGATTCAACGGCGATTTCGCGCACGATAACCACTGTGAAGGGAACGTGTCTTTCAGTAGTACGCAACAACAAATCACAACAATTCTAAACAACTTGAGGTAGCAAAGTCACTCAGACTATGCATGAAAAATCATTTTGGGGGATACATGAATTTTGATATATAATTTTATTTAGAAATCATTCTAATTTCAATTGATAATAATATTTTTGCTTTGACTGCAGTAGTTTTTTAGTTATTAGCATCCAAAGAGGGTAAGGGTCACTGTCAAAATGTTCAAAATGGCAGCCAAAATACTATAATTGGCTCCCCTCCGATCATTTGCATTTTCTATAAATAATGAGCCACTCCCCCTATAATACGGTACAATTAGCTACTCCCTGGTGTATTTGAGCAAATATGGCGGCCTGTTCGAAGCCTGTTCGGCATCCTGTCTCGGAAGACAATGGAATATGCGCTTGCTGGGTCAGTCACTGGAGTGACCTCTCCAGTGCGCAAGCCTGGGCGAAGTGTATGGAGATCCTGGGATGCCCAGTCGTCAAGATCCCCCTCTCGGCCTCGCTGATGTATCCAAAGGAATGCAAAGCAGTACGTTTGGCTCCAGTTTGGCTGCAGGAGCTGCCAGAACAGTGCGTGAATACAGGCAGCTGTCTGCCTTCGGGGCTCCACTCCTGATTTGAAGGGTTTACTCCCCCACATTTGGCCGTTGGATCCAACCTGATCTCCTCCGTCCTCTAGCCGTTGGCTGTCAGAAACAGCTCATCCGCCTAGTGGTGCAATGTGAACACCACCCCCTCACGTGGTTTAGCCCACCAGCTGAGGTGGTTTGCCAGGGTGTGGCGCTTGGAGCCAGCACGTGAGAGATTAAGGAGATGGATGAGGACCAGTGATGCCCGTCCATCCTATGTAGGACGCAGCTGCCGAACAGCAAAGGTACTACCTCTATCCAGAGCCCCCTACACCCCTTGAAGCCTGTATGAATATTTCATTCACCTTTTACCAGTTTTGTGTATGTACTGTTGTGTTTTGGTGCGAACATGCCTAGTGATCGTAAGTATGGCCCTTCAAAGCCCAAGAAACGTAAATTTTGTGGTAATCAACACGCCAAAAGATCGGAAACAGGTGAAAATAGTGATGTGCAAAGTGGGCCTCGTGTGGATTCTGTTTCGCTTCTGCCGGTGGTCGCTGGGACCAGTTCAAACAATCAAAATAGTCAAGTTGACACGCCCACTCGGTCTGGTGAAAAAGTGCAAGACTTGTATAAGCTAATATTTGACAGCAGTGATGAGTCTGAAGCAGATAGTGATTTATCAGACAGTGATATTGATAATGAAGGCAGTGATGAAGACTGTGGACTGGATAACGAAGTGGAGACTCCAGAAGGTAACAGAATAATTGATGTAAAAATTCTTAGTGAGAACATATCCATAAACTTAGTGTGCGGACACTGTCATCATACTGTTCAGTTATATGAGGTAGAAAGAAAGGGTCTGGCCAGTTCATTTGTTTTTCACTGCAGCAATCAACACTGTGACAACCAGCCTACTTTCTCTTCTTCCCTACAGACAGGTAGGTAATTCTGTAGTAAATTTAGTAAACAGAAGAGCAGCATTTGCCATGCGGTGCATTGGGGGGGGGGGGGGGGGGGGACAGATCAGAATTAGAAACATTCTGTGGTGTCATGGACTTGCCCAAACCATCTAGAGACAGTAGCTACAAAGCAATAAAGAAAACAATACACAAAGCAAGCACTTCTGTACAGAAAATCAGCATGCAAACAGCAGCAACAGCTGAATATGACAAGGCTGAGGTAATAGAGGGTGACAACACTCTCCACATTCATGTGTCAACTGACGGCACTTGGATGACTGTAGGTCATTCATCAAAAATAGGTGTAGTAACTACCATTGGGATGGTAAAGTTTTGGATACTGAGAGCAAGAGCAAACTGTGCAAGTCATGTGATTATTGGAAGAAACAACACCCACAGTCTGACAGGTATAGGAATTGGAATGCTGAGCATGAAAGGGACTGCACACTGACACATGAAGGGTCAAGTGGCTCCATGGAGGCGGCAGGTGCATGTGGCATTTTTAATAGATCAGTGACACAATACAGGCTTAGATACACAGGGTTTGTGGGGGATGGGGACACAAATACTTACAAGAAAGTTTGTGAACAAAACCCGTATGATGACATAAAGATTGACAAACTAGAATGTTTAGGACATGTACAGAAGAGAGTCGGTACGCGTCTCAGAAACTTTAAAAAGACTAACAAGGGAGCTTTGTCTGATGGAAAGGGTATAGGTGGAAAAGGAAGACTGACAGATGCATCAATTGACAAGCTGCAGTCTTATTATGGGAATGCTATACGTGCAAACACAAACAACATTGTAGAGATGCGTAGAGCAGCTTGGGCTGTGTTCTAACACACAGGGTCATCAGATGATAACCATATTCACAACTTCTGTGATGTGAGTTGGTGTCCCTTTCTAAAATCTGAGAGGGAAAACAAGCCCTACACTCACAGTAGTCACAGCTCAAATGATTATCTTCCCCCTGCAGTCATGGAGGCAATCAAACCTATATGGAAAGATCTGTGCAAGACAGAACTCCTAAGTAAATGCCTCAAAGGCTACACCCAAAACCAAAATGAGTCACTGAATAACCTAATATGGAGATTGTGCCCCAAGAAAAAAATCATGGTCTGAGAACAGTAGAAACAGCTGTGGCAGTGGCAGTCTGTTTGTTCAATGATGGGTGCTCTGCCTTGATGGCTATCCTGCAAACCATGGACATTACTCCGGGACAGTTCTGTCGTGCATATTGTGAGGAAACAGATGTATTCCGCGTCAAAAATGCACAACGGCAGGCTAAACTAGCTTCAAAGGAGCTCCGTCAGGCCAGAAGACGCAGAAGACTGGGTATAGATAAAGACCAAGCAGTCAGAGAAGGTCATCCATACCAGGCTGGGGGTTATTGACTGTACAAAGGTAGGAAAACACCAGATTTTTGCATGCCGAAAGTTTGCTGAAATACGCTATATATGCACACTTTATTCCAGATAATTTCCACATTTGTGGATAGATTTTCTTCAAATTTTGCACAAATGCTGCTGGGTGCTGCTGCTTTGGCATGAAGCAGGATTATTGGACTAAACTGATTCTGAACAAATTTATGTGGGAGTATGTGCTGTATTTTTACGAAAATGTGTTAATGTAAATTTGCAAATGCCATAACTGACAAACTATTGACACAAGAATAAACATACTATAGTCCTACATTATATTCTGTTGTAAAAGAGTTGTGGCTTGTTTTTAATCTCTTTTTGTTGTGCACTGGTGAGTTTGACACTGCCAGGCATTTTTCGCTATATGATAAAAGCATATTTTCAAATATTTAATTTTTTGGGCATCTAAATCAATAAGCAGGTTTAAATAATTGTTATCACACTAAAGTACCACATTTCTGCTATCACTCTGCCAAATTCAAAGCTGTACGTGGATTAGACAGCCGACACTGTTTTGAATGATTTTGGTACCCAAGTCTGGGTGACTGTGCCGCCTTGAATAGGCGGCGTGATGCCGCCTGTCGCGCAGGGATATGGAAACACAGAAAGCGATTTCCGGGCCTGCTGCTTAGCTACTTTTTTCGCCGTGTCGCCGCTACCGCGCTGCTGTTTGCGTAACTATATGTAAACACGCCCTTACGGCCCACCGCGATATGCGCGTACCCCAGTGCGCAAAGGCCATCGGGCCGATGTCGGCCGCCGTTGGCTCGCGCACGACCGTGCGCGGGCCAACGGCGGCCGACGTCGACCCTATGACCTTTGGCGCATTGGGACTGAGGCTGACCTGTGTTGAGCGAACCTGCATGAATTCATAAACCTCTGACAAATTGCATGGGATGGTAATCTCTGCCCTGTCAATACAAAACGCAGTCCATTTTTGTGAAAAGCGTGTTTTTCATTGTAGTACAATGAAATCTCGCTTTTTACAAAAATGAATTTACTCTCTTTTGCCTTGTAACTAAAATTATTTGTTTTGGGCGGTGGCGTCTCACGATTTTACTGCGGGCAACTTCAATTTAGAAAATTGTGACTATATCAGAAAAAAAAGACACTTTTTGCAAAATTAATCAAATTAATATTTGAAATGTGATATACCTTTGTGACTGCACGTGCGATTTACTTTCAGACTCAGAGTGAATCGGTTGGGTTGAATTTTCTACAAATGTTTTATATAATAGCTACGCATAAATACAGACAAAGAAATATCTTTCTAAGCGTGTTTCTTTCTTTTTTGGGAATTACTTTGCCTTAANGTTGTAGGACACACCTGTTTCGCGCATCTTTTCTGCGCATTTAGATACCGCTATCTTGCGTCTGCATCCTGAGATGAAAAAACTTACGGCAGGTCGTATTGCAAACAAGCACAATGTATTGATAGTTGGCAAAAGAAACACACTGTCTGAAATAGGAGGTTAAGCTGACTGTTTCTATACATGAAATGTTTGGTTTTCTCATAAATAAGATAATTTTGCAAACATTGCGACAATCATCGTGCGTAACGCAATGCCTGCGTCCAACCGTCCATGCATGCCAAGATGACCCAAAATAAAACGTCATTCACGAAAAAACAGGAACATGCCCGACGCAATGCTGTCGCTATTGCTGCCAGGAGAAGGAGCATTTCAAAATATAATCAGACAGCAACACCAATAAGGTAAACTAAATGGAAAAAGAGATTGTGGTGGTGGTTAGTATATAATGCATTGAGGCAGTAAAGTATGCAGAAACACCTCTGAGTCTGAGCACATCGAACAATCACTGATTTTCGAACCCCTAGATGCATTAATTAAAATTCAGATGTTGGTCTGCCTGGAGGGTTCGAGATTGCAATCAGCACACAGTCAAACAAGGAATGTATGCTTGCTGACTTGTAAAGAAAACGACATGTTAATGTGGTTATTGCAGGGGCATTCGAAGTTGCTACCTAGGGAAATATTCATGCATCCGAAGAGATAACTTACTAATAAGGGGGGGGGGGGGGAGGGTGTGTAATCGAAAGTGTAATTATAAATAAAGCCACTAGGTGACGGCCAGTGCTTATTATCAAGGAGAATGTACCTCTTGGGTAGGAAAAAGTCCTGTTAATGTTATGGGAGAGAATTTCGCTCTATCCACCATTCACTGCTTGCAGTCATGTACATTGCACGCCCACCCCCACTCATGACATTTGTCATGCTTTGACTAACAAGTAACTAGATCTATGTATCTATGTTTTTTGGTCAACAATGCACAATGTCTCCCATAGCTGTGCCTTTGTTCTATCCAGGTGTAGGTGTATGTTGTAGTCCTTGTATGTGTGATAGATAGAGTATTGATAACTGTGAAAATCATCAAAATGTTAACATCTGAAACAAAAGTAATTCATTCAATAAAGGCGTTATGCTGATGTCAGAGACAGGGGAGTGTATACAGGATGGCGTTGCGCAATTGCCAGGTTACAAAGTTATTCTGCAAGCAAAGGTGCATGGAATACTGATCAGATTTGTGAACGGATATGGTTTTATGTGTAAACTGGTATGTCCCGTATGAGATACATTAACCTTTAGCACGCTGGTGGCGACATTTGTCGCCAGCCGCCATCTTGCTTCATTATCGGATGGCGACATATTATGTCGCCACCGCGTGGTCTGTTCGAAATCGGCTATGGTAAACACACTAGGTTGCTATGAAGCCTTTGCAAAGGATTGTGGGTGATTGTAAATGAGGCTTGCTTCCGTTTTATATCGGCCATCTTGCTAACTTCGAGTGCGTTTGAGCGATTCGAATTTTCTAAGCGAGAGTTTGTTCTGACGGCTTCATTTTGACAAAAGATGACCGATGAGGAGTTAGAAGCGTTCATCAAGGAATACTTTTATGGAGTCAGATTCCGATGATGAAGGCTTTCTTGGCTTTTTGCCAGAAGACTTGAGATCGAAGGGGGGTGGGTGGGAGATGGTGGTGATGGGCAGAGGAGCGATTCTGAATCGAGTGCTAGTGAACGCGGAAACGGTGCGTAATAAGCATTGATTATTTTTTTTTTTTTTTTTAGGATAATAACACAGATAACACAGTTTAAAGAATTGTGACATAATCTTGATTCATTTATTTACGTACATGCCAAATTCCACAACCATACATAGAAAAATGAAAAAGTTGTAGTGTAGGCTTTTGAAGTAAGTAGGGTAGCGTTGGGTTTAGCCCACTCAAAAAGAATGCAGTTGCAGGGAAAAGAACTGCCAGCGGAAAGCAGAGTGCTAAAGGTTAAAACGAATTTTAAAATTGATTAATTGATTTCGTCTGTTGTGCATCATCAAGTATGGATCACAGTTATGCTGGTACCAATCTGACAAAGGCTGAGGCCGAGGCTCCAGTTCCCAAGGCTGAATGTGACATTCAAGTGCCAGAGGATGAGTGTGCATTAGAATTGGACTGGGATAGCAATAATGTTGACACTTGGCGGGAGGGACGGCGTGTTGTGGAGCTTGATGTTCTTGCCAAGGCCTTGTCAGCCTGTCCCAGATGCCAGGTGCCACTAAATCTGGGGAATATTGTAAAAGAGGTGCGACAAGGCCTTGGCAGTATCCTTCACATCCGATGTTCCAACGCCTGGTGCAAGCACGTGGTCAGGGTGCCCACAGGCAAGAGGCACACTGGACCAGATGGGCACACTGTGATATTTGATGTGAACAGCAAAGCATCAGAAGGTATGCATACGTTTACACATGCACGCATGCATGCTTACTTGACTGGTCATAGTTTAATTCACATTGTAATTTAAAGACTGTCATTTATTTGTACTGTGCACAAGTGTTTGTCACATAATATGCTGTGTGTGTGTGTATGTTCTATCATAATTTTCAGTGACAAATTATGAAGCAGCTACCACCCGGGTCAATGCAAAGCACCTGTGACACCAGCCATGCATGTTGCAAGCATGGATTATCCCTGTCACTGGCAGCTGGTCTCCCCCTCCCTCAACCTAAAGGAAAGAAAAAACCCAGCCGTTGTCAGGGCTAATTATATATTTCTGAGAATATGCAGGTCATTCTCCGAGCATGGTCTGGTCACGGTGTTGGTAACGGCATGAATATTCCGTTTCATTTGTACGCCGTATGCATATTGTTACAGTACCACACTTTATTGTCTGCTGTTGCACTATGCTTTTCCTAGTACATCAAGTTAGCATTTGTACTAATGCATTCGTGCGTACTATTCATACTAATAATTATAATAATAATAATAAAATAATGATACCGTTATTATATAGGCGCTTTTTCTCAATTTTGGGAAATCGACTCAAAGTGCCGCAAACTGAAACCCAACACACACACTCACGTAACAGACACGGATGTACGCCATTTAAGACAAACACAGTACAAGACAGACGAAGGGCCAGTTCAGCTACTCAAGTTACAGAGATTTTTGATCGCTTGTATTTGAAATTTGTAAAGTGGCCCGAGACCGGTACCAAAGTGGGGGGGGGGGGGGGGGGGGGGGTGGAAGAACCGGAAAAAGAACCCCCGACGGTCCGCCCAAATTAACGGGGGCACTTACCAGAGGAGAAAAGTCCAACGCCGGAACCCGGTATCGAACCTCGCACCTTTGGCATTGGTGGCAGGCGCCTTAACCACTGCGCCACAGACCGAACCCGTGTCATACTGTCAGTGTCATACATTACAAACTGACATACACATTTATATATGTAAAACTCATCTTTAAAGTTTGCAATGCAAGGCTCCTGTCTGCTCCACTGTGTGTCTTTAACCCATGTAATGCGCAGGGTTGGAACAGTCAAATGTTCATTCACGTTCTGTGCATACTGATGGAATATGCCCACAGTGACGTTGGTCTATTTTGATCTGGGGAAATCAGCAAGTAGCCATGACGTAGTAACTAGTATGCATGAATGGAAACTTAAAGATGTCCTGTACGTATACATAATAAGCAGTTATTAATGACGTGTCATGGGAGTTTCTGCTGTGTTGTATAGGTGTGACCCCCGTAGCGGGAAACCCTTCCTCGCGTTCCGCACCAAAATGGCTGTTGCTGATCAACTGAGTATCAGTGGCTGCAGCAAGACTAAGCGATGAGTCACTGGTAGCAAAAGGCAGCATTGTGGGAACACCTCGTGTCATGTTTATATTTTATGGACTGTCGGAAGGACAGATGGGAAAGTGACGCTCGTGCATGTGCAGACGATAATTCTTTGATGTTGGTGAAGATGAAAACAACGAACAGCGTCACTGGACTGACAGAATATTTTTGATTGTGTGCAAGAAGGTGACATTGGAGGCCATGTATATAGATACCTTTCAGATAATCGTAGCACTGTACTGCCACCTCTGCCTATGTAATTTAAGATTAATGTTTCTGTTGTATAGTTCTGCTCC
Source organism: Semisulcospira habei (assembly GCA_036245525.1). Classification (NCBI taxonomy): domain Eukaryota; kingdom Metazoa; phylum Mollusca; class Gastropoda; family Semisulcospiridae; genus Semisulcospira; species Semisulcospira habei. The sequence goes on along the minus strand of BTPG01000004.1, from coordinate 136,895,643 downwards.
ATGCTGGACTCGCCATAAGACAACTGAACAACTTACTTGGTGTCCTAAACATTCCCCCAGTGTCCCCATCCACAGTAAAAAAGAGAGAGAGAGAAATTGGACCGGCAGTGGAAGAAGTTGCCAGGCGCTCCATGGAAGCTGCGCTTGAAGAAGAGATTTGTTTAAGGTGTAAGCATAAATTGCTTCACACACACACACACACACACACACACACACACACACGTGTATGTGCTTAAATCGTTATAAGGTATCAGGTGTAACTACATCTCAGCAGTAGCTGTAACCCCATTGTGGCTTACTATTGTTATCTGTTAGGACACCAGTCTGCCATTTATATTACTCATGATCTGTGCCATAGACTACACAGCAATTGGTGCATAACAGGCGTTGATTCACATGTACTGTGCACATACGTATAGTTAACATCATGTGTTTATACTATGGGTTTTTCAATAGTAACACATCATTTCATGTGGTGGGTAACATGGGACCCTGATACATTTATGGATATATGTATGTTTCTCAATTACACTGGCAATACTTGAAATGAACCCATTGCACCAATTTCGTAAAATACATTTGACAGATATTTCAAGGTGGTGCCAGAATAGCTTGGCGCCTGAGGTGCCAAGCTATTCTGGCACCACCCTGGAACGAAAACAGTTGATCTGTCTCCTAATCTGTAATGTAGCATTCATAGGACAATAAAGTAATTTTACAAAATCATCCGCAGGATGTAATGGGTTATCTGAAACCGTGATATTTATTGGACTACCATTTTATTATAAACTGTTGTTAAAGTCGCTAAACTGTCTTGTACTGTATTGGACATGTGATGCAATAATGTGCATGTTTATTGTACCTGTGTGTTTTCAGTCAGCCATCCTGTTTGGCAGCACCAGTGCATGATTCTACTGTGATGGATCTACGTAACAGGTAATGCATATGACTGACAGTTTAGGGTGGTACCAGAATAGCTTGGCGCCTGAGACGCCAAGCTATTCTGGCATCACCCTTGAGCTAAAACAGTTGATCTATCTCCTAACCTCTACTGTACCCTAAATAGTACAATAAGTGAATAAGAAAATTGTACATGTGATGTAATAATGTGGATATACCTGTGTGTTTACAGTCACCCATCCAGTTCGGTAGCACCAGTGCATGATTCGACAGTGATGGATCAATGTAACAGGTAACGCATAATATATATATATATATATATAGAGAGAGAGAGAGGGGAGGCTAGTGCATGAATATTCCCAAACAGATCTTGGACCTGCTGGATAGATTTAAGTTTTTGCCGCCTACAACCGGTTTCGTGTAGTTATTATCACAGGTGGCTAACGTGTCAGTCAGATTGGACACAAAAGGGCAGCTGATGTCCTGATGACACAATGCAAGCTTACCAGCTTGAAATTCCATGGCATTAGCACAGCATTCTCAGAATTCTATATAATATTGTATTCTCATTGACTATGTATGTGCTGACTTTTGATTCATTCACGTGATATGTGGGCACAATTGGGACAGCAAAAGTGAGTCATATGTAATGGGCCATCCGTTGTCGGTCCGGCGTCCGTGGTAAACGGTAACGTTGGCGTGTTCTTGGAGACTCAGACCTCAAACGTGACCCAAAGGTACTTTATGATACAATCTTTCTAAATTTACCAATTTAATTGACCTCATGCACAGGTCCAGGTGACAAGGGATCCACAAGAATCAAGTTATGACAAATTGTTTCTACTCAAATACTGTTGTCAACTTCAACTGAAACTTGGTACAGAGATACCGTATAGTAAGACCTTTCTATGCATAATAATTTGGATGACCACTTGGAAAGTTCTAGGGAGGTCGACAAATGTTTGGAAAAAATTACAGCTTTTGATAGATGTGTAGTTATTATCACAGGTGGCTAACGTGTCAGTCAGATTGGACACAAAGGTAGCTGATGATAAGACCTTTCTATGCATACTAATGTATTGGTCCCCTCGCAAAGGTCAAGGGTCATGGTGGTCCAGAAATAGGTCCAAATTAGCCATAGTGACACAAACTGTTTCTGTCTGCTCTAATGAAAATATGGTACACTTTCAAATGGGGCTGATGGGAGGGCATTCCGTAAAATGCACATGATGTGCTGGGCGGGTGGACCCCGAATTCTGGCAAAGAAGTAACATGATAAAAGTGACAGCACATCTAGCTAAGCAAACCTTGCTAGAGAACGTATATTTGGCACCAGATGCTCTATGTGTGTGTGACAGCGACAAGAACCTGTGGACAGACAAGATGGAAACCTTAGGATAGTGTTCATGCATGATTTCTCCCGCAGAAGTTCTATTACTTTGGTATGTACATTACACTGTGACAAGAAAATATCCGTTGTGCAAAAAAACCCAGTTGAATACCATGTGAGTCCATATTGCTTGCTATGCTTACCACATACCCTGTATACAGCTACATTAAACAGAGATATTGAATGAGTTTGTAATCCAGCACTGTACCTCTTCGATGTTTGTGAATAATAAGTAATTTGTGCAAGTTTTGCAGCCACTATATACTCCCATCAAACAATCAGAACAGTCAGCACTGGAAGCGGATGCGTGCCTTTTTAAATATTTAAATTTTAAATCACTGTGTGCAAGGTGTCGTGAGACTAGCGATGCCATGACGTAGTTTTTGGCTCAAGTGCGAAGCAAACGTGAGTATGTTTTGGGCCAGTGGTCATCTGCTCGTCCACCGTCGGCTGTGGTAAACTTTAACGTTGGCATTTTCTCAGATACTATTCCAGCCACATTCTTCAAACTTACAAGGTAAGACCTTTCTAAACAGAGCAATTTGAGTGACCTCTCACAAAGGTCAAGGTCACAGGGGACCAGGAAATATGTAAAAAAAATAGCTATATGTATATGTGGACATAATTTATTATATCTCAAATACTATTCACAAATTCAAACCCAAACTTGGTACAAGGATACCTGATGGTAAGACCATGCTATACGTACTAATTTGGTTGATCCCTTGGAAATGGCAAGAGTCACAAGACTTCAGGAAATAGGTGAAAAATAGCAATAATTTGACAAAAGATGTTTTTCTAAAATAATATTTGCAACTTCAAACCCACACATGTGCAGAGATACCTGATGGTAAGACCTATCTATGCATACTAATGTGGCTGACCCCTCGGAAAGGTGAAGGGTCACAAGGGCGCAGAAAATATGGCCGACATAGCTATATTTTGACAAAATATGTTTTTTCTCAAATATTATTCACAACGTCAAACCCAAATGTGCTACAGAGATACCGGATGGGAAGACCGTACTATGCACACTGTGGTTGATCCCTCGGAAAGGTCAAGGTTCACGAGAGGTCAGGAAATAGGTCTACAATAGCCATATTTTGACAAAAGATGTTATTTCTCAATTACTATTCACAACAGAAAGCCCAAATGTGGTACAGAGATACCTGATGGTAAGACCTATCTATGCATACGAATGTTGATGACCCCTTAGAAAGGTCAAGGGTCACAAGAGGCTGGCAAATGTGTGTAACATGCTGATGTGTTTTAAAATTGTAGGTATTTGCAAATTTGTCAACATTTAGAACAAAGATAGCTGATGATAAGACCTTCCGATGCATACTAATTTAGTCGATTCATTACAAAGGTCAAGGGTCATGGGTGGGTTGACAGATGTGTGAAAAATGCGTACATCTTCAGAAAACGTGGACGTTGCTGCTGCACAAACCAGCCCTGGTCACAAAGATCACAGGTGTAAATCAGTCATACACGTGAGCCAAAATGGCTTTGCCTGTCTTGTTATCAGATCTGTTTGCAAACTGTTCAATAAAATATATTATAAAGTTAGCTGATGATAACACCTTTTTATGCATGCTAAAAATAATCACACCCGCATACTAATAATAATAATAATAATACCGTTATTATATAGGCGCTTTTCTCAATTTTTTGGGGAAATCGACTCAAAGCGCCGCGCCTGAAACCCAACACACACACTCACGAAACAGACACGGATTTACGCCATTTAAGACAAACACAGTACAAGACAAACGAAGGGCCAGTCAGCTACTGAAGTTACAGAGAATTTTGATCGCTTGTATTTGAAATTTGTAAAGTGGCCTGAGACCGGTACCAAAGTGTGGGGGGGGGGGGGGGGGTGGAAGAACCGGAGTACCCGGAGAAAGAACCCCCGACAGTCCGCCCGAATTAACGGTGACACTTACCAGAGGAGAAAAGTCCAACGCCGGAACCCGGTATCGAACCGCGCACCTTTGGCATTGGTGGCAGGCGCCTTAACCACTGCGCATACAGTTCAAGGGTCACGGAGGGTCAACAAATGTGTGAAAAAGCATACATTTTGAGAATACTCGGATAGCACTGGTACAAAAGCCAACCCTTTACTTATGTTTAGACACAGTTACACACAAAGGTCACAGTAATTATGTGGATTGATCATACATGCGAGCCATAAGGGCTGTGCCTGTCTTGTTTAAAACTACAGAGAGGTGGGGCATCATGACATTGTCATTTTAATTAGGAATGGCTGAATGTTGTTATTGTCTCTTTCTTCAGTGAGGCAGCAGCGGAACAGACAGCCAATGCAGCATTCACTGCAGATGGGTCCGAAAAGACAGCCAGCATAGCTGTTAGTGCAGATGGTGCATGGCAGGCAAGAGGGAGTGGCCGCTCTTTCCGCAGTCTCACAGGTGACTATATGTGTAGAGTGTACTTTCAGATGACATCCAGTCCTTTGTGGTATACATAAGATCGAAACATGCACAGAAGAAGGGAACCTGTGCGATGTTCCAGCATTTGCATATTCAACAGTGATTATGTTTCACCACAGGAGGGCTGACATTCTTATTCTTTCTGCAGTCAGGGCACTGACAGTTGCTAGCAGCAAAGTCCTAGATGCTAGTTGGACTGAAGCGGTCACTGTCAGACATTGCTTATGACTCTGTATGTCAGTGTCTTGTGTTACAGGATGTGTCCTGTGTTTGTCGTGTAATGTGTTTGTCTTCAGAGTGAATGCATGTGTATCACATGAGATTGCATGTTGGGTTAAGTTCGTGGCGCTTTGAGCCGATTTGCAGAAGTGGGTAAAGCGCCACTGTTTCTGTATCTGCTAGGGATGCGTCATCAACGCAACAAGTCCCATTGGTTCAACTCCAGCTGCTGATAGTCATAAGAAAAATCAGATTGGTGCAAACAAGGATCAATTGATTAAGAAAACATTGCCGTCATGGTTATCGTGGCAATAAATGACTTAAGGCCATATCAGGTAGATATCTAATTGAACAGTATATCAAGCATAGGCATTAATGAAAGAGCTTATGCCTGCAAGAGCTCCACTTGTGGTCATCAAATTAAAGCAGTAGCTTGAATGTTAAGGCTGTGATGGCATGTTTCAAACTGGCACATAATCTGGACTATAACCATGAGTCCTCATTTGTCGCAGTTAAACGTTAGGTAAGGTCTTAATTTTAGTCAAATTGTTGTCAAGTGCTGTATGGTGTACGCACAAGGTTCTTTACGTCACGTTTGTATACAAAGATTAAAAAACCCAACAAAAACATCTCGTGTCAGCAATCAACTCCAGGCAGTGAAGGGTTAATACACCACAATATCCCCTTTAAACATGTGCATATTACAGGCTTTCCACTAGAAAATCTGTCCCAGGCACGTCACAGTTCGTTGCATACTTGAAACATGGCTGGGATGAATTTGTTTTTCTCAAGATTGTTTGTCCTAGTGATGAGGACTTGCCGTATTTCTGTCCATCGCAGAATATCTCTATTAAATATGGAGAATGTTCCATGTACAGAAAGCATGTAGTAAGTCTGTTATGAATGTGGGACAGAATTAAATAGATAGTTTGAAATTTGTGTAAATGTAAAAGACTTTTCTGCTTTTCTTCTCCTTTGTATGCAATAGAGCACTTTACGTTATGCTCAAAAGAAAGTGGAAGCCCTCTAGTACATGTGCCTACACACATAGAGTGTGAAGGGTGGAAAAGTCTTTGTTGCGGCATTGATTAGATTGATGATGGCGACTGTTAGCAAAGCCCACTATGGAGTAGGTGACCTTTAAGCATTGAAGTATTTTTCAGGCCATGCAACACTTTGCGGCGTCAAAACCAAAAAGATTGTTGCATATGCGGTGAGGAGTAAAACCTGCAGAACATGTGAAATTGCCCATCGATGTGGAACGAAAGTGCAGCACCACGACTGCAGGCGCAACTAAACTGGCTCCTCAAAATCCATGGAGCCGGACATGATTCAAGCAATGGTTGAAAAAGTAGATGAGAAATGTACATCCAAAGCAAAAATCAAATCCATTGTGGGCGACGAAGACACTACAGTTATCAACAGACTTAAAACAAATGTCCGTCCTGACATTGAAAAACTCTCTGACGCAAATCACCTAAAAAAATGTCTGGGCAATGAGCTATATGCTCTAAAAAAATGTCACAAATTGTCTGAGAAAACCATTAAGTACTTTCAACACCAGTTCAGTGCAGTTTGCCATCAGAACCGAGGCAGGCCGGACATAATATGCCAGAGGCTGGATGCTATGTCGCGTCATCCTTTTGATGACCACAGTTTGTGTGGCAAATGGTGCAGTCACATCAGTTCAACCACAGCAAGTACATTTAAGTATTTGCCATGTGGACGACCATTGGCAGATCCCCACCTCCAGAGCAAGCTTCGCACAATATTTGACAAGCAAAAGGAGAATGCTCACAAACTAGCATATCTGGAGTCCACACAAGTCAATGAAAGTTTCAACGCAATGGTCAGTGCCAAAGCACCCAAACGGCTACACCTCGGCAGCTCAGAGAGCCTTGGCTTTAGAATTGGAGCTGCTGTTTCACAGAAGAACCAAGGCCACAGCTATATCATTGATGTGAGATGAAATTCGTAGCCGAGCGGTTAAAGAGGCATTAAGACTGGTACTGGCTGAACTGCATTTTGAAAAAGTAGTAAAATACTGGTCTGTACGAACAATATTGAGGGTGGGATATAACAACAGTTTGATATATGAAGGATGTTCCTCAGTCCACAGAATTTTCTGTGTATATAACCTCGCTTATAACAATTTTTATCTATATTGAAAAAAAAATTGCCTTGTGGCAATGTAATCATGCAGAGATCATGCCAGTTCTGGTACCTAAAGTCTGTTTTGGCTCACGCACATGCGATAGCACAAGGCCAGTGGTCAGCTGTCGTCCACCGTCGTCGTCTTCTCAGAGATTATGCCAGCCAATTGTGTAATCTGGCCCAGTGACTTCAGTGACCTATTTTACAGATCAAGGTCACAAGGGGTGGAAGATGTAGAACCAAATTGGCGATATTTTGGCAAAATGTGTTTTTCTCAAATATGATTTGAACCTTCAAACCCAAACTTGGCACAAAGGTACCTGATGGCAAGGGCTCTCTATGCAAACTAATTTGGATGACCATGGAATGTGTGGAAAATGCCTATTTGGGGGTTACGCTTTCAGTGTCTGGCTCACATGCGCAGCAAAAATGAGGCTACGTTCTGGGCCAGTGGTTGTCCATCCGTCGTCTATCGTCCGCTCGCCGTCGTCCGTAGTATACTTTAACTTTGCCATTTTCACGGGGACTATTCAAGCCACAGTCTTGACACTTGGCCCAAGGTTTCTTTGTGGCAAGACCTCTCTAGACATTACAATTTGAGAGACCTCTCTCAAAGGTCAAGGTCACAGGACATCAGTAAATAATAACGAAATAGCTATATGTTAACCACATTATTTTTTCAAATAGTATTCACAACATAAATTCCAAACACGGTACACTGATGGTAAGACCTTGCCAAGCATACTAATTAGGTTGACCCCACGAAAGGCCAAGGGTCATAAGAGAGCAGAAAATAGGTCCAATGATAGCCATTATTTGACAAAAGATTTATGTCTAAAGTACTTATCACAACATCAAAACAAAATTTGGTACGGAGATAGCTGATGGTATGAGCCATCTATGCATACTAATTTGGATGACCCCGCAGAAACGTCAAGGGTCACAGGAGGTCGCAAATGTGTGTGAAATCCCTTTTTGATGTTTTCAAACCTGAAACAGCGCAGGCATACATGAATTCTGCATGCCTGACCTCAATACTAAGATCTGCCGGGGCTACATTTAGGGTACTGAAAGTTGCTTGTTTTATATTGTCTTTGCAACAAAATTTTACAACTCTACAGCAGACTTGACAAATGATAGGAGTGCTGTATAAATTATTCCATAGTACACTGTAAGTCAATTGGCACTACATGATATTTCTTCTTTAATTAACCCTTATCATTCAGATTACACCAGTGTGTGAAATATGATAGACTAGAATAGTGCATGGGTAGTGCCAGAATAGCTTGGTGCCAAGTTATTCTGGCACCACCCTTGAACGACAGCCATTGGTCTATATCGGTAAGTACTGTAATTAATGTAGTTTGCATATGGCAGTGTACAAATCTGAAGCTTATAGCCTCGGATGATATTGGTTCAGTGGTACAGAATAGTCTTTCTTTGCTGAGATATTTGGTGAAAATGTGTGCTCCGATGTCAAAAAGCCAATACACATGAGGGATGAGGGCTTTGTCGTTCTTGTTATCAATTTTGTTGTTGTTGCAATATTTGTAATCATATTATATAAAGTACGACAAAAGTGCATCAATTGGAAAATATGTACATGCCACTAGTAGTAGTACAAAAGCCAGTCCTTAACTTATGTTAAGATATGACACTTGCTTATTTCAGTGACCTCTTGAAAAGGTCAGGGTCACACAGTTCAGAATATGTATGGATTAGTTGTGCACATCATTCACAGGGGCTTTGCCATTCTTGTTTGTTCCTTGCAGGGTACACAGTTCATATCACGTTGATTTTGACAATACTAGAGAGTAAACCAAAGAAGATCACAAGTGACAATTTCAAGCAGCCCTGTGACGCAGTAATGATCATGAATGTCATTTCAGGTCAATGTTGCAATTGGCCTCTCGCCAGGAGGATACACTCGGCAACTGGCAGACAAGTTTGATGCGGACACAAAGAAGAGGCGGAAGCAAAACACCTCGTATGTGTTCAAGATGAGACGACTTCAGCTGAAATCGGGCAGAGCCACTTCAAATGCCTCAGCGGAAGTGCGAGAGGGCGATATGTATTCCCCTGGCATTCTTTACAAACAAGGTAAATCATACCGGCAGATCAGTGACTAAAATCAGGTACAGACTAAAATACGAAACTGCATGCTAATTGAAGCAGTTATACCCTCTGACAGTAGTGCATCAATATCTAACGATGATAGCCACACGTGTGTTCAATGGTTATCAGTATCATACTTGACATACTATGGCATCAAGGAGCATCACATCACATATCATTTTTCTTTTTTGAAGATGGTGTGGACATTGCCACTATCCCAGCCCCAGCTGCAGCACCTAAGGCTAGACCTCTGGCCGTTAACAAGGAGCGCATTATTGTGTTTGATTTGGAAACGACAGGCTTGGGCAAGTGTACAGACACTGCTGTTTTCTTTAGTACACACTTGGTGCACACCAAAGGACTAGACACACACTGAATACTGCCCCATTTCGGCTCACTTCCGAAACAAACGAAAGTCTATTTTCTGGCCCGGTGGTCGTCCATCTGTGATCCAGTGTCTGTTGTCCCTAGTACACTTTAAGGTTGGAAACTATTTAAGTCCAAGTCTTCAAGGTTAGCCCAAGGATACTTTGTGGCATGACCTTTGTAAACACACCAGTTTTAGTCACCTCTCTCAAAGGTTACGGTCGCAAGGGATCAGAAAATAGGTAAAAAAATATGCATATATTTACATATTTGATATTTTTGCTTAATTGCGAAGCAAAAGTGGGTCTATGTTCTGGGCCAGTCATTCGGCTGTCGCCCATCTGTCGTCGTCCGTTGTAGTATTTATTTTGCTAATTCATGTTTATAAGCAATTGTGCAAGAATTTAACCCCAAATTTCATTATAGGACTTTTTATGCCCACTTATTTCGTTCACTTTCGAGAAAACATGGATTTGGCTTGGAAACCTGGAAACCATTTGCTTATGTTTGAACTGTTGCTTAGTTTAGTGGAATGATGGAAAAGGTCAAGGCCACAATTTTCATAATAATTACATGTATGTGGATCAGTCATGCACGTGAGATTTGACGGCTTTGCTCTCCATGTTAACATGCTTGCAAACATTTATGCCTTCCAGATGATGTGCATTTTAAAAAAATCCTGATTCCAAATTTCTTGTGCAGGTCGCGATAGCCACATCATAGAAATAGCTGCTAAAGATGGTGAAAAAGATTTTGACGTGTTTGTCACTCCGGGACGGTCAATCAGCAAAACCGCGCAAGAAGTCACCGGACTGTCATGTGTTGAAGGACGTATGTTTCATCATGGACGTCCTGTGCCTTCAATTTCGATTTGCCAGGCTCTTACTGGGTTTTTCCAATTTTTAGGCAATGAGCCTGTCATACTTGCCGGCCACAACGTGAAAATTTTTGACAGCCACCTCCTTCACAGTGCGGCAGAAGCCTGTGGCTTACTGCCTGAGCTTGTGCAGAAGGTCGCTGGTTATCTTGACACACTGTGTGTGTTTCGAGCTGCCCATCCAGGTCTGCCATCTTACAAGCAGTCTGATTTATTTTCCCATTTTGTCGGTGAAACATACACTGCTCACAGTGCTCGCGAAGATGTCAAAGCTTTACAGAAACTCTTGCAGGTTGTGCCGCAAGCAGCACTTAAGGCTTATGTCTTCGATGCCAAATACACAGCAGACATGAAGCATTATAATCAGACAAAGGATGCTTTGCTTCCTAGCTGGCAGCCATTAAAGCTGAGGTGCAATGAGAAAAACCCGCCCAGCGCGTGTTTTAAAAAGACTACAGGACCCAGCTTGGGCCCTGCCCCTAAGTGGGTCAAATCGGTTCGTAACACAGTTGACGGAGTTGGCAACTGCGTATCCCGAGCTTGCAAAACTCTCGGAAAACGACAGACCACTTCCTGTTGCACGGAAATCATCGCGATTAGCAGATCGGACAACAGCAGACGATTCTGTGACACTTTGAAACTGACCGACAGCCACGGATTTTACGCGCTGGGGACTATGATACTGTAAGTATGACTCCTGACACTTTGTAGTTGTGAACGAATTTTTTCAACACAAACCTCCAGTCCAATATAGGCTAATATAAATAAATAAAGAAGCATTGTGATGTACAACCAATACAGTAAATTGGATGAGAGAGAGAGAGAGAGAGAGAGAGAGAATCGACTGTTGACATAGATGCCAAAAGATACAAGGTCGCCATGGGTCAAGCTGATTTTTAGTAGCTGCCCTTCGTATGAAGAAAAAATTTGCTGTAGGCCACTCCAGATGAAAAGATATAACAACAAACACTAAACGACAAATAACCCCTCCTTCCACACCCTTCCGATATCATATAAGCTTCAGGCTGTACTGTGTAACTTACGGATAGCTCGGCCTGGTCCATATCCAGTGTGCGTCCAGGCAAGGCACATATGGCCTGCTCTGTCCGTCGGGTGGTCGAGTGTCGTCTGCTACTGTTGATATCAGTAAAAATATCGCTGGTTTAGATCAGTGATCGCGGTCCCCACTCGCTGCAAACAGGAAGTGGCCTGTCTTTTTCACGGGAGTTTTGCCAGCACGACAAACGCAGTTGAAAACTCAGTCAACTGAGTCAGTTGCAAACCGGTTTGCCGAAGTTAGCCGAACGTTCACGAAGACAGGGCCCTCGCTGGGTCCTGCAAAGTTTTTTTAAAACACGTGCGGGGCGGTGTTTTTTGACTGTTTCTCAGCTTTAATAACGTCATCTGTTGTTTCAGCCCAGATGGCTAAAAAAGCTGCTGGAAGTGGGCTAGGGGTTCCACATCTGTACATTGCATACAACAGAAATGGAGTGGAGGCTGTTGAAAGTCTTTTGAAAGAAAAGGTCCACGGCAAACCTAGGGTTACATCCAAGAAAGCTGTTCTCAACAAAATCAGCCAGTACATTGGCTTTCGGTCTTCAGAATAAGCTGCTGCCTCATGCCCTGTGAAAGAGCTGAAGGTGACAGTATTTTGTTGTTTGGCACATGTGTGAAGCAAGTCAGTATATTTTCTGTGCCAGTGGTCCTCCGTCTGTCGACCGTGGTAAACTTTAGCATTGGCATTTTTTTGGAGGCTGTTCAAGCCTCAGTCTTTAAACTTGGCCTAACCTTTCTATCTAAACATACCGATTTGAGTGACCTCTCACAAAGGTAAAGGTCACCGGGGAGCGGGAAGTAGGTACCCAATGTGCCACATTATTCCCAATTTTAAACCATACATCGTACAAAGAGGCCTCATGGTTAAATCCCCCACCCGGGTCTGCCTTGGGGGACTTGGGTGGGGTTAGGTATTTTTTAGTTCCCAGGGTCACCCTGGTCAGCCCCACAGGGTGGGTTTTTCTCTCTATTCTGGGGCATGTGTTTCTGTCTACCCTTTGTCCATTCACCTGTATTTGCCTTTTTAAAACTCTCCCTACTGTCTGCACTGCCTGTAGTTCTTGATATTGGATGTGTGTTGCTAAATGGTCTTAGCTTTATTTAGGCCCCATGTTGTAGGTTTATTTAACGTATTTGACCGGCTGGCGACATACATTCAATTTTCTGTTTTTTTTTTTTTTTTTTTTTCACAAGCAGTGCAGGCACGTCCTGAGAAAGCCTTGTTGCTGTCGGGACGTTAAGCAATGTACAATCAATCAATCAAAGCCTCATGGTTAAAGCATGTTATGTATACCAATTTGTTTGACCCCCAAGAAAGGTCACGGTTCACAAGAAATCACGATATAGGTCCTAAATATCCATATTTTGGCGAAAGATGTTTATGGCTCACATGTGACAGTACGTGTATCTATGCAATGGGCCATGCGCGGTCTGTCGGGCCTGGTAAACTTTAACGTTTTTCCGGAGACTATTCCAGCCTTAGACTTCAGGCGTGACGTTTTTGCTGCATAACCTTTCTAAACATACCAATGTCGGTGACCTCAAGGAACGGTCACAGCCACATGGGTTCCAGAATAGGTTCAAAATTGGGCATTTTACTGAGATACGGGATGGTAAGACATATTGCTGCATACTATTTTGGATGACCCCTCAGAAAGGTCACGGGTCACAAGAGGTCGGTGAATATGTGACAAATGCCAATTTTTGTACTTTTTATCACAGCTGCTGTAACGGTTGTTGATGGCATGACATTTCTATATATACTAATTTCGTCGACCCATCTGAAAGGTCAAGGGTCACGGAGGTTTGACAGATGTGTGATACATGCTTATATTTTGAGAAAACATGATGTTTGCAGAAGCCAGCCTTTAACTCATTCTACCCCAAGACCAAAATCACCAAATTTTGAAGTCGCCCTCTGAAGACTGCGTTGCAGTGCAGGACATGGATCGACCATGATAGTTTACGGGTGATGCCAGAATAGCTTGGCATAGGTGCCAAACTATTCTGGCATCACCCTTGAACTATCATGGTCGATCTTTATCTTGCTGTGGTGTGTCTGGCATAGAATGAGTTAAAATATTGTGACAATGGTCACAGACATGAGCATCAGTCACACATGTGAGCCATAAGGGCGTTGCCTTTCTTGTTGCAAAGGTTTTACATAGGAAATTGACACTGTGTAGTTAACCAGTTAACCGCTTTAGATCTGCATCGTGTTAAAATGCCTGTGGTTATGAGAGATTTATTACTACATTTCTCAGTGTCACAGGGGAAAATGGTTGGAACTTTAATATTATTGTTTAACCTTGTATTAACAAGTGGTGAGAGGACAATCTCAATCATCCTCCCTATCTACACACTGTGTTAAACGGTGTTGATGCTGGAGAGGTGGAAGATTTGCAGCGACAGTCTTTTCAATTTAAAAAAATAATAAACTGGACAATTTTATGGATCACAAAAACCGTATTTGGGCTTTCACGTTTATCGGCAAACACTTCTTTTACAGATCATGAAGTAATCGCTCACATCGCTAGTACCACAACAACAGCGAAAGAGAATTACGAGTTTAGGGCATACTCCTCACATACCAGCAGAGGTACATGTCTAGCCATCCGTACAAAACTCTTTACTAGTGTATCCTATGCCTGTGTTAACCTAATTTAGCAATGATAACAATACATTAGGAGACGAGCAAGCAGGCTATAGACCTGGCTACTCAACTACAGATTAATTTGTATGCTTTTCTGGCTCACATGCAAAGCAAAGGTGAGTCTATGTTCTGGGCCAATGGTCGTCCGTCCGGCATCTGCCAGCGTCCATTGGTAAATTTTAACGTTGGCATTTGTTTTCTCAAAACAACATTACCGATGACATTACTGTTAGGAGGATGCGGCCAGCCTGACCAAGCGGTTCAAGTCTCTCCCTCAACCTCCAGGGTTCCGAGACCTACGTGACGCCCTTTCGTCGCACCTTCGTACGAATTCCTTTGGGGACGCAGGTTTCTTTTCGGACAACAGGTGGCCCGCTGATCTACAGATCGCCTTTCAGCAGCGCTGGTACGCGGGTCATTCGCAGTCCTTCTCCTGTCAGCTACCGGAGCTGGACGCCCAGGCCCTCTCCTTCGCTGGCTCCCCTCGTCCGGGTCCCGTCATCCCAGGCCGTGACATCCCCCACCAGCGACAGGTTCTCGCGCTGGCCGGAGAGGTCCCTCAGGTAGAATCTGGCGAAGGTTGACTCTGAACGCCAGCCTACGGCCGCCACAATGTCTTTGACTGCACAGTTGCGGTCGAATGCAAGGCTCGCCGCCATGGCTCGTACCTCATGCGCCCTGATGTTCAGATGCGTGGCGGTGTCAGGGGCGAGGTCGTGGTATGCGGAGCATATCACCCAACGGAGCCAGGCGGAGATCGTTTGGGCCGTAATGTCATTTTTACCTGGAGACAAAGGAAGGAAAAGGCGGGTGCGGCCCCTGCGCAGAGGCTTGGTCCTGCGCAAGTAGATACGCACTGCTCTCACCGGATCTTGTTGTCTGGAGTCCCGGGAGAAGCTAGGTCCCCTCAGGGCTTGTATGGAGACCACTTGTGGGGCGGCTAGTGGAAGCCGTGTCTTGGCCAGGAAGTTCGGGTCCGGCAGCAGTTGTAGCGAACCGTCCGCCCGGAATTGTAGGCACGATGGATGGGTCGAGAAGGCGTGAAGCTCGCTGACCCTGGCCGCAGTGGCGAGGGCTAGTAGGAAGCATGTCTTCCGCGTCACGTCCGCCAGTCGCGCCAGCTGCAAAGGCTCGAAGCGGCTAGTGTTGAGCCACGTCAGTATCCAGGGTAGGTCCCATCTCGGCACAAGGGAGCGGGAGGTTGGTCGATGAAGGCCGAAGTGTGCCATCAGATCAGCCAGGTCTTTGCAGGCGCCAGGGTCGGGGTGTCCCAGGTGCCGGTACGTGTCGGCTATCATAGCCAGATAGCCGCGAATGGTAATGGGGGCCAACCGCTGATCATTGAAGAGCCAGAGGAAGAATTCCGCTAGCTGGGGAACCGTCAGATCCGTGGGGGAGAGTCGTTCGGCGGCGCACCAGTCGCAGAGAACGCGCCATTTCCCCTCGTAAACTCGCCTAGTGGATCGCCTGCGGGCTGTAGCGATCGCATCCACCGCCGTACTTGAGAAACCTCTATTGGCGAGGGCTTGCCGCACAATCTCCAGGCGTGTAGGAGGAGACGCTCGGGGCACGGGTGGAACAGGTCGTGCCGGGGCTGCTTGAGCATCGATGGCGGAGTGGGCAGCTGTAGTGGGGGGGCCGACGCCAGGTTCAGGAGGTCGGTTGTCCAGGACCGGGACCAGGAGAAGGGGGCCACTAGGTACAGAACCGTGTTGCAACCTCTGAGCTTGAGCAGGACCTTGGGAACGAGGACCGCCGGTGGGTAGGCGTACGCGATGAGGCCGTCCCAGGGAATGGAGAGAGCATCGACCGCCCAGGCTTGAGGATCTGGGATGGGGGAGACGAAGAGTGGAAGTTGGTGGTTCCATCTCGTGGCAAAGAGGTCGATCATGGGCGTCTCCCAGCGGTCGCAAATCATCCGAAAGATGTCTGGTCGGAGTGTCCACTCGGTGTGGAGAAGCTGCCCGCGTCGAGAGAGGGAGTCTGCCAGGACATTGAGATGGCCCGGGATGTGTCTGGCTCTGAGGGAAATGCCGCGGTCCTCGCACCACCGAAGTATCTGGTAAAGAAGGATGCAAAGAGACGGGGAGCGAGTCCCGCCCTGCTTCTGAAGGTAGGCGACGACTGTGGAGTTGTCGGACAGGACGAGAAGCTCCTGACGACGCAGGCGAGGTTCCCAGGCGAGGAGTGCTTGCCAAACCGCCTGGAGCTCCAACCAGTTGATGTGTCGCGTCGCTAGGTCCGAGGTCCAAATGCCGGAGGCCGTGGTGAACCTCGGAAGTAGGTGAGCTCCCCAGCCGGAGCTGCTCGCGTCGACGCAAAGTGACAGTCGGGGGGGAGGTGTGTAGAGGGGGACTCCCGACGCCAGCCAGGCAGGATCCGCCCATCGACGAAGATGCGGCAGCAGCATCAAGGGAACTGGTACCATCGTCTCCAGGGCGCCCGAAGACGGCCGCCAGTGTAAGAGGAGATGGCGCTGAAGGGGACGGTAGTAAAGGCGACCCAGGTGGAGTAAGTCCGCCGCCGCACTCATCAGGCCAAGGAGCTGTAGCCACACTCTGGCGGTAGCCGAGCGAGTCTGCGCGAGGTGTGGGGCGAGGGTCGCCAGCTTCTGTATGCGTGGTCCCGGCAGGCGAACAAGGTTGCAGTCTGTGCGAAACTCCATACCCAGATGGACGAAGTGGCGGGATGGCACCAGGTCGGACTTGCCCCAGTTCAGCAGGAAGCCGAGATTGTCGAGGAGGTGCAGCAGCGCATCTCGATCCCTGGTCAAGGCCGTGACCGACTGGTTCCGTAGGAGGAGGTCGTCGAGGTAGTTCGACGTCGGGCTGGACGACGTCATTCTGGCCCGGGCGACGACTGCATCCATGATGCGCGTGAACACCCAGGGGCTGAGGTTGAGACCGAAGGGCAACACTCGGAACTGGTAAATCACTCCTGCAAAGCAAAGCGTAGATACCGTCGGGACGAAGGGTGAACAGGCACGTGAAGGTAGGCATCCGAGAGATCCAGGCTGACGGCAAAGTCCATCGGCTGCACCGCGGCCCGAAGAGCTCGGGCCGTCTCCATGTGGAAGGGGGGGGCAACGATGAACTTGTTCAAGGCGGAGAGATCGATGACCGGTCTCCACTTGCCGCCTGGCTTGGGCACAACGAAAAGGCGGCTGTAAAAAGCAGGGGAGTTGGGCTGCGAAACCACTTCCGTCGCCGTCTTTAGAAGTAGGGAGTGCACCTCGTCGCGAAGAGCAGCGGCCCTGTCTAGGTCGGAGGGCACAGGGGTCCAAACGGGGGAGCGACGGAGGGGGGGCGGCGACCGAAAGGCGATCCGAAGGCCTTCGGAGACGGTAGAAAGCACCCAGGCGTTGTCCGGGAACAGCGCGTGCCACGCCTGGCTGTGGCGCGCCAGCCTCCCGCCGACAGGAGAAAGGGAAGCGGTCGGCGGCGGCGGAGGAGGATAAGCGTCAGTGGGCCCTGCCCCTCCCTGGGCGGCGGGCGGGCCGGGGCCAGGCGGGGGAGGGGGCGGGGGCGGGAGTCGCGTCGGGGCGAAGGCGAGCGCGCCCAAAGGCTGGGGCGCGAGGAGGGAGACGTCCGCGCACTGTAGGGGGGCGGGGAGCGGGTCTGGCGGACCGCAGGGCACGACCCGCGGCCTTGCGGGGAACTCGAAAGCGGTGGGGCGCCGGTCGGCTGGGCCACAAGTCCTTGTTGGCTTCCTTCACCGCCTGCCAGGTGGGCCCGAACAGCAGTTCCCCTCCAAGCGGCGCCTGTCGAAGCTGCTTCTTCAAGTCCGGGGGAAGATCACAGGAACGGAGAAGAGCATCACGTCGCATCAGGTCGCAGTTGGCCGCGGCCGTCATGGAGTTTACAGCGGAGTGAAACGCCGCCCGGTTGCCTGCCACTGCTAAGGATAGGATGTCCGCCAGAAAAGGAGAGGTCACAGGGTTCCAGGCTTCTTCCACACGGCGAACGATAGTCTGGGTCACCAAGTCGAGGAATCCCGCTGTAGCGAGGGCATTCCGTACAAGGGTAGCTGTCTTGTCGAGGCCTGGGATGACGGGACCCGGCCGAGGGGAGCCAGCGAAGGAGAGGGCCTGGGCGTCCAGCTCCGGTAGCTGACAGGAGAAGGACTGCGAATGACCGGCGCTGCTGAAAGGCGATCTGTAGATCAGCGGGCCACCTGTTGTCCGAAAAGAAACCTGCGTCCCCAAAGGAATTCGTACGAAGGTGCGACGAAAGGGCGTCACGTAGGTCTCGGAACCCTGGAGGTTGAGGGAGAGACTTGAACCGCTTGGTCAGGCTGGCCGCATCCTCCTAACAGTAATGTCATCGGTAAGTATTTTTCAAAAAAATTTATTTTAGAGAAAAATACATTTTCGCACCGACTATTCAAGCCACAGTCATCCAACTTGGCCCAAGGATATGTTGTGGTAAGATCTTTCTAAACATACCGACTATGTATTTTTGATAGAATTGTACTTGCTATCAACATTTGTGCAAGACTGTCAATCAAATTTGGCAGAATGGTAGCTGATAATAACACCTTCCTATGTATATTAATTTTGTCGACTAATCGCTAACGTCAAGGGTCATGGGGGTTTGACATGTACAGTGTAGTAATAAGGGTCGTATTTAATTTTTTAGCACATTCATGTATGTTCTTGTGTGATTTTTCTCATGCCCCCATCGGGTCCAAAGGTAAATAAACAAAGTAAAACTGATACCAATATTGCGCACAGTGGCCTGCACCATGTTGAGTTTTTGGAGAGAGCATTGGTATTGCTTGGTTTACGGGCCGGCATGGTGCAGACTATGTTGTAGACACTTCGCTAGCCCAGCACTGTATTTTGCAGTGTTGTGATATGGTCGACTGCACAGCGCAGTACAAGTATTGTTTGGTGTGCTTGCCTATGTTATGCAGACTATGTGACACACGCTTGACACAGTGCATTTTACTCTTGTTATGCAGTTGTTATCGTATTATTTTATGTTGACGTCAGCATTGTGCCATGTACTTTATGGGGCTTGCGGCTGCAGTTCACTTAGTTGTGCTGCACTGGGACGCATATGGTGGTACTGGTAACAGTATTGTTTGATCTGCATGCCAGCATTGTGCACTGTATGTGTGCAATGCTGATTGGTGGCTCGACACTGTAAATTCCACTTTTATAACGCAGTGGGATGTGCAGTGTTGAGTTATATCAGGTCTACAGTGATTCTCTCTCTCTCTCTCTATATATATATATATATATATATATATATATGAGCGAAATAATATATGTAGTGGAAGGCTCTAAATGATAAGTCTGTCATTCCTTCTCTCCTATCCCCCTTCTTTTATATACTGTGTAGTTGGCTCCCAAATAAATACCTCATGCGTAAGTGGTTGCCGGTGTCAGTCTCAGTTGGCATGCACACAACTAAAAATGACATCAGCTCTACTGTTCTCCCAACTAGCTTGTATAAAGTCAGCACTTTGTCAATGTAAATGTGAATAATGTAGATGAAATATGTTGTTCTGCTATAGAGCTGTATTTTGAGGGGGAGCTGGGTGGCTTGGTGGTCGTGTGTTTGACTCTCATCCCAAAGGTCCCGGGTTCAAATCCAGCTGGGGTCAAAATTTGTTCAGACCCTATTTCTGTGACCCATCTTCGAAATGACCTTTTATGGACGAAAGATGTTCAGCCCTAAACGTTTTGTATTTGAGGTAGTTACTTTTTTATAGGTGCCTACTTACATTAGCCTAATATGCTTTCAACAGACTTGACTGTACATGTATACTTTAAATGAATGTCTGCAAATACAGCATTTGTTTTGAAAATAGACAGAGATATTATTCTTTACTCACATTCACAATGATCATGTGTACTCATAACGGGGCATATTGAAACATGTGACATTTGTTTTGTTTCCTTATAATTTGTAACCAAAAACTGCTGGGAAACTGAGATTCAGCTAGATACATCCACTACCAATCTGTTCACAAACATCTTTCAACCAGAGATGTTCATCGACCTGCTTTCACGGATACACCAAGGGAGCGTATAGCATTGCTTGCAGCAGGTATATTAAAACATATTCACATTAATTAATGTTTGTAGATGATGCCAGGAAAAATAAAACAAAAACACTCTGTGACGACACTCTTTGGTGTGTTTTTTCATCTGTGAATGATTGAATGAATGTAAATATGTCATGTACACATGCTCACACAATGCCTGGCTGAAAACAAAAAAATGAATGAACAAATGTACCGAGGTAACCAGTGTGCATTTTTATCCAAAACTGAAAGCGGTTTGTTGGTTGGTTCATGGTTTAACGTCCACATTACAACAGTGATAATAATCGCATATTTAAAAAAAAAAAAAAAAATTACCACGCGTTTATTTTATATATATATATTTTATTTTTTTCTGATTTGGTTGGGGTTTTTTTGGTGTATGTGTTTGTTTCATTTCGCGAAGTAGAAACTGTATGGGTTTCAAATTTTGCGCAGGAAAAAAAAAAATCCTTCCTATGGGGATCGAACCCTGGTTCCCTGCGTGGCGAAAGATGTATCTTACCACTGCGCTAACTCAATCACTAAGGGACATTTGTAGCAATTATTTACTTATAGATAAACTTTCTCATCACGTATCTGCCGTTGTTGTTTGTTCCAGTTTACGGTCCCACTGTCACTAATAGTGATCGAGCAGTAGTAGTTTGCAACAGTTTTGGCGTAGTTTTTCCCTCCTTTCTCATGCGTGATGGGGACCGGCTACGGCGGAGATATGATCTGCCGGAAGTCAGACATCGCTTGTATCCCTTTTTGAATTCGCACTCGCAAACGACCCAAAGTGCCAAATTTTGCGCGGGACCCCCTTATTTCTTCATAAGTAACGTGCGTGATATGATCTAAAGTACGACTTTATCGAATAAAAAGGGCATGAGCAATTGCCCAACATTGCAAACACTTGTAATGTTATTGATAACATCCGGGCAATTTGCGAATTTACAACATACCTTTTTCTAGATTTCACTTAGAATTCCAATTATCAGAACACATTTTTTTTACGAGAAAATACTAACATACTTTATGAAGTGACCGAAATGTTTTTTTATCATTTTAACACAATATTCGATAAATTTTTATTGTGTTCTGAAATCGGCTATTTTGCGTGTTTTTCCTCGTGGGGTGCCTCAGAAAAACGGCTGTAACTTACAAATATGCCCGGGACCATGGGTCTGTCAGGGTGGCAATAGCCTCCAGACTCAACAAGGCTCTCAAAAAACCCTATAAAGGGCAGTTTTCAATTAAAAAATGTAGGTATAGTATACAACCTTAAGCACGCATGGCATTCCTCTTTTCTGTCCGGATTATGTCTAGAACACACATTTTTCGATAAAAATCAATTATAATAAATTAACCCATTAAACCTCAAGACTGCATTTCCCAAATTCTGGAGGTGTCGCCTAACGGCTGTGTGCCAGTTGCAGCAGACAGATCGACCATGAATTATCATGGTCGATCCGTCTGCTACTGTAGCGCGTTGCCGGGGGCTAAATAGGTTAACCCATTCAGTCCTGACGCACTACAGCAGGAGATGGGTCCACCATGATAATTCAAGGGTAGTGCCAGATTAGCTTGGCGCTGTCGGCGCCAAGCTAATCTGGCACTGCCCTTGAATTATCATGGTCGATCCATCTCCTGCAAATGGTGCATAGTCGTTAGATGACGCCTCCAGAATTTTGGAAATACGGCCGTCGGGGTGAATGAGTTAATATGAAAGCCGTAAGATCAAGTGCGTTTCCACGTATGATAAATATAAATACACCATATTGATTTGAAATCCACACGACCTCATGCATCAGGTCAGGTGAATTTCAAATCAATCTTGTATCAACCTCCGCCTGTGAAATACACCACTTTAGAGTTGCATTACACACATGTCTGTGTGTGCACACACAGAGAGAGCCCTGCAGCGCATCACGTCTTGCTTCGCAGATGCTGCCCAGCTCTTTGGACTCGAGGTCAGTCTTAAAAAGACAGAGGTCCTCCATCAGCCGGCACCCAAGACAGTGTACCGCCCTCCTCACATCACCATCGGCGAGTCTGAACTAAAGTCAGTGCACCAGTTTACTTACCTTGGCTGCATTATCACGTCGGACGCCAAGCTGGACAAGGAGCTTGACAGCAGGCTGGCAAAAGCGAACAGCGCTTTCGGGCGACTTTTCAAGCGGGTGTGGCACAATCAGCAGCTGAAAACAGGCACCAAGATCAGCGTGTACAGAGCTGTGGTCCTCACCACCCTGCTGTATGGTTCCGAGTCCTGGGCCCTCTACCGCAGCCAACTACGACTCCTCGAACGCTTCCACCAGCGCTGCCTGCGTACCATCCTGGGCATTCACTGGAGTGACTATGTCACCAACGTCGAGGTCCTTGAACGGGCTGAAACTGTGAGCATCGAGGCTTTGCTGCTGCGGACACAGCTCCGCTGGGCGGGGCATGTCTCCAGGATGGAGGATCATCGCCTACCAAAGATCACCCTGTTCGGCGAGCTTGCTACTGGACACCGTGACAGAGGGGCACCAAAGAAGAGATACAAAGACTGTCTCAAGAAGTCACTTAGTGCCTGCCAAATCGACCACCACCAGTGGTCTTCGCTTGCTGCGGACCGTGACACCTGGCGCTCCACCATTTACAAGGCAGCTGTCTCCTTTGAGGACTCTCACAGAGCTAGCCTTAAGGACAAGCGGCTCAGGAGAAAAAACAGAGATGCCGCAGCTCAGAACCCTGGCCATACCTTCCCCTGCAGCCACTGCGGTCGAACCTGCCTGTCTCGGATTGGCCTCCGCAGCCACGAACAAGCCTGCAGACGTCGTGGGCAACTCCTATAAAATCTTCGTTCGCGAAGTCAAGCCAAGAAGAAGGAGAAGAAGACACACATGTAAGGTGGTTCGTTTGGCAGTCTTTCCCTTTCCCCTTGGCTACACATTACTTCAGCTGGTTTGTTAATTACCTAGTTTGGAATTCTTTAGACGGTGTGGAGAAACGAGCAGCCATGAAAAAAACACGATTCGGAATAACAAGGCGAGGAATATTTGTTTTGTTCTCGTTATCATGTCTCGCAGCGCGTTTATTCCTGTGTGGGTTGTCTCGTTCGTTTGTTTGTTTATTTGTTGCTTTTTGATGTTGTTGGCTAGTTTGTGTGTTAGTTGTGTGGTTGTTTGGTAAAATTGGTTTGTCTGTTGGTTGGCTGTTAGTTGTTGGTTTGTTTGTTTGTTGTTGGGTTTGTTTTTGTTGTTTGTTTGTTTTTTGTTTGTTTGTTTTTGAGGGTTTGTTTGTTTGTCGTTTTTTTTTAAAAAACAAAACAAAACAACAGTTTCCATGTAATTTTCGCGCTTGGCACTCTTTAACCCGTTCAGTGCCAAGAAAATGTGAACACCACTCACCTGCAAGAGGTATAGATCCTCATGAGCCCCCGCAGTTGCGGGGGCTCATGCGGATCTATGCCTTTTGCTGACACCACTTTGAATCCGTTTTCCTGGACAGCTAAGTTTTTTTGTGTTTGATCAACGAAGACCACAGTCTGCGTCCGCTGGCACTGAACGGGTTAACTCTTAAACTCCCAGAACTACATGACTTACATTCTATAAAATGGAAGTCATTTAGTTCTGAGAGTTTCAGAGTTAAGTCTGGAGAGTTTTCCACATACTGAATTAGTGAGTGCATACTCGTACAGCCGATTACAAAATCATTTCCAATACTTTTGCTTCGTGTTCAATCGGTTACGTCAAATATTGGCCGCGACATCTGGGTTCCATCTGCTTGGCCTGAGGTCTGTATCCATGTCCCAGCATCTACCTGCCTCTTTCGCTGCCCATTGTCAACAACGGTGGATTGATCAAGCTGAAGGGTATTTTCTGAACAGCGCAGCGTGGAGTCTGGTGGAGTCCTGACTGAACATTGCAAGAGGTATGGATTCTTATGAGGCTGAGCGGAATATGCCCCAGTACGCAAAAGGCCTTCGCAAAATGTGCAAAATATGCTCAATGCGCAATAGACCTTATCAAAATGCGCACAATCTGTCCGATGTACAAAAGGCCTTCGCAAAATATGTCCAATGCACAAAAACGCATTCGCAAACGCCCAAAATTTTCGCAATGCGCAAAAGGCCGTTGCACAAAATCACAAATGCCAATGCGCAGAAAGCCTTCGCAAAATGTGAAAAATATGCTCAATGCGCAAAAGGCCTTCGCAAATGCGCAAAATATGCCAGTTCGCAAAAGGTAGATCTCTTGTGTCTGGTGGATGCAGGCTCATCAGATTCAATCAGCAGGCTTAAACCTTTATACAAGCAGCCCACATTGCAGCAAGCACAATGGGTTAACTCCTTCAGCCCCGACGCACCACAGCAAGACATGTATCGAGCATGATAGTTCAAGGGTGGTGCCAGATTAGCTTGGCGCCTATGGACGCCAAGCTATTCTGGCAGCACCCTTAAACTATCATGCTCGATCTTTCTCTAGAATTGCAACACAGTCCTTCATAGGGCAACTTCAAAATTTGGGGATTTTGGTCCTGGGGCAGAATGAGTTAATTAATGCCGACGGCTTTCTCTACCACGATAAGACACTACCCCTTGAATAATCATGATCTTTATTCGTGCGCTTCACAAACGTAGTGCTGAGCATGAGATTAAATAAGTGAGCGGGCCATTTGCCCTGGATGTCAAAATCTATTCTGTTTTTCTTTCGTCTTTGTCACTAAACTTTGTGAAGCAGTCATCGATACATTACAGTGTGTATGTGTGTGTGCGTGCGTGTGTCTGTATGTGCGTGCGTGTGTGTGTATGTGTGTGCGTGAGTCAGTGTGTGCGTGCATGCGTGCTTGCGTGCAATCGTGCGTGCAATCGTACATGTGCGTGCAATCGTGCGTGTGCGTGCAATCGTGCGTGTGCGTGCAATCGTGCGTGTGTGTGTGTGTGTGTGCGTAAGAGAGAGAGAGAGACAGACAGACAGAGACAGAGAGAGATCATACACATACACGCACGCACGCAAACAGGCAGTTGTTCAGACGGTCAGACAGACTGACAGACATGCAGGCCGACAGACAGACAAACAAACAGTCAGGACAGACAGATTCAGAATCAATAGCTGAAGCTAATTGGGACCTCACGGATCGAGTTTCCGGCAGCTGGTCTGCTCAAGATCAGATGAGCTGGAGAGGACATGCCATTACCGTATGCTCGAGCAGGAGCGAAGAGGATCAAGTCAGTCAACGTTCATTAGACAAAGGGGAACGCTACCCTACGAAGCCAAAAGACACTAAGTCCATTTTTGCCCATTACGGCCGGGAGAAAGGGCACGCAATCCATCTGCAAGAGGCATCGATCCTCATGAGCCCCCGCAATTGCGGGGGGGCTCATGAGGATCGATGCCTCTTGCTGACACCACTTTGACACCAGGTTCCTCGGAACTATTTACCTTCACTGATGATCTGCGGGTGTTCGCACGAGACAAAAACTGCAAACCTCAATCAAGAAACACGCCAGCCTAGACCTTACATACGCCTTGGAAAACAAACCTCGCGAGATAAATTTGTTTACGGATGCCTGGTAGCTCACAGGTAGGGAAAGAAATCAACCCAGAGGGAAGTAATCAATTGAATTAAAGAAAGGCAAGCAAACAGCACAGGTAATTTCGCCGCCCTCTGCTTGTAAAGGCTTTGCCAATTGATACACGATGCAAGGAGTGGAACCTGTGCACGTGTTATTTATGTGCGTGTTGTTCTGTGAATTTGGACCTTACGGTTCACTAGGATGTAACGTCCAGGGTCACAGACCTGCCCACACGCATCAATAGAGAGGTTAAAGCCAAGTCACGGCGGATAGCTAACTTCTAGCATAAGCACAGACAACACTCCAAACATCTCCAAGAGGCACAGATCCTCATGAACCTGTGCGCTCTTGGCGATGTTTGGAGTGTTGTCTATCCTTCTGGTTATCTGCCGCGACTTCGCCGGCACTTGCGGCGGCTCATGAGGATCTATACTTCTTATATCAACGTTCCTTTGGCGGCTGGGCCGGATTTGACGAATTACAATGTTTAAAAAAAACAACAATGCGTCCACCGACAGTGAAGGGGTTACCCAATGCGCAAAAGGCCAACGGGCTGACGTCGGCCGCCGTTGGCCCGCGCACACAGTGCGCGGGCCAACGGCGGCCGAAGTCAGCCCGTTGGCCTTTTGCGCTTTGGGTATGCGCTTAAATCTGTTTCTTTTCCTTCTTCCAGTCCCCGATCATATGCCACGTGACAATTAAGGGAAAGGGGCCTTGAAAAGACGAGACTAGTTACGTTGCGTCGGAGGCCGCTTTCGCCCAAAGCGAGATTTGCTAGGACACAGATAAAAAATAGAACGATAAGATCACGCTTCGAAAGAAAAGGACAAAACACTTTAACCTTTTGGCTGTCGGTAGCGGCTTTTATTTAATCGCGATGATTCCTACAGAAATCATCGGACAAAGGGTTAAGTCCGTGGCGCAGTGGTTAAGGCGCCTGCCACCAATGCCAAAGGTGCGAGGTTCGATACCGGGTTCCGGCGTTGGACTTTTCTCCTCTGGTAAGTGTCACCGTTAATTCGGGCGGACTGTCGGGGGTTCTTTCTCCGGGTACTCCGGTTCTTCCACCCCCCCCCCCACCCCCCCACCCGGGTCTGCCCTGGGGGACTTGGGTGGGGTTAGGTATTTTTTAGTTCCCAGGGTCACCCTGGTCAGCCCCACACAGGGTGGGTTTTTCTCTCTATTCTGGGGCATGTGTTTCTGTCTACCCTTTGTCCATTCACCTGTATTTGCCTTTTTAACACTCTCCCTACTGTCTGCACTGCCTGTAGCTCTTGATATTGGATGTGTGTTGCTAAATGGTCTTAGCTTTATTTAGGCCCCATGTGTTAGGTTTATTTAATGTATTTGACCGGCTGGTGACATACATTCAATGTTCTGTTTAGTTGTTTTTTTTCACAAGCAGTGCAGGCACGTCCTGAGAAAGCCTTGTTGCTGTCGGGACGTTAAGCAATGTACAATCAATTAAACCCCCCCCCCCCCCCCCCCCACCCCCCCACACTTTGGTACCGGTCTCAGGCCACTTTACAAATTTCAAATACAAGCGATCAAAAATCTCTGTAACGTCAGTAGCTGACTGGCCCTTCGTTTGTCTTGTACTGTGTTTGTACTGTGTTTGTCTTAAATGGCGTAAATCCGTGTCTGTTTCGTGAGTGTGTGTGTTGGGTTTCAGGCGCGGCGCTTTGAGTCGATTTCCCCAAAATTGAGAAAAAGCGCCTATATAATAACGGTATTATTATTATTATTATTAAGTGATTGTTGTTGTCTTTTTCGTCGTTGGTAATTTCCTTGCAGTTTACACGACTGTCAGTCGCCTTTTTTGGGGAGGGGGGAGGTGGCCTATATAAAACTCACTAAAAGACAAAAGTAAAAAAGATTTTTTGCTCGTAACTCACCAAATTCATTTTTTAGCCATAAGTTTGAAACGGTGGACTTGTCTGACTAACCACCTGATAGTACTGACATAGGCACGTATACGTACGTCCAGGTGGGGTATAACTATTCTTCTACCACGGCAACTGCTAGCAAAAGTGTTTCTATTAAAAATATATCTTCCTGCACCATAATTGTAGAACCATCACATCAATGCTCACAAATCAGATAGGTGAGGCTAGCGCTGATAGAATTGTACACATACCAAGGGGAATTATTCAGCGCTGGACAGACAAACAGTTAGATCCTCTTAGGGATGTAGATGATCGTCTTGTTCTATACCTGCGTATTTTTCTGTGGGCTGGCGATTGGGTGCCTGATAGGAGGGGGCAGGGGATCTAACTGTTTGTCTGTCCAGCGCTGAGTAATTCCCTTTGGTATGTGTTCATGCAGGAAACCCTCCACGACCACCATACTTCAATCTCTATTGGTGGCAGATCCCTGTGCAATCTTCGATTCGCAGACGACATTGACCTCATGGCAGGCAGCAATAGTGAGCTCCAAAACCTGACAGACAAACTTTCAAGTAGCGCAGGGTCTTATGGCATGGAGATCAGTACGGATAAAAGCAAAGTGATGATCAACACCACAAGCGACAGCAGCAGCAACATTCACATGAATGGCCAAAAGCTAGAAGAGGTCAATAGCTTCAAGTACTTGGGAGCCACCCTATCCAAAGACGGTAGTTGCATAGCAGAGATCCGTATCAGGATAGGTACAGCAACATCCGCAATGGCCAGGCTGGACAGGATATGGCGAAGTAACTCCATCAGCTTCACCATCAAGTACAGGCTTTACAAGTCCCTCATAGTGTCTATTCTACTCTACGGCTGTGAGACTTGGACACTGCTTGCAGACTCAGAAAAGAAAATCCAGGCCTTTGAGAACAAGTGCCTGAGGAAGTTGCTCCGCATCTCGTACCGCGAGCACAAGACCAACGAATATGTACGGAGCATCGTCACTTCCCTGGTGGGCCCACATGAACCCCTTCTGGCAACCGTGAAACGGCGCAAGCTTGCTTGGTTTGGCCACGTGACCCGACACAACACCTTGTCCAAGACTATCCTCCAAGGCACTCTCGAAGGAAGTCGTCGGCGAGGTCGTCAGAGAAAGAGTTGGGTCGCAAACATAAAAGAATGGACCGAACTCGAGATGTCAGACTTGCTTGCCACCGCCCAAAATAGAACTCAGTGGAGAGCACTGTCTGTTGCTGCTGCCTTTCAGTCCCCCCAACGCCCAGTTCGGGCAAGGGACTGATGATGATGATGATGTGTACATCACATCAATGAAATGTTCACTCAGGCACCCAGCATGCACACCTACCAACTTATGCAAAAGGTCATCAGGCCGGCTGGGCGTGGGCTAAGTACAGCCTATTTCGGCCCTATGACCTATTGCGCACTGTGCTATATACATGTACAAGTCCCTCGTCCTAGTGGGGTATAACATTGAGCTCATATACCAAACAACGTCAGTTAGAGCCCAAAATAGCTCAGGCGGTTAAGCGTCAGAGCAGGAGAGCGAAGGGAATCGCCGGGTCGTGGGTTCGAATCCTCGTCCCGGCCCGATAGAGGGACTCGCAATCCAGGGGGAAAAGACGTATCCCCCATAATCCGCCCGTCAGGGCCGTCCATTATCACTTCGGTGCCGTGGACGTTAAACAGGGAACTAATCAATCAAACAACGTCAGTTGATAGCAAAATATAATGCGCATTGCATTATGCCCGCAGCAACTGCCCGCCCAAAGCCTTAATCTATTAACTGTGGGGACCCGCCGAACACCATCCAACTGCAAGAGGCATAGATCGTCATCCTCATGGGCCCCCGAGTCCGCGGGGGCCCATGAGCATCAGTCTATGCCTCTTGCTTGCATTATTATGTAACTGCTGACCTTGGACAGCTGGGAGAAACACAACTTCTGGCCGCTGGCAATGAAGAGGATACGGTGTAATTAAATCAGTACAGACAACCTGTAAATAAATCATGGACTAATTGGACCCCACCTCTCTTCCCGGTGGTGACTGTGGGCGTACTCTGCTTTAGTCCCTTGACTGAGTGAGACAACTGACAGACGGGGAAATAGAACAGCTAAAGCGTCGTGCGTGATTCCAGCGCCGACTGCCGAGGGAAGAGTGCTTCTGGTGCTTCAGGCCTGAATGAGTTAACTAAGGGAATACTAACTGACTGACTGAGTGATAAACTGACTGACTGACTAGCGATAGAATGACTGACTGACTGACTGGTTGATAAAATGACTGACTGACTGACAAACTGATTGATTGATTGATTGATTGATTGATTGATTGATTAAATAACAAAGGGAAGAAAACCAACAGCACATCAAGTTGTCGGTCTCTGGCCTTCTTCAGACTGGGAGAGGGATACTCATATTTCCAGGCATCGCTTCGGTGTCGTGTGTCTATATTTGCTTAACCCGACACACAACAGCAAGGCATGGATCGAGCATGATAGTTTAAGGGTGGTGCCAGAATAGATGGCAACCTCAAAATTTGGGGATTTCTGGCCTGGGACAAAATGTGTTAAATGATTTATTTATTTATCTGTTTATAATTATGATCAATGTGACGTGATTAAAAAAAGGAAAAGGAAAAGGAGAAAAACGTAGATAAGGACCACTCAAGAAGGTGAAGGCGTCTGAACTCTATCTTGGTGTGTACTTTTTCAGTCTAGTTAGGCGCGGCCGTTGGCATATCCACGATACTTCATTAATTAGGCGGTACGACACGTGTCAGGTGATATCACGTCAAACTAGATATACGGATAATTTATATTCGATATGTTCACCTCCTCACAGCCGAGGAACATCCGTGCACATTCATCACCTGCAAGAGGCATAGAACCTCATGAGCCCCCGCATTTGAGGGGGCTCATGAGGTTCTATGCCTCTTGCAAACCATGTTCTGTATGAATGTAATTTCAGACACGTCTGGTGGGCAGTGGCAATGAAGGGTTTAATCTAGCCACTATTTAACTGATTCACGGCGTCCAGCATCAATAGCTGCGAAAGTGTCTTATGAGTGACGAGGACGACAAGGAGCGCCTTGAATGATTTAAAGCCGTGCTTAAAGTAGTGCCTGACTGATGGACATAGATTTTCAGGTTTTACGTCGCGAAAACAAGAAAGTCAGTCTTCTGTCGAGTAATAAATGTATTGCGGCGAGGGAACTTAAGACATGTCATAGTGCAGTTTTGTAAATGAAACCGACCTACTAAACTGCCCCCCCCCCTCCTCCCCACACCCTCCATCCAAGCCACACACACCTTTTCATCCAGCCTGATCACCAACGCAGACCTAAATGGTATTCGGCCTGCGCAACGGAAAACCACGAGTTCAATTTGCATTTTACGACTCAGTGGCCAGAGTCCCCGTGCTATTTGGAAACAACCCATAAAATACGTCGTTCCCGCAACGTGGATCAACAAAAAGGTGCAAGAGAAAGCTTCCTTGTTTTCTAAACAAACACCTTTTTTTTACACTTAACAAACTAAGTCAACAGTAAACGCATCTAGTCTACATACATCTGTGATTGGGAAAAAAACTTCGCTTTGCCATCCAGGTCAGAATGTGTAGGTCAATTTCTCCAAGATGGCATTTTACGTTTTCTGGACGTACATACGTAACCCCAAGGGATGTGTCCCAACGCCACTCCCCACGACCCACACTGTTTAGTGCACATATTGAAAGACGGTGGCAGGCTCCATAGCCAAAATATAATTTCACATTTTTTATCTTTGAGGATTTTTCGACTAACCTTGCTCATAAAATGCAGCGCACAAATCCGATAATTTCACAGACTCAAAAACATTTTTATCTTTGGCAAATTCTCCACCGACAATACAAAAGTAGCAAAACGTCTTCGATCCCACGACGGCCGCAGTGGGCCCGCGCACAATCGTGCGTGGGACCACTGCGGCCGTCGTGGGCCCGAAGACCTATGCTCACTGTTGGTGACAAAATGCAGCGGAGGAGATAATTTCTCCAGTTCAAGAGGTGCATCCGTTTTGGCACCGGCATGCCCGTAAAAACATCAAGCACTGATAAAAGTTTATCGCAGTTTCATAGCCTCGTAAACAACGCCAAGGTACCCGTGGAATACCAGGGTCAAGCGGAGTAGATGGATCGACACTCACAGCTCACAAGGGTAGTTCTTGGAGAGGCGCAAAGACAATCAGGCACTGCCCTTGAGTTTTCATGGTCGACCCGTCTCGCGCGCCTGTAAAAGGATGACATTAGACAACGTTCGATCACCGCGTGCTGGCACACCACGACAAGCTATGGATCTACCAGGATAGTTCAAGAGTGGTGCCGGAATAGCTTGGTGCCTACAGGCACCAAGCTATTCTGGCACCACCCTTGAACTATCATGGTAGATCAGTCTACTCAGCCGTAATGTGGTCTTAGGACGACAATTTCTAAATCTGAGGACGTCAATTAAATGATCAATGAAAATACGTCATCTTTGTTGACGACAACGTGAAATCCTGTATCATAACAACGCTTTTTCACATATATGAGCCACACTTTCGCTACGTCAAAACCCCACCTTTTCTTATATTACTCATCGTACAACAACATCTGGATGTGACCAACAACAGTTCTATCACATCCCAAGTTCCACGCACAACTGAGCAACTTGGCTGCGGAGGCGAGCAAAAAAAAAAACAACAACAGATGCTGTACAAGGATGCGCATGTGGGATTCCAACCTTATCTATCAAACGCTTAGAACTAGGACAAACGCAATGCTCAGACCTCATGAACTTTATCACGGAGGTCGTCAAAATTTACATCTATCCCGTTATGAATGCCGACAAAAAGTGAAGGCGATCCAACTGCAAGAGACAGATCTTCATGAGCCCCCGCTGTCGCGGGGGCTCATGAAGATCTATGCCTCTTGCTGACACCACTATGAATCCATGCTCCTTTGTCGGCTGGGGCTCTTTGGCGTTTAATTAACCAATATTTCAGAAGACAGTCAGCGTCCACAGGCACGGAAGGGGCGGAGGTGCGGGGCAGGGCATCTAAAGGGGAATCTTCTAGAAATAAACTTAATCAACCCGTCATTGAAAACAGCTTCAGGAACTGCACGAAACGGATCCTGATACCCGCTCGTGAAACTTTAGGATTAGAGCAGGGTTGCGGGCTATCCGAGGAGAATTCTAGGAAAACTAAAACTTAATTAAGCTGTCATTGGCAGTTGACGCAGATTGTGTCGCTGCATTCTTGGTTAATTCGCCGCCGAAGAGCCCCAGCCGCCGAGAGAAAGTGGCTTCAAAGTGGTGTCAGCAAAAGGCATAGATCCTCATGAGCCCACGCAATTGCGTGGGCTCATGAGGATCTATGTCTCTTGCCACATTTGAGACCGTGTTCAGTTTTCTTTGACAGCGGAGGGGTTAAGCTGTCGTTTGGAAACAGCTTCAGGATTGGAAACTGAGCCAATCCGGATCTGTCAGACAGACGGCGTAATTCTGATTAGATATCTCTATCTTGGCAGTAATTTTATGTTTTCTGTTCATTTCAAAACATCCTTTTCTTCGACATCCGCCTCTACTCACATTAAAAAATGTTTTAACATGTGTTATACGCCTTAAAAATCTCAACATGACCCTGGTTAATCCTGTTATTGCGAAAACGCGAAAAATACCCAAATGCAAAATCCAGACCAAGCACGTGGAATGCAGAGAATAACCCAAAGAAGAAAGAAACACGCTTAGAAAAGACAATTATAACACAATTTATTAATTTTTTTTAAACAAATAGACCATCAGACAAGTACACAATTCGCTACTTATCATGTCAGTGCATGAAGAAAATAAGTTACGAGTTGTAGCGAATTGTATGATTGTTTTTTAGAAAAAACTACCAAGTGAGTAGGAAAAGGCACTGTCAAGGGAGAGAAGTGTGCATGATCGACCAGTGATCATAGATCTACTGTGGCCAAAGCACACAAAAAAAAAAAAAGAGATAGGAAAGAGAGGGGGCGCTAAGAAAGTGACTGAAAGCAATGCATATGGAAGCCCCCCCGAGGGGGGGCGTATCACATATCCACTGTTCCAGCCACTCAGTGCATGGAAATTTAAATCTAGGTCCCCCCAAGGGGGGTCCAGATATTTAGCCGGTGTGGACAGCTGTTTCGGTCTTGGCGACCTCTTCAGCACACCATCGGCAATACTGGAGGAAGAAGGAACTTCTGCTTACCTGCAAAGAAGACCACATTTTACTGTGGTTTCTGCAGGGGCATACATTCCATGCCTCCACCTAGAGCCAAATTTCCATGCACCCTAAGAGAGAACCTACTAAAAAGGGGGAAGGATTTGCAGTCGAAATTGTGTTAAAAAAGCAGACCGAAAGGGTTGACTGCCAGTGCCTGTAATTTAGAAAAAACTACCAAGTGAGTAGGAAAAGGCACTGTCAAGGGAGAGAAGTGTGCATGATCGACCAGTGATCATAGATCTACTGTGGCCAAAGCACAAAAAAAAAAAAAAAAGAGATAGGAAAGAGAGGGGGCGCTAAGAAAGTGACTGAAAGCAATGCATATGGAAGCCCCCCCCGAGGGGGGGCGTATCACATATCTACTGTTCCAGCCACTCAGTGCATGGAAATTTAAATCTAGGTCCCCCCAAGGGGGGTCCAGATATTTAGCCGGTGTGGACAGCTGTTTCGGTCTTGGCGACCTCTTCAGCACACCATCGGCAATACTGGAGGAAGAAGGAACTTCTGCTTACCTGCAAAGAAGACCACATTTTACTGTGGTTTCTGCAGGGGCATACATTCCATGCCTCCACCTAGAGCCAAATTTCCATGCACCCTAAGAGAGAACCTACTAAAAAGGGGGAAGGATTTGCAGTCGAAATTGTGTTAAAAAAGCAGACCGAAAGGGTTGACTGCCAGTGCCTGTAATTTAGAAAAAAACTACCAAGTGAGTAGGAAAAGGCACTGTCAAGGGAGAGAAGTGTGCATGATCGACCAGTGATCATAGATCTACTGTGGCCAAAGCACACACAAAAAAAAAAGAGATAGGAAAGAGAGGGGGCGCTAAGAAAGTGACTGAAAGCAATGCATATGGAAGCCCCCCCGAGGGGGGGCGTATCACATATCCACTGTTCCAGCCACTCAGTGCATGGAAATTTAAATCTAGGTCCCCCCAAGGGGGGTCCAGATATTTAGCCGGTGTGGACAGCTGTTTCGGTCTTGGCGACCTCTTCAGCACACCATCGGCAATACTGGAGGAAGAAGGAACTTCTGCTTACCTGCAAAGAAGACCACATTTTACTGTGGTTTCTGCAGGGGCATACATTCCATGCCTCCACCTAGAGCCAAATTTCCATGCACCCTAAGAGAGAACCTACTAAAAAGGGGGAAGGATTTGCAGTCGAAATTGTGTTAAAAAAGCAGACCGAAAGGGTTGACTGCCAGTGCCTGTAATTTAGAAAAAACTACCAAGTGAGTAGGAAAAGGCACTGTCAAGGGAGAGAAGTGTGCATGATCGACCAGTGATCATAGATCTACTGTGGCCAAAGCACACACACAAAAAAAAAAAAGAGATAGGAAAGAGAGGGGGCGCTAAGAAAGTGACTGAAAGCAATGCATATGGAAGCCCCCCCGAGGGGGGGCGTATCACATATCCACTGTTCCAGCCACTCAGTGCATGGAAATTTAAATCTAGGTCACTCAGTGCATGGAAATTTGGCTCTAGGTGGAGGCATGGAATGTATGCCCCTGCAGAAACCACAGTAAAATGTGGTCTTCTTTGCAGGTAAGCAGAAGTTCCTTCTTCCTCCAGTATTGCCGATGGTGTGCTGAAGAGGTCGCCAAGACCGAAACAGCTGTCCACACCGGCTAAATATCTGGACCCCCCTTGGGGGACCTAGATTTAAATTTCCATGCACTGAGTGGCTGGAACAGTGGATATGTGATACGCCCCCCCTCGGGGGGGCTTCCATATGCATTGCTTTCAGTCACTTTCTTAGCGCCCCCTCTCTTTCCTATCTCTTTTTTTTTGTGTGTGCTTTGGCCACAGTAGATCTATGATCACTGGTCGATCATGCACACTTCTCTCCCTTGACAGTGCCTTTTCCTACTCACTTGGTAGTTTTTTTCTAAATTACAGGCACTGGCAGTCAACCCTTTCGGTCTGTATGATTGTTTGTTTGTCTCTTTTGATTTCTTAAAAAAAAAAAAACAGAAATAATAATAAATTGTGTTGTAACTGTCCTTTCTAAACGTGCTTCTTTCTTCAAATGCAAGAGGTACAGATCCTTCATTTGCATACCCCATTGCGACAAAAAGTCCTACCGACAGGCAAAGCGTTCACTGGCAGCAGTAACTTTTTGATATTGATGGTCCAAGAGACATCACTGATTTCTAGCGAATAGCAGTTAAGCGCAACCATTTACATTTGTGTGTTCGGGCAGAGCAGGGGAGATCTGGTTGTTTGATTTCGTTGTTCCATTCTTCGATGACATTACCGTCCATTACACTGCTCACTTTCGCTTTGCAAACAAGGCAATTTCCACCCACTCACAAAGCAAATATTCTACGAGCTTGACAATCAGCAAATAACAATCATGATAAAGTGTGCTGGTCTGTGATTTTGAACCTTACGGCCTACCACCGTAAGGTCCAGAATCATAGACAAGCACAAACGTTTCTTCCGACTCAAAAAGGTGCAAGGTGAAATGACCTTCTATTTTCAGTGGACGCTCGATGATTGGTCTGTGTTGATGTATCGCGCACGTCCATTGGTGGCGGGTCTCTTTGACAGCTATCACATAGATCCCGACGAAATCATTCCGTCAAATAAAGGAGGTACACACAATGGACAAGTTTTTATTCAGCAGACCACATGTCAGTGATCCGGAGCCACAAGCCGAAATCGCTAACCAATCATCTGGCACGGAGTCTAGCTGACCAGAAATCGCTAACCAATCATAGCACGTCTTACTGATTAGAAACCGAATACGGTGACGATGTCATGTCTGTCCATTGGCGGCTGTTTCAGCACTGACGACAGGATGCTAGTGTTCGGCTGAGTTCACAGTCTATTATCCTTCCGAGGAACATTTACCACAGTCTATCACAATTGACGAGGCGCGTTTATTCATTTGCTGAGCTGAGTGAGAGGACAGACGATATAAAGTCAACCTGTACTGTTGTAGATGGTATCTCCTAGTCAAGAGATTCGCCAAAGATTAACTCATTTGACACGTGATGCATTCGGATACGCGGCTTTATGCCGCGTATCCGGATGCATCACGTGTCAAATGAGCCTGTTCACTGCCTGTGGACGTAGATTGTGTTTTAGAACAGTTGTCCATTCAACGTCGAAGATCCAAAGGCGTCAAAGAGAGAGGGGAGTTGTGGGTGTTTTTCGACAATTTATATCTATCCCAAATTTCCGGGATTTTGAGACCACAAACTTCCACGCCTTTCCTCCGCCCAATTTTCTTGGTTTTCTCCTTTTTTTTTTGGTAAAATAAAGGTTTCCAAAATCAATGACATTTATGACTAAAGCAAAATTAACACCTGAGCTAATTAATCCATCGGTTATGCAAGTGTGTTCATTTTGCAACGCGTATTTTATTGATTACTTAGCCAATTACGGGTATTTCAGATAGACGATCGGGGGCGCTGTCACATACGCGCTCACTTACAGGGAGCTAACAACACACACTTATACACACACAGCAGTAATTACTTCCCTTAGTACTAAACGCGCGACACGGTTTGTTCACGCCCCGCCACTGACTGTGCGCGCGCACTGCCTGTCACCTAGGGCAGCGCTGTGTCGTTTGCCAAACATTAACCGGTCTTTTCTACCTTGTGTGTTGAGCGAGGCAGACGTGTTTCAAAACGTGGCAGAATTCTTAACCGGTGATAGCACTAAATCTTGTAAAAATAAACTACTTTAATATCGGTAAGTGTCGCCGTTTCTGACATTTTCTAGTGTAGATTTGCCCGAGTCAACGCTGACTAGCGTAGGTTACAAAAATACATAGTGACTGTATACAGGACACTGACGAATAGTTTGTCGGTAGTTTGCGTGTTTAATTTGTGATATATAGGAAGAAGAAAAGGCCTTGCGATAGCCAGCAGTGCGCTGAAAAGAAGTCTAGTGTAATTTGCCCTAGCGTGTTTTAGAAAATGAATTGGTCTGAGGAAGCTAGATTGATCTTTCAATCACACTTAGATTACCATAGAGAAATGACGACTCTTTTAGAGACCATATTAGCAAACCACCCAGCAAAACCATTGCCAAAAAAACCAATCGGTAATTTGACTGATGTACTCGAAGGAAGTACGAAAAAAGAAATGAGTGATCCAAAAGATATTCATTTGTATTTTAAAAAAAATCTTTCAGATGGATTGCCACCAGATGGTAAAAGAGTAGCCGACTGTAATTTACCGGGACTTACATTGGCAACCTTAAACCGCATTTAGTTAATGGCTACGCGATAATACAACAAACAGAAAGAAAAAATATGTCATCTTCTATCTACTATGGGGAGTGGCTAATCGCGGGTGCAGAAATCCATAAGAATCAAAAATTACAACATGAAACAAACTTGAACTGGACAGATTGGCTAAAAATACACGTCGGAATTTCAAAGTCTTATGCCCACCAGTTGAGTGTTCTAGCCAGGCTGCTACAGGGGTACCACAAATTTCATTATCTTTCACTGTCTTTCCGAAAGGTGTTCAGTTTGCGGAAGCAAATTGAACAAATGTTAAAAGTACAGGAAATAGCCGATTTTTGGAAAACACCTAACGCTGGTCCGTAACATTGTTTGCTTGTTTGTTTGTTTGTACAAAGGTTCTAGTGCGTCTTAACAATTCTGTTTGAATCACATCTGAGATATTTTATCACTTTCGTTTTGTTAACTGACTAAGCCCGTGTGATCATCACCGAGCAGGCCGCACTAACAAGGAAAATGAAAACGTGTAACTATTAGTCCGTGAAAGTGATTAATCACCGAGCAGGCCACAAACAAGAAAAATGTAACTGTAAATCTGAGTAAAAAAAAATCCCTGACTATATCACAAACATAACAAATGAAAATATCTGACTGTAATTTTTTATGTGATCTATTACCTAGCAGATCACAAACAAGACAAGTGAAAATGTGTAACTGTAAGTCTTTAAGTGAGAAATCACAGAACATACTACAAAAAGGCTGTAAGTCTGAGAGTGAGAAATCACGGTACTACAAAAAGGCTGTAAGTCTGAGAGTGAGAAAATCATCGGACAGGTTACACGTAAAAGTGGCTTTAAGACTGAGAGTGAGAAAATCATCGGTCAGGTCATAAAATGGATGGAGCAATATTTTGTCTGATGTGTGACAAACGCCATAATGACCAAGCCGCACGAGAAGCTAATGATTGTATGTTTGTATTGTCTCGTCTTAAATGTTGTGGACCAAGTGTGAGGTGTTTTCGCCACCCTCATGCAAGTAGCTTGCTTTTTGCAAGTGAATTGAAAACGGATTTTACATAGGTTTTAGTAACAGGACTGACGGTGGGGTATACCTGTAGCACACTGGCAAAGAAAGATGATTTTGGCTTTGTATCTGAATAATTGATTTACAAAAACGGCACCCTGGTCAGCCCACTTGTAGCACGCTGTCAAAGAAATGTGTTTATTTGCATTGTATCTGAATAATTGATTTATAAGTTACTCAGCGCCCTGGTCAAGCCTTCAAAATCATGGTATCTAACGTAAACAAATGGCGTATGTCCTTAGCGAATCGTCCCCCACTGGGGGACCGGTATCCAACGTAAACAAATGGCGTATGTCCTTAGCGAATCGTCCCCCACTGGGGGACCGGTATCCAACGTAAACACATGACGTAGTACGCTAGAAACGAGTCAGACTGGTATCCAACGTAAACAAATTACGTAGTACGATAGAAACGAGTCCGACGGTGTCGGACCGGTTTCTAACGTTCTACGTCATACGGTCTTAGTAACGTGACGATGAGCGCAGTTTCGATTTGAGTGAACAATCTGTGTATCGCGTGTCATACAACGGTGTGGCGAAGCCTGACGGTGTTTTGCGGACGAGTCTACAATATTCATGCAGAATAAAGATTTTGTGTTTGTTC
>BTPG01000004.1:136853760-136855796 GCA_036245525.1 Semisulcospira habei | reverse complement strand
CATCACTGCTCCCATCACAAACTGAGGAGACATAATCCAAATGTGGCTGAATATGGGCACAGTAAAAACAAATTCCTTGTTGGTTCGTTAGCAAAAAAATCTTAATCTTGACAGTAAGAATAAGTTTTTTGATATTGCTTTACACACTTTGGTAATAATATGGCTTTGCCAACACAGTTTGTCATCAATGATGATTCCAAGCACACGCTGTTCCTTGACTTGCTCAACAGACTGCCCATTCAAATAGAGCTATAGGGGAGGCGGGTTTAGCTGATAATTTTGTCTAGTAGTAATTAACATACATTTGGTCTTAGTAGGATTGGGAATCATATAATTGTTTTGACACCATGTGGAAACATCATTCAGGCCGCTTTGTAGGGACTGGGTTATACAGGATGCATCCGACGATGACACGTCAAGAGTTCCATCATTAGCACTGAAAGAGACTACAAATTACACGGGGATCGGATATGTATAAGGGAAGGTCGTTTATAAAAAACTGAAGAAAAATGGAATGAGGATGGATCCTTTTGGTACTCCGTGCTCTATCACCCCCTCACGTACGTTTGTACCATTCACACAGACGTACTGTGTGCGCCCATTTAGATATGATGTAATGAAGGCAAGGGTGCTCATCACTCAGCTGATAGGCAGCAAGCTTTTTAATTAAAAGATCATGATCAAAAGCTTTAGAAAGGTCAAAAAAATACCGCTCCATTCATTTGCCCATTATTCATAGCAGTTAACCATCTGTCAACCAGGTGAACCAAAGCTGTGTGACAAGAATGTCCCCTACAAAAACCAGACTGTAGTGGATGAACGAGTTTGTATTTATCTAAGAAATGTTGTAAATGTGTGTGGATATGTCTTTCAAACGGTTTTGACAGAGTTGATAACAGAGAAATGGGTCTGAAATGGTTGTGGTCATTTAAATCTTTTTTGTTTTAGGTAGCGGTATTACTTTTGCCGTTTTCAGACCAGACGGAAATTGTCCATGTTGTATGCAAAGGTTGTAGATGTATGTTAGCGACTCGACGACGTATGGAAGAGCCATTTTAAGAACAGTGCTGCTAATTCCATCATGGCCAGATGTACGTTTGCTCTTTAATGAAGAAATGAATTTTCCCACTTCATAAACTGTTAAGAGCGGAATGTTGCAAGACGTGTTAGGTGTTAATCTTTCAGCCCAAAACCGTTTTAACTTTTCTGAAACATCAGACGGTTGACCGGGCGACGTACGATTCTGTAGCAGTGTAGTGGCGGTAGAGAGAAAATACTGATTAAACGTATCAGCTGATATTTTAGTGTACTGTACGGTATTTCTGGACCTCGTAAAGGCGTTTATTGCACGCCAAACAGAAACGATAATATCTTTTTTGCCGTTCATGAGATGGTGAAAGTGAGATCTCTGAGCATTTCTAACTAAATAATTTATAAGGTTTGTTTGTTTTCGGTAAGCTACAAAATTATTGCTCCTTTTATGATCATCTCGCAGCTGCATGGCTTCCTTGATTTCATTGTTCAACCACGCGGGAAGCGGGGATTTTTCACTCGTTTCTCTCTGAAAGGAGCATGTTTATCAAGAACACCAAGAAACAATCTGTAACATTCAGACAGAGCCTCGTTTGGGTCACCTTGGTTGTAAACTGTATGGAAAGATACTTGACTTAGGTCGTGAAGAAATACGTCTTTGTTGAAGCGCTTCAAAGATCTATATCTAATAGTTGTGTGCTGGTGTTTACGAAAAGTAGTATTTGCTTTCAATGTCCAGCCACAACACACAGGGTAATGATCACTAATCCCTATTTGGGGCACCTCTACTCCCACTAGCCTTAGCTTATTAGTTGTGTAGATGTGGTCAATATATGTGGAGGAATTAGAACTAACACGGATAGCAGCAGTTA
This sequence comes from Semisulcospira habei, assembly GCA_036245525.1. Lineage (NCBI taxonomy): Eukaryota > Metazoa > Mollusca > Gastropoda > Semisulcospiridae > Semisulcospira > Semisulcospira habei. The sequence continues at coordinate 136,853,892 of BTPG01000004.1, read as the reverse complement.
CTAACTGCTTCAGTCCAAACATAGAAACAGTACATTCCCAGGCAGGGTTATTCAGGAGCAAATTGATATTAAAGTTTCCCAAAATCAACATTTCTGAGGTGGCTTTTCTGAGAGAGAGAGAGAGAGAGAGAG
>BTPG01000004.1:136818760-136851260 GCA_036245525.1 Semisulcospira habei | reverse complement strand
TTCGAGTCCACGTCCTGACCCCGGTAGCTGGACTCGCAATCCAGGGAAAAAAGACGGGCGTGTTCCATAGCATGTCCTTTGAAAGGTCCTGGTAAATCAAAGTGGCACAGTTGCAGTGCGCCTGAATTGATCAGTGTTCAGGTCGTACTGTATAGGCAATAGATTTCCCTGTCCCCCATAACCCGCCCGTCACGGCCGTCCATTATCACTTCGGTGCCGTGGACGTTAAACTAAGAACTAACCAAAAGTCGTACATAACAACACTTTTTTTTTCAGAGGTTCCGACAGCGCTGCTTCTATGTAAATTGCTTCGCTTATAACAAACATCGAATATAACAGAAACTTTAGGTCCTCTGTCAATTTTTTTTATATCCGAAGTATATATAAATTACTTTTGCTTAACCCATTCTACCCCAGACACACCACAGCAAGATAAGGATCGACCATGATAGTTCAAGGGTGATGCCAGAATAGCTTGGCGCCTATGGGCGCCAAGCTATTCTGGCATCACCCTTGAACTATCATGGTCGATCTGTGTCCTGCACTGCAATGCAGTCTTCAGAAGACGACGGCAAAATTTGGGGATTTCGGTATTGGGGTAGAATGAGTTAACCCATTCAGCCCTGACGCACGACAGCAGGAGATGGGTCGACCATGATAATTCAAGGGTAGTGCCAGATTACCTTGGCGCCGACACTTGGCACTACCCTTGAATTATCATGGTCGATCCATCACCTGCACCAGGTGCATAGTCGTATAGATGATGCCTCTAAAATTTGGGAAATACGGCTGACGGGCTGAATGAGTTAAACTTTGGATACAACAACATCAAGAAGACGAGTTCTATTTCGCTATCAACAAGGTCGGATGTAACAAAAGCCAGATATAACAAAAGCCAGATATAACAAAAGCCGGATATAACAAAAGCCGGATATAACAAAAGCCGGATGTAACAAAAGCCGGATATAACAAAAGCCAGATATAACAAAGCCGGATATAACAAAAGCCGGATATAACAAAAGCCGGATATAACAAAAGCCAGATACAACAAAAGCCAGATATAACAAAAGCCGGATGTAACAAAAGCCAGATATAACAAAAGCCGGATATAACAAAAGCCGGATATAACAAAAGCCGGATATAACAACGCTTTGTGACCGAGCCTTTTTCATGTTAATTACTTTCCTTATAACAAACTACAGATGTTACAACAAAAAAGTGTGGGTCCCCTCACGTGTTGTAATACCAGAAGTTTATTGTAACTGACATCGAACCGCATTGAATCGATCTGCATGTGCCCCTGTCCCTGCAGAGAATCATGTGACCCTATGTCTCTTGAAGGCAAAAGGGGTTGAATGTGGGATTTCTTTGTCTGTCTCAGTGTTTGAGAGGAACTCTATTCATATTTTGCTTACAGTTTCTCACTCTGTTTTTGGAACAAAACTGATGAATTACGTCAGTAATGCTGTCTACTTTTGTAGAGTAGTACAGTCTACTTTCTTTGTCTGTTTTCGGGACATCCAGAAGGGAGACAATGACTCCACTCACACGTTTGGGCGAAAATCGATCTCTAGCGGAATAACTGCGTGACGGTATTGTGATGCTGGGCCTTACTACCGAGAGTAATAAGCTCCAAGATCACAGAACAGCACGCAAAGTCATGAGCTTCCTTCACCTCCTTGGGTCAGGTGGATGAGAGAGCTTAATCCTGCGTCAGCCACTAAGCAAGGTGCTCCGCTTGCTTAGTGGTTGGCGCAGGGCTAGGCTCGCTCATGTAGATGGCCCCTGATCTGGGGTCACCTTCAAAACATGGGAGCGTTAACTCATTCCAGACGTGCTGCATTCTGGATACGGGACTTAACCCCTTGACTGCCGAGAAAAAGTGAACACGACCTAAGCACAGGAGACATAGGCCTTCATGAGCCCCTCGCAGTTGCGGGGGCTCATGAGGATCTTTGCCTCTTGCTGGCATCACTTTGAACGCGTGTTACTGGGGTGGTAGTCCTTCGTGGCGTTGAATTAACGAAGATTGCAGAAATGCAGTCTACCTCAAGTGACAGTCACGGGGTTAATGCCGCGTATCCGGATGCAGCAGACCTCCAATGAGTTAACCCTCTCTCTTTATCTCTGCCAGCCCCATTACCCCAAACAGCCTAAACATCCCGAGCGCCCAGAATAGTTTGAATTGTGCCACAAACTGGACCTGTAGATAGCTGTTGTTTCTCTCTGCTCTCTTAATGGCGGGGGTAAGCACCGCGTGAAAAGTCTAGCACCTCAGAAAAAGCCGACTCAGTGTCCAGGCATAAGTAACGACCCCGGTAGCAAAACGTCTTCGGGCCCACGAAGGCCGCCGTGGGCCCGAGGATTTTCGCTTACTGGGGTATGACTGCAACTTTTGTCAGCGGTTCTGGTACCTCAGAATCCGTTGATTTGTGAAGAAATTGCTACACTTGAGAAGATCTGGTATGCCAAGGCGAAAGACTGTAAGTCCATTGTTGTGGAAAGCGCGATTTTACTTGTGTAACAATGAAAACCCCGCTTTTCTCAAAAACGGACTTACTGTCTATTGAGTTCAGAGGGCAGAGGTAGGCCCCACTACAGAAGTGCAGCTGGTCCTCTTAGTAGCAAGGGCCATAGATAGATCAAGAGGCCCTTTATACTGAGTACACAGTCTCCGTGCACGGATCTGTCCTTTGAAGGTAACGACTGTAAGTGCGGTTTGTTTTTATTTTGTTTGCTTTTTGTTTTTTTAATGAAAAGTGAGATTATCATGGTAATTGCATGATAATCTCGCTACCCACAACAAGATAGGATGAACCATAACCCACAAAGTCCCTTCTATATGAGAGCTGTATTCGCTGTCAAGCTACCTTTTGTCTTTGACTTGATTCTGATGGTGAAATATCTCCTTTTGACTCGAAAAGCCTCGCAGATGTGCCAATGCGTCAAAGTGAACTCTATATTTAAGGGGCCCGCGCAGTGCATACGCGTCATTGGTTTGGCAAACGTCATTTGTCATGACGTTTTTTTTTTTTGTTTTGACGTAATTTTATAATTAACGTGATATGAATTTCGCTTTCAAATCAAGACTTGGGAAAATGGTGACAAAACTAGAATTGCACGGTACAATTTCAGTCTTGCTATTATTTGTGTAAAATCAGGTTGACTTTACCTAGCTACATGCTATACTAAATACACCTGCATGCTCTTTTGAAAGCGCGTCGATGTGTGTGTATGCGTGTGCGTGTGCGTGCGAGCATGCGCGCGCTCCAAACATCCTCAAGTGGCGTAGGATCTTGGAGATGCACGCATATGTGAGAGAGAGAGAGAGAGCCGAGAGCGAGAGCGAGAGAGAGAGAGAGAGAGAGAGAGAGAGAGAGAGAGAGAGAGAGAGAGAGAGAGAGAGAGAGAGAGAATTACATCATATTTAGAGTATGGTGACTTCTTTTACGTCACCGACACTGTCTGACTTTTTCCAGATGTCAAGGCTTTTTAAACTGTTTTAATTTTTTTCTGAAAAAAATTAATTTTTACTGAAGAAGTTGAAAGGGTACAAAGCTGGCTAACGAACTCATCCAATGTTTTTTCTCCAAACTAGCTATATTGGGTCACCTAAATGTTCTCAGTTTTGAAAGCGCGACGATGTGTTTTTTTGTTGGTTTGTGTGTGTGTGTGTGTGTGTGTGTGTGTGTGTGTGTGTGTGTGTGTGTGTGTGTGTGTGTGTGTGTGTGTGTGTGCGTGCGTGTGCGTGCGTGTTAGTGCGTGCGTGCGCGCGCGCTCCAAAGTTGATCTCCAAGAGACATAGATCCTCATGCGCTCTCCTCTATGGTCCGCCGCAAGAGAGAGAGAGAGAGAGAGAGAGAGAGAGAGAGAGAGAGAGAGAGAGAGAGAGAGAGAGAGAGCGGCGGGCGCTAGAGAGAATTACGTCATATTTAGAGTATTATGTAAATGTCTGCGTGGTGTCGAAGTTGCCTCTTTTATGTCACCGCCACTGTCTGACTTTCTCTAGAAGTCAAGGTTTTCACTGTTTTAATTCTTTTCTGAAAAGAATTAGTTTTTACTAAAGAAGTTGAAAGGATACAAAGCTAGCTAACGAACTCATCCAATGTCTTTATCCAAACTCGCCATATCCAAAACTTATTTCAAGTAAATATGACAAAAATTACGGACTCTAATCTGGGTCAACCGACTTCCTATAAACGGTTGTTTATGTCTTAAATGAGACATTCAGTTACAATATGCTCGGAGGCTCTCTTAGCCACCCATTTAAGAAAGTATTTCGCCAAGTTTCAAGTTTGTGTACAGAAATATCGGAGATTCTCTTGTTTACATACATACGCACACACACACACACACACACACACACACACACACACACACACACACACACACACACACACACACACACACACACACACACATTACATTACATACATACATACATACGCACATACGTCGCTTCGCGCCAAATGTACGTTCAGCAGCGAAGTTAGCGTACCTAGACATGACGTAATTTTTTTTATCTTGTTTCTGCAATTGTGAGAGGTATAGGCCTGCCCGCCTTTGACATCATGGACATGCTATTAAATTTGCCCCACCTCGACCCGTCCTAAAAAGTCCCTTCTATAAATAGAAGGGACTTAAAAAATGGACTAATTGTCTTTTGCCTTCAAAGGGCAGCGATCCTCTTGGTCCTAAAGTCGTCTAGATCTCATGAAAACCTATGTTATGGTACCTGCAAGGAATAGATATGGTATGGTATGGTATGGTATGGTATGGTATGGTATGGTATGGTATGGTATGGTATGGTATGGTATGGTATGGCATGGCATGGTATGGTATGCGGGTATGGTATGGTATGGTGTTGTATGCTATGGTATGATATGGTATGGTATGGTGTTGTATGGTTTGCGGTGTGGTATGGTATGGTATGGTATGGTATGATACGGTGTCAGTCTCCGAGGCGCACACATCCATTTATTTCAAGACGCTCAAGACGCCGCAGGGATGGAAGCTGGAGCTTTAAAAGCCTGCTGCTACTGACTAAGCGCGACTTTACGTGCAAACCTCCACGGCCCTGCTATTAACTTCGGTGCATGCGATATATTCATGTTTCCATTCCACCGGCCCTAACGGACATTCAGAGCCATTATGAATTTCGTGCGTGTCAGTGCAGCGCGGCTCTGCTTCGAAAATTCCAGTAAACACTGAAACGACTACAGGATGTGCGACCTAGTTGCCGCGCTGTCGATCTTCAAATTGACCGCCGTGCCCGGAGCCTAGAAGCACTCAAAACCTATGCCAAACCGTGCTAGCAGCCTGGACCTTTACTTGAAGAAATACTGCTCGGCAAGGCCAATGCCGGTATTCAGTCAAGAACTCGATCACGTGGTTTTCTTTCGTAGTTTTAATCAGTGCAAGCGACGAACTCGACAGCGTCGGTTCTGTCCGTTGAAAAGCCGGAAAATGTTCGCGAGAGTCGCACATCCTCATTATGAGTTTAGCAGCTTGCAAGGCTTCGCCAAAATGTGCGTGTTCAGTGATCTGTGATTTTAGACCCTACGCCCCGTAGGCGGCCGTAAGGTCCAAAATCACAGGCCAGCACACATGTCGACCTATATCTCTTTCAGACGAAAGACGTTCAGCTAGGAGCTGTCACTGGCGCCAGAAAATGTCTTCAAACAAAAAACACATGCTCCGCACGTGTCTCGCTGGAACGCGTAACGAGTCATGAACGGTGACGCATAATGACTGGCACAGTGACGCGTAATGGCTTGCGGGATGACGCGCCAGTGCCTCGTTCATTATGGGTAATGGTTCCTGCTGTTTACACAGGGTCCTGTTGTTCCCGAGATTAACGAGCGACCAGAGGCCATACGTCTGTCTGAAGAAGAATGCTTCCTTGACGTCTGTGAAGATTTCAGACACAGTTGTTACGTCTGCTGAGAAGAAGGATGCTACCCTACGAAGGCAAACGGGCAGCACGTCCAATTTTGCGCAAAGCGACTTTTTCATTAAAATACAATGGAAATCTCGATTTTCACAAAATGGACCTATCGCCTTTTTGCTTTCACAGAGCTGGATGCCTGTTAGCCTTTTGCCTGTCGGTAGGGCTTTTTGTCGAGGTGATTCCTGAAGAAATCACCTCGACAAAAAGCCCTAGCGACAGGCAAAGGGTCAGAACGGGGCATCTATGGTCTGTTCAGTTTTGTAGACATTTCCTGCAAGAATCATCTCCACAAACAGCACTACTTACGGCCAAAGACTGAGTCAGAAGGTACCTCGCTGGTCTGTTGAAATTTGTAGACATTTCCTGGAGGAATCACGGCTTCCACTAAAAGCACTACCGGTGACATCCAAAGGGTTAGAATGTACATATAGATATTCCTCTCCTGCTAAAGTCATTTACTCTGCTGCAAAGTTGCACACTTTAAATTCCGTGTTTATGATACTTGAAGCTGCTTCTGTAATCGTTCATTAAATTGTATGGCTCTTATTGGAATATGCCGGTTATTGGATTAAGGGACTTAATTCTAGTCAGTGTGCCTGTGTGTCACTGTATGTGCGTGTGTGCGTGCTTGCGTGTGTGTGTGTGCGTGTGTGTGTGTGTGTGTGTGTGTGTGTGTGTGTGTGTGTGTGTGTGTGTGTGTGTGTGTGTGTGTATAAGTCTGTGTGTAAGTCTCTGTGTGTGTATGTGCGTAATTGTAAACTGGCTTTGATTTGTCCATATCACTTTTTCTTTTTTTCTTTAGACATAATTTGTAAGGCGCCTAGAGCTCATTATGAGGTTAGGCGCCATATACATTTTTATTACATTAGTAGTAGCAGTAGTAGGAGTAGTAGTAATATAAGTAACCCCTTCACTGACTGGACGCAGATTGTTCCTGAAATATTTAACTAAACGACAAACAACCCCAGACGTCCAGAGACCGCGGACACAAAAACACGTGTCAGCAAAAGGCATAGATCTTCATGAGCCCCCGCAACTGCGGGGGTTCATGAGGATCTATACCTCTTGCAGTTGGATTCTGCTCAGTCTTCCTCGGAGGTGCGGAAAGTGTCAATGCATCTGAGAAGCTGTGGTGGAAGCTTGAACTGGGCTTGAACGGCGGTGTCAAGGGCTACCTAAATATCCTAAGATACTGAGGCATTGTGCGGGAACCACTCGAATGAAATGATACTCCTTTTACTAGTTTTAGCCGTTCAGGTCACAAATACAAATCACCGCTGGCACGATCATAAAACCCCATTAGCAACGACCACGATGCAGGAAATGGCATGGACGCCTTCATAATAACTGCAACCCTTATCAGGACTATCGTATGACCTTAACCCCTTTCCTGCCAACGGAGGGACATTTTTGTTTCTTAAATCGGTGTTTACTTAACCGACCGAAAGCTACAACTGTGCAGAGAACATGGACGCAGCGTGTCCTCAGCAAGAGGCATAGATCCTCATGAGCCCCCGCATTCGCGGGGGCTCATGAGGATCTATGCCTCTTGCAGTTAGAACGCGTTCACTTTTTCTCGGCAGCTAAAGTGGTTACAGCGCGCCTAACATACTGCCAATTTTACCTGGGGAAACTGACCTTTCAAGATGAAACCAACCCTCCCTTTCCCAACGCCTAGTTTACAAGAGCCACCGCGGCACCTAAATTATTTAGAGATTCGTAATGGGAACTTTTGTCCCCTGGAAAAAAAGAGGAGAGTTGCGGCCACCTAGATGCCGGTATGAATAAAATGCATAGTATATTCGGCGCGCTTCAGAAGGGCGCGGTCTGTGAAAGGTATGTGCTTTACTCAGATTTCTACATGATTGTATGCTTTCTGACAAAGGGCGGGCTGCGATTATTAATATTTGCCTCAGATAAGATTTTATACTGTTCTTTTGTCAATCCATGTGAGGAAGCACACGTAACAGACGAATGTTTGTTTGTTTGTTTGTTTGTTCTTAGCATGTATTGACCACGTTTACGTATACCTTACTCCGTATAGACTATACTGTAATATGTCCGTTATCGCAGTTATCTCAATGCGCACAAGGCCATGGGGCCGACTTTGGCCGTCGTAGGCCCGCGCACGTGCGCGGGCCTACGACGGCCAAAGTCGGCCCCATGGCCTTTTGCGCACTAGGCTTGCTTCTGCCCATTAACCCCAAATTATCTTTGATTGGCCAAGCTTCCAAATGTCACTCATAAACTAGTGAAATACTGGACCGAGAATCGCTGACTCGGTTGACGTCAGTTTTTCCCGATGTCCGGGTGGCCATAATTTGCATCCATAATTCATGCAAAAGAATCGATTTCATACTGACAGTAACTACATATCTCGTCCGCGAATGCAAAAGACAGTAAGTTTACTTTTATGAAAAGCGAGATTTTCGTTGCTGTTACATTGAAATCTCGGTCTTCACTAAAATGGGCTTAACTCTCTTACGTATCCAGCGCCATTAGACCAGCAGTTTGGAAACAACTGCTAAGCACTATGTTAAATCGTGAAAACATGAACGTACCGCGTGCAAGAAAGCTCAAGGATAGTGTATTACGAAATCAAGAAATATTTTGGAGTTGTGACGATCGATTGAAGCATCTACCGGCTTTGGCGCTGGAAATGAAAGAAATAAACCGACAAATTTTACTATAGATGGAACTAATGACAACCCTGACATTTTACTAATGTCCGAATGGCTCCATTCGTTTCTTCTCTCCCTTCAATATGACAGTCCACATGCGAAACCCTCTTATATTTGAAAAAGGCACATATCCTCATGCACCGAAATATGACATTAAGACCTACATCTCTCGCGCAACATATTAACTCATTGTGCCCGAGGTACGAAATACCCACATTTTTGAGTTCTCCCCTGAGGACTGCATTACAATTCAGGAGACAGAGCGACCATGATAATTCAAGGGTTCTGGCAGATTAGCTTGACGCCTATAGGCACCAAGCTATTCTGCTACCACCCTTGAATTTCCATGGCGAGCCATAACTTGATGTGGTGTGTCGCGAGTAGAAAGAGTTAAGCTTGATGTACATCTTTTCCATGCAAGCAGACGCCATCGAGGCTTCAGCCTGGAATGGCAGAGGGGAATTTAACGACCACTCGAAATGGATGCTACTAGGTCAGGTGGAATAGGTAATGCAGTAAACAAGCTAGAGTCTTGCAATGTTCAATTGACATGCGGTTTCTTTGATAACGCACTGGACCTCATGTTTCCAGCCGAGATCACACCCAACCTGAGCCCACACTGTAGTGCACTCTGCTTATTGATAACCCATTTAACCCATTACATCCTGAGGTTGATTTTGTAACATTTGCTTGTCGTTCTATGAAGGCTACATTAGAGATTATGAGACAGACCAAAATGTTTTAGTTCAAAGGTGGTGCCAGAATAGCTTGGCGTCTCTGGCACCACCCTTGAACTATCAGTCAAATTTATTTCAAGCAATGGGTGTATCAGGATGAAAAGGGTTAACCCCACGGCTACATATCCAAATGTTGGAGGTGTCACTTAAAGACTATGATTGTACCAGTTGCAGGAGATGGACCGACCACGGCAAATCAAGGGTAGTACCAGATGAACTTGGCGCCTTCAATCGACCACGATAATTCAAGGATAGTGCCAGATGAGCTGGGCGCCTGAAGGCGTCAAGTTCATTTGGCACTACCCTTGAATTATCATGGTCGATCCATTTCCTGCTGTAGGGCGTTGGGGCTAAATGAGTTAATCATGCGTCGTGGGAGATACATTACATGTGCGAATTAATACAAAATTCACAACAGAGTAATGATATCTCAAGGGCAGTGCCTAATTAGCTGAGCACCTGTAAAGGCGCCAAGCTAATCAGGCACAACCCTTGAACTATCTCGTCGCCCTCTCTCCCAGCGAGAATCAAAGAGCTAGGGCAGTTAGTGTCAGTCCGAGCAATAACCTCGAGTTAAATACGGATTGCGAAGTGCGGTGCTGAAAGCGTCAATGGTAGTTATCACCAGTTATACCCCGATCACGTGGTGCTCTGTGTAAACCAATTCGCTTCACTGCAAGCTGAGAAACAGTCAAAAAACTCCGCCCCGCACGTGTTTTAAAAAAACTTTGCAGGACCCAGCGAGGGCCCTGTCTTCGTGAACGTTCGGCTAACTTCGGCAAACCGGTTTGGAACTCAGTTGACTCAGTTTTCAACTGCGTTTGTCGTGCTGGCAAAACTCCCGTGAAAAAGACAGGCCACTTCCTGTATGCAGCGCGGAGTGGGCACCGCGATCACTGATCTAAACCAGCGATATTTCTACTGACAGCAACAGTAGCAGACGACACTCGACCACCCGACGGACAGAGCAGGCCATTTGTGTCTTGCCTGGACGCACACTGGATATGGACCAGGCCGAGCTATCCGTAAGTTACACAGCACAGCCTGAAGCTTTATTCGATATCGGAAGGGTGAGGAAGGAGGGGTTATTTGTCGTTTTGTGTTTGTTGTTATATCTTTTCATCTGGAGTGGCCTACAGCAAACAAAATTCTCCATACGAAGGGCAGCTACTAAAAATGAGCTTGACCCATGGCGACCTTGTATCTTTTGGCATCTATGTAAACAGTCGACTCTCTCTCTCTCTCATCCAATTTACTGTGTTGGTTGTACATCACAATGCTTCTCTATTTATTTATATTAGCCTATATTGGACTGGAGGTACGTGTTGAAAAAATTCGTTCACAACTACAAAGTGTCAGGAGTCATACTTACAGCATGTACAGCCGTACATTCTGCCATCATAGTCCCCAACGCGTAAAATCCGTGGCTGTTGGTCAGTTTCAAAGTGTCACAGAATCGTCTGCTGTTGTCCGATCTGCTAATCGCGATGATTTCCGTGCAACAGGAAGTGGTCTGTCGTTTTCCGAGAGTTTTGCAAGCTCGGGATACGCAGTTGCCAACTCCGTCAACTGTGTTACGAACCGATTTGACCCACTTAGGGGCAGGGCCCAAGCTGGGTCCTGTAGAGTCTTTTTAAAACACGCGCTGGGCGGGTTTTTCTCATTGCACCTCAGCTTTTAAAGCTGAGAAACAGCCAAAAAACTCCGCCCCGCACGTGTTTTAAAAAAACTTTGCAGGACCCAGCGAGGGCCCTGTCGTGAACGTTCGGCTAACTTCGGCAAACCGGTTAGGAACTCAGTTGACTCAGTTTTCAACTGCGTTTGTCGTGCTGGCAAAACTCCCGTGAAAAAGACAGGCCACTTCCTGTATGCAGCGCGGAGTGGGCACCGCGATCACTGATCTAAACCAGCGATATTTCTACTGACAGCAACAGTAGCAGACGACACTCGACCACCCGACGGACAGAGCAGGCCATTTGTGTCTTGCCTGGACGCACACTGGATATGGACCAGGCCGAGCTATCCGTAAGTTACACAGCACAGCCTGAAGCTTTATTCGATATCGGAAGGGTGAGGAAGGAGGGGTTATTTGTCGTTTTGTGTTTGTTGTTATATCTTTTCATCTGGAGTGGCCTACAGCAAAAAAAATTCTCCATACGAAGGGCAGCTACTAAAAAATCAGCTTGACCCATGGCGACCTTGTATCTTTTGGCATCTATGTAAACAGTCGATTCTCTCTCTCTCTCTCTCTCTCTCTCTCTCTCTCTCTCTCTCTCTCCTCTCTCTCTCTCTCTCTCTCTCTCTCTCTCATCCAATTTACTGTGTTGGTTGTACATCACAATGCTTCTTTATTTATTTATATTAGCCTATATTGGACTGGATGTACGTGTTGAAAAAATTCGTTCACAACTACAAAATGTCAGGAGTCATACTTACAGCATGTACAGCCGTACATTCTGCCATCATAGTCCCCAACGCGTAAAATCCGTGGCTGTTGGTCTGTTTCAAAGTGTCACAGAATCGTCTGCTGTTGTCCGATCTGCTAATCGCGATGATTTCCGTGCAACAGGAAGTGGTCTGTCGTTTTCCGAGAGTTTTGCAAGCTCGGGATACGCAGTTGCCAACTCCGTCAACTGTGTTACGAACCGATTTGACCCACTTAGGGGCAGGGCCCAAGCTGGGTCCTGTAGAGTCTTTTTAAAACACGCGCTGGGCGGGTTTTTCTCATTGCACCTCAGCTTTAAGGTCAATGAATGGTACGTCTGTTAAAGCCAGTCGTACCCCAGTCAAGAGGTGTTCTGTGTAAACCTCGGGTTCTTCAATGTTTAAGGTCAATGAAGGTTATGATTCATTTCGCCAGGCAGTTGGGGTGCGTTGAAGTGTCGTAGAAGACCCAGGAATGATCTGAAATGGATCTCTCTCTCTCTCTCTCTCTCTCTCTCTCTCTCTCTCTCTCTCTCTCTCTCTCTCTCTCTATATATATATATATATATATATATATATATATATATATATATATATATATAGTGGGTGTGGTGGTGTGTGTGTGGGTGTGTGTGGCGTGTGTGAGTGGTGTGTGTGTGTGTGTGTGCAGTTTAACATTTAACCCCTTCCCTGCCAGTGGACGTACATCTTGTTTTTGAAATAAATTTTCATTCGAGGACCTAAAGCCACAACCGTTCAATTAACATGGATACAAATAGGTCTCAGCAAGAGGTATAGATCCTCATGAGCCCCCGCATTTGCAGATGGGTGGTGTTCACCCTTTCTCGGCACGGAAGGGGTTAACTCATTCGAGACAACGTGCCAAATCCAGAAAAGCGGCATAAAGCCGCGCCTCGAATGTGCTAAATAGTGCTTTGGACAAAATAAGGGTCGACTGGGTTATGGAGATATTTTTCACCTGAGGGTATTATAATATTTTGAGCGCTAAGATAAAGTATTCACGACAGCACTATGGCTTAACACATTCTATCCCAGGACCGAAATCCCCAAATTTTGAAGTTGCCCTCTGAAGGATTGTGCTACAATTCTAGAGACAGATCGAGCATGATAGTTCAAGGGTGGTGCCAGAACAGCTTGGCGCCCGTGGGCGCCAAGCTATTCTGGCACCACCCTTGAACTATCATGTTATATCCATGTCTTGCTGCGGTGTGTCGGGGCTGAATGAGTTAAGCAGCTTATAGCACGTGCCTCCTTCTACTGTGTGTGTGTGTGTGTGTGTGTGTGTGTGGTGTGTGTGTGTGTGGTGTGGTGTGGTGTGGTGTGTGTGTGTGGTGTGTGTGTTGTGTGTGTGTGTGTGGTGTGTGTGTGTGTGTGTGTGTGTGTGTGTGTGTGTGTTGTGTGTGGTGTGTATGTGTGTGTGTGTGTGTGTGTGTGGTGTGTGTGTGTGTGTGTGTGTAGTGTGTGTGTGTGTTGTGAAAACAGGTTTTAAAGTTGACTCGACGTGGCCATTTTCATCGGACCTGAAACCCAATAACTTCCGAGTGTGCTTCTGTGGCAACAAATATTATATTATATTGCGGAGCAGCATTTTGCTTGATATAGTGCCGATAACAGGCAGATGTGATTACGAGACCCGAGTCTAAATGTCCGAGTCGTACGACGAGGACATTTTGATCTGGTCAAGTAATCACATCTGTCTGTTTTCGGCACTATATCAAGCCAATTGCTGCTCAATATAATTTGTGTACCCAGTCCAAAACAAAACTTTACCATCGCTTCGTGCCCTCCACTGTGTGAGATCATTTTAGGTTTGCATATCGAGACTATCATGCACACCGAAACCGCAAAAACATACGCATATTCACAAAATGATTTAAATTTTAATTCAGTTTAATTCATAAGCAAAGTTTAGCAATAAAACGCCCATAGCAGCAATGTGGATAATAACTTGAAAAAGAAAAAAAAATTGTAGCGAACAAACAAGAAAACATGACTCCATTCTATAGGTGCTATGTGAAGCAGACGACAATTTTGTTGACGCAAGAGAGCTAACTGTGTTGAGTGATTTTGAGCGTTTAGCTGTTCCGTCTACCTCCTACGCTAATACAGTTTCAGTTGTTTTTTTTTGGTTTTTTTTTTTTTTAGCTTGGAATGTTGCATTTCGCGACTCTAGTTTGCGTTACATATCTACAACAAACAAGCCAGCAAACGGTCACAACAGTGTATACATCTAGATCAAGATTAAGATTGGTGATGACACTGTGTAATACTGCGCGCCCCTTTCCGGGACATGGCCGCTGTGGGTAGAAATATCGTTGTCGCTAACTCGCAAATTGTTTCTTCACTCCTGAAAATGCCCTGCGAGTAGTATTAACAATGACATAGTCTCCAAATATGCATAAACCTTAGGGCTCAATATAGGTATTATTTTGTTTTTAGGGACGAAAGCGGTGGCGTGGGGTAGTAATACTACAAGTCCCTCCAATAAGCCATCAACGATGATTTACTTCACACTGACTTGCATTGATGATGCGATATCTGCCACTTTCTAACCAGGACTGAAATGTAACTTTGTAGACTTCACAATTAACTCATTCAGCCCGACGGCCGTATTTCCCAAATTTTGGAGGCGTCATCCAACGACTATGTGCACCAGTTGCAGGAGATGGATCGACCATGATAATTGAAGGGTAGTGCCAGATTAGCTAATCTGGCACTGCCCTTGAATTATCATGGTCGATCCATCTCCTGCTGTAGTGCGTCAGGGTTGAATGGGTTAAGCCGCCTTCCGGTCCATTTTTTTTAACGACTGAAAGGCATAAGAAGCCGGTCTACACGTCTACACACAATGCCACTTAAGAAACACAACTTTTTCAAGACGTCGATTAATTGGCTTTTCCCACTATCCCCCAAACAGTACACCCAATCTCACACACACACACCGCATTCCATCTGCACCGCCGTGAGATGACCTTAGTTGCCTGTTCGGCGTTAAACCCAAATAACTAACTATTCCATCTGCAAGGGGTATACATTGTCATATCTTGATGTTAGCAAGAGGCATAGATTCTCATGAGCCTCTGCATTAGCATGGGTTCATGAGAATCTATGCCTCTTGCTGGTATCCACAGATCTGACCCACTTCCAATCCCATTTGAGGGAGGACAGGCAGAAATCGAGATTTAAGCGTAGGCTTGCAGACTGTCACTTTGCATGTCCCCAGCCCCTCAAAGGCACAGATTCTCAAAATCCCCTGCATTTGCAGGGGCTCATGAGAATCTATGCATCTTGCTGGCCATTGAGATTCCCCACCCTCCCTTAACTGGAGGAAGGGATGGGATCTCATGGAACATACTTCAGACAACCTCAAGTTTTCTTCACACTGAAATTTATAGAGACTCATCAGCGAGAAGCTATGCCTCTTGCTGCCCACTGAATAACGGCCTGTTTTGCATCCTTGTCCGGAGGAGTGGATGGGAGGTTATGAGCATACCGCAGACAGCCTCTTCGTTACACGGGTTGTTTAGCCGCAAGGTAACGGCCAAATGGTCTTACCCTCATGGCTACTATGCAATTAGACGGGTTTTGAATCTGTCAAACAAGACTGAACAAGCAGTGCCCCTTTCACGCCAAGAGCAAAGAAGGTTGGTCGCACCGTTTGCTTAACGTCTGGACGACGACAACGTTTTGAGTGTGCGTGTTGGTTTCAGTTCGCGGCGCTGTGAGCCGATTTACAGAAATGGGTAAAGCGCCTATATGATAACCGATATTGTTATTGTTATTGTCGTTGTTGTTTGCTATTGGCGGGCTATGGGGGACAGGGCCGGACAGCTACGAACTGAATACTGATCAATTCAGGCGCACTGCAACTGTGCCACTTTGACTTACTTTTGAACGGACATGCTATTAAACAAGCCCGTCTGTTTGGCCTTGGAGAAACAGGACGTGCCTGCGTTGCGCGATAACTTAAAATTAGTCGTGCGTTTTACAGAAGAGGATGCAAATCTTCTCACGGAGTGAGCATGGGTGTGCTTTTGTTTAAACAGTAAACGGTTAATTGTGGGAATGAGCACCTCTGACGGATCTTACCTTAGTCACGATGGCCACATAATGTCTCCTGTAACCCCTTAGCTGTCAGAAGACTAGACTCAACATCCAAATGCAAAAGGCATAGATCCTCATGAGCCCCCGCAATTCAGTGCGGCGGGGGCTCATGAGTATATATGCCTCTTGCTGACACCACTTTGTATCCATGTTCGTCACGGACAGTGGAGACTATTCAAGACCCCACGATGGTTTCGGAGGTATCATTCCTTGATCGTGACGAAATGTTTCCTTCAGGGAGAAGCCGGACACGTCTTGGGGTCCCTGAGCAGACGACCGACAGATTTACGACTCCGCGTGGAGAGGAACTGATGTTAGCGTCACTGTCATTTTCATGGTCGAGCACATTTTCTCTCTGACCTGAAAAGCCCAGATAAGAAGCAAGCAAGCAGAAGGCCCTCGGGCCGATGTCAGTCGCCCGCAGTCGGCACTCTTGCGCAGCTGTGCCCTGGGCTTGGAGCTTCGAATTCAGTATTGGGAACTGCCGGTAACTTCTGTTGAACGCAGTAAACCTTAAAGTAAGACTCTCTAGTGGGCAGCAAGATCGAAACAAAGGCGTGTTTATACCACCAAACGTAGGCTCATTTGACTGATCTGACAACGTAGAATACGAATACGATGAACTTTTCACAGAATATTTTGCGGTTTCTTTGATAAATGCTCAAACAAAATAACCCTCTCGAAAAAAAAAAAAATCGTCGGCAAAACTCCGCTGGATGAAAAAAAAAAAAAAAAAAAAAATCGGCGAAACTCGGAAACGATTCTGAGTATGAAATCTCTCGAAAATAAATATCGTCGGCAAAAAACGGAAACGGGCGAGCGTGACGTCATGGACAGAAGACAGTACACGATGCTGATTCTGGATGCTTTCCAAAAGTGGAAAAGGCCAGCATAATCAGCAAACAGCGCCAACTAACGTACCACTTGTAATAAACTTATTGCCCATCACCAAGCTATAAGGGTACTCGTGAGATTGTCTTTAAAACGGAAGAGAAAATTCAGAAAAGTGTCCAGTCAGGAAAAATTCACAGATTTTCCTCAATTTGAAGATAAGTATAAAAACGCTAAGAGAAAGAACGGGTTAAAACAATATCACAGTAAAGAACCAAAATGACAAATTAACCCCTTCCTTGCCACTGGACGCATATATTTACTTTCTGCAATCTGTGTTCATCCAACGACCAAAAGCCACAACCAAACACGATCCATGGATACGAACTGGTCTCCGCAAGAGGCACCCCTAGATCCTCATGAGCCCCCGCAGTCGCGGGGGCTCATGAGGATCTATACCTCTTGCAGATGCATAGCGTTCACTGTTTCTCGGCAGTGATGGAGTAAACAGCGGAATCTGAAAAGCCAAAAAGCACGGTGAACAAAAACGCAGCCGACAAGAATGGAAGACTGACAAAACCCCGAAATATATGAAACAGCAATAAAAACGAAAATAACGGGTTGGTGCCGAAAATAAGACTCAGGTCAAATCAGTAAAGGAAATCATAAGAGGCCCAAAAGAGCGAATCAAAAGGGACGGAACTCATTTACGCAACAGAAACCGGAAACAACTGCTCAATCTCACAGGCAAGGAAGCACCGTGAACAAATCGCAAGAAAAAAAAAAAGAAAAAGAAAAAAAGAAAAAGAAATAAAGTTTTAAAAAAAAATGAAATAAATCAGCAACGAAATGCCGAAAATAAGAAATAGCCAGCTCAATGATGAAAACCACACGAGACCGACAAAATAAAAAAAAAATGAACCAAACCAAAAGTGAAAGAACTCTTTACTTTACCGGAAACGTGGGTTCCATGCTTTGTTTTTGGTTACGTTGCGTAATATTTTGGCTGCAAACATTGACGGCGTTTCGGCTCTACACAGCCGCAGACTCCCTTGGGCCAGTTGCACGAATCAGCTTAGTCCTGCGCAAGCCACTAAGCAAGGTGCTCCGCTATAGTGGATTGCGAAGGACTAAGGTCGCTCGTGCAACAAGCTCGTTGTACATGCAGCCACCATTACTTAGTCCATAAGCCAGTCCTAGCTACCGTGCACCCCCCCCCCCCAATCTCCCCCCCCCCCCCCCCCCCACAGTACCAAATAAGATGAGTTTCAAAGTGTACCTTAGTATGTCCTGAGATGTGTAAGCCATGCACCCCTAAAATCCTTAAGAACACACCAGAGATATAGCCGATGGCGCAAGGGTACCCCCTTTCACGCTCTTCGCGGATGCTAAAATGAGATTGAGAAACATTTTCCTCTAAAGAAATCAGAATTCATTCCAGAAGCCCAAATCAGGCAATATTATGTTAAGGCACACCTTCCTCTGCAAAAAAACAGAATGAAAACATATTGAATCTCTGGCTCACAGTAAAGGTATTTGTGCACCCAGTAAACGATCATTTCCCCAAAATTGCAAAAATAAAAGAAAAGAAAAGACAAAAATAATGTGTCAGATGCCTTCAGACATTTACTATAAGCACTGGCAGGCAATTTTCAGGCTTACATCATCACAATAGGATGTCACAATTATTATAAACTTGACTAGGTGATGCTGTGATTACTGTGAGTGTCACAGTGGTTGATTTTGTATCCCTACCCCTAAGTTGTAAAAATGCACAAAATTAATTAGAAAAAAAATTACTAAAGTTGTTTCATTTCATTTTGACCTCTCTTTACCTATTAAGTTTCAATAATGTGAGCTTAAAGTGCAAGAAAATAAGGAAAGTCGGCTTCCTTTACGGTACATTCGAGGTGAATGATAGCTTTTTCCCATTTAAAACTGCAGAATTGGGAAATGTATGTTTGTTCCGATGCCCTCAGAAATTTGGTATACAACAGATAGGTCTTTTTTTAAGGTTTTATTGATTAGGATAGAGTACCACAGTTACTCCCAACCTGATTTTATGATGCTGCGATGCATTTAGGGGCCACAGTGGCTAAATCTGCTGCCCTATGCCCATTTTACGAGTGCGCAAAATGCTCATAACAATTGCTTATGTCATACTCCTCTGTTTAAATATTTTTCTTGCCAGTTTTCTTAACAAAGTACGCATATTAAGCATAAAATTTGTGATTATTTCATTAAATTCAATGTGACCCATCAATTTAATTGTAACTATACTGACTTCCATTAAAAAGGCGAAAAGTGTCTGTAAGTGTACCGCAAACAAAGAGCCACCCTGACAGCAAAACAAGAAAATTTTATTTGTTGCTTACTTAAAATGTTCAGCCTACTGTCTGAGCTACCTTCACACAAAAAATTGGATGAGTTATCGCCCATGGCTACCTTGGAGGACACAGGGTTTTATTAGTGGTGAAAAAAAAGCAAAATTGGACACACTCTGTGAAGCATGTTTCCTGTGATATGTTTTAACACAAATGTTGTGTGGATTGCTTATAATGTTATTAACTGTCTCAAATGAAATTTGACTCGAAAAATTCATTAGAGAACCAGAACTTCTGTTGCACATCATTTTCTTCATAAATCTTATTTGATTTAATGTGAATTACTTTCAAATCATTTTTATGCTCCAGTGACTGACACAGAGATAAAGAACACGTCCATATCCATTTGATCAGGTAAATAGGGCCGCTGACCTAAAAATAAAGATTTGTTTGATTTTCATGTTTTGTACGTCATGTTGATTATTTAGGTGCCTTTGACAAACGAAAAGTAGGTCAAGACCAAACAGGCCTGATTTTCATGCACACGGACCCTAGTGACACTGCACATTGGTTGGCTTTCAGCTGTGTCCTCTGCAGATGCTCCCCATTTCACTTTCAATATTCTGTGATGGTAAGTCATCGATGTGCGATTTTTAAGACAAAACATTTTATTTGCACCCGACATAACACACTCTTCATAACATTTTCTAATAAATGACGTCACAATAACCCGGATAAAAGCATGTTTACGAAGAAAAGCGCTATGGTGAAAAATTTGCACTTCTTTTGTTGATCAGTATATTTTTAACTGGCTGGTCTTTTAGGTGATATTTTTCCTAGTGTAAGGCGGGTCTAGTAAGGTCTCCCCTTGTCTTTTCGTTTATTTTCATCTAGATTGATTGTACATTGCTTAACGTCCCGACAGCAACAAGGCTTTCTCAGGACGTGCCTGCACTGCTTGTGAAAAAAAACAAACAACTAAACAGAACATTGAATGTATGTCGCCAGCCGGTCAAATACGTTACTAAGACCATTTAGCAACACACATCCAATATCAAGAGCCACAGGCAGTGCAGACAGTAGGGAGAGTTTTAAAAAAGGCAAATACAGGTGAATGGACCTCGGGTAGACAGAAACACATGCCCCAGAATAGAGAGAAAAACTCACCCTGTGGGGCTGACCAGGGTGACCCTGGGAACTAAAAAATACCTAACCCCACCCAAGTCCCCTAGGGCAAACCCGGGTGGGGGAATTTTCATCTAGAAATGTGTAAATATTAATATGCCTAATAAAGTTGCATGGTTCCTAACAGCCAAAACAATGTTATCAAAATACTTAGTTTCCACATGCCCACCACGAGATCACCACTTTCACCCCCATTTTTGGCCTTCTTCTTCTGCAACGTTCAATTCCTTGATGGCCGTCTTTAAATCTTATATTGTTCTGGCTGCCAATAAGTGAACTGTCAAGAGCTCCGCAGCATGTTTTTAGAGTTTGGTGTACAGGGGTGTGTCTTCTGGTCAGAACTGCCAGCGGTCCGTTTCTCTGTATGGACAGGTCTGGAGAATGTGCTAAGGAGACTGATTCTCTACGCTAAATTCGCATAGGGCTGTTTCCGCATGACCCAGTCTCACTAGGTGAGTCCAGAGTGATCTGTGCGTAGATGAAAGATGGTGGCCTGGCTCTCCCTGTTCAGCTTGTTGATGCCGTCTGCCCACGGGCTGCAGCCGCTGTTCTGCTGTTGCCAATCACTTTGTTGCTGTAGTGTCTTGGTTTCTTTACAGGAGATTGTGATTTGAGGCAGTCTAGCGCCTGCTTTGGCCAGGCTGTCAGCCTCTCCATTACCAGCTACTCTAGAATGCACTGGAATCCACTGCAGTACTATTTTGTGGACAGGGCATCCGGTCTATCTTCAAGCTTCCTGGTGTGGAGATCAGTGGATCAAGCTGCTGCCTTACCCTAGCTAGTGTTCTGCTGCTGTGTTGAGCACCTGCAGATCTGTACGATAGTTGGAGCTGCTGTCGCCAGCTGGTAATGAGAGGGAGGTAGTAGTGCGGTCTGAACAACAGATGTACACGCCACTTCCTTCATTCCGCATGACGTCTTGTGCGGACCCGGGTGTGTAGATGTGAGCACAGCTGCTGTGAGGGTAGCGCTTGTGCATAATCTCCAGCGATATGGCTTTGTGCGGTGCCACGACCTTTGGCAAAGAGTCCTGGAACATCGTATATGTTGTCTAGAAGGCTCTTTCGAGATGTTCAGGTATCTTTGGGCTTGGTTCCAGGACGTCAGTATTAGCCCTTTGCAGGACCTTCAGTTGGCGGTTCAGACTTGGGCATTTCTGACGGTTCTTGGTCTGCTCCTGTAGTCTCCAGTGCTGTCGGTGTTTAGTAAGTCTCTTCATCGTGTGTGTTGTTCTGCGTTCCAGTGGCTCCAATGTCCTCCATTTCCTAAATCGGGGTGCTTCAGATGGCTCTAAGAATGTCACTGCATCATGAGAATGACCCATGTTCTGCATCTTGTCAAGGCTGGCATTTTTGGTTTTGCAGGCAGTGTTTCATGTTGCCGATGTATCTTGTTACCGCACTACTGGTCTGACTGAGCTGGTGTTTGCTTGCGCCAGGATGCTGTAATTTGCGCCAATGTGGTCTCCACCAGTTTCTTCATCAGAGACTTTTTTCGCAGCTCTAGCTTCCATGGCTTCGATGTTAGTGCTCCAAGTGAATCCAGTAATTTATTTGTTGCCAGTAAAGTTGGCCTGTCTGTTTTTGGTACTGGAAGGTCTCCAGTTTCAAGGTGACCTCTTCCATCTGATTGAAAGAGATGGTCTAGCTCAGTTTGAGTGGCCATCTTTCAGTCCAGCTGCTGACTCCATTGGCAGCATCCTGGATTCTGCAGGATGCTATTTCTTTATGTTCTGATGCACTCCACACTACAAAGTCATCCGCATGGAGGATGTTCGAGACGAACCTTGGTACTGCTATACTGATGTCATTAATGTAGACCAAGAACAGCATCAGACACAACATCTCCCTGAGGTACACCTTTCCCGAGTTTGACAAGACTGCTGAATGTGCAGACGGTGGAAACTTAAGCGGCAGCCCTTGTTAAACATGCCTTAACTAAAAAGGATTACAATTAAATTGATGGGTCACATTGAAATTAATGAAATGATCACACATTTTTATGCTCAATATGCATACTTTGTTTAAGAAAACTGGTAACAAAAATATTTAAACAGACGAGTATGACATAAGCAATTGTTATGAGCATTGTGTGTTCCTTTAAGTACTGGTAAAATGGGGTTAGAGCAGCAGATTTAGCCACTGTGGCCCCTAAATGCATCACAGCATCATAAAATCAGGTTGGGAGTAACTGTGGTACTCTATCCTAACCAATAAAACTAAACAAAGACCTATCAGTTGTATAAGAAATTTCTGAGGGCATCGGAAACAACGTACATTTCCCAATTCGTCAATTTTAAATAGGAAAAAGCTATCATTCACCAGGAACGTACTGTAAAGGATGCCGACTTTCCTTATTTTCTTGCAGTCTATGCTCACATTATTGAAACTTAATAGGTAAAGAGAGGTCAAAATGAAATGGAATAACTTTAGTAATTTTTTTCTAATTAATTTTGTGTATTTTTACAACTTGGGGGTAGGGATACAAAATCAACCACTGTGGCACTCACAGTAATCACAGCATCACCTAGACAAGTTTATAATAATTGTGACATCCTATCGTGATGATGTAAGCCTGAAAATTGCCTGCCAGTGCTATAGAAAATGTCTAAAGCCATCTGACACATTATCTTTGTCCTCTTTTTTTCGATTTTGCGGAAATGACCGTTTACTGAGTGCACAAATACCTTCACTAAACAATTCTATGGTTGTTCATCCAGCCAAAACGAAATCGATGGTAGTCGCCACGCGCCAAAAACAGCAGATAATGCCTCTATTACTTAACCTTTCACTTAAAGGTAGTCAGGTAGAACAGGTAAATGAACATCGAGTACTGGGGATTAAAATCGACAGTCAGCTAAAATGGCAAGCTCATACAGACGCCTTATGCAAAATAGTAGCCAAAAATCTCTTTATGTTATCAAAACTGAAATATTATACTGATTCAGATACCCGTAAACTATTTTATAACGCTCACATACGTTCTTATATCGATTACGCGTCATCGGTATGGGATGGGTGTAGTGAGGTCCATTTAAAGAGACTCAATTCCCTACACAGACGAGCGGCCAAAATAATCTGCCCTGATCAACACCTTAGCACTGAAGAAAAGCTCTCAAAAGCAGGTCTCCTGCCACTTCAAGATCATTTTAAATATAACAAAGCAATCTTTATGTTCAAAGTGTGGAAACGCAAAACACCTGAGTACATCTCCACTTTGTTCCGTAAGTCTGAGTCCAAGCTTGGAAACATCAGAAAGCTTTTCATAGTCCCAAAACCAAGGATCGATCTATATAAAACTAGCTTATCCTTCTCAGGGGCACTTATCTGGAATGCCCTTCCAGACCATGTAAAATCCGCCTCCTCGCTAGCCTGTTTTAAAAAGGGTCTCTTCAAATATTTTGTGGATCACTCGTAGGGATGACTCAACCACTTGTATTATATGTTTCTTTTTATGCTGGGTCCAATTTATTCCCAATTAAGTCTGTTATCCTTTTCAATTATCATTTGGACTACTTAGCTCTGTCTATGTGTGAAGGGGGGTGGGTGGGGTGGGGGGTGTCTGTGAGTCTATGAGTATGTCTGTCTATGTGAATAGTGTTGTCATCGCTTTGCAAGTATTATGTTTACTTATATGTATGTATATTTGTAGTTAGTCTTGTAGTTGTTAGCAACGGCAGGTTTGTAAAATGGCTGTGTCGATGACGATGTCAATGCCTAAACCGTTGTAAAATAAAGTTTCATTGCCCCGATTCATTGATTCATTCATTGATTCACTGTGAGCCAGAGATTCAATATGTTTTCATTCTATTTTTTGCAGAGGATGCAGAAGGTGTGCCTTAACATAATATTGCCTGATTTGGGCTTCTGGAATGAATTCTGATTTCTTTAGAGGAAAATGTTTCTCAACCTTATTTTAGCATCGGCGAAGAGCGTGTATGGGGGTGCCCTTACGCCATCGGCTATATTCCTGGTGTGTTCCTAAGGATTTTAGGGGAACATGGCTTAAACATCTCAGAACATACTATGGTACACTTTGAAACCCATCCTATTGAGTACTGTGGGGTGGGCGGTGGGAGGGGGGTGCACGGTAGATCGGGCTAGCTCATGGACTATACCTTTTACAGTATACGTGCCTGCAAACACAAGAGGCTTAATCCAAACGACTTCCTCAGTCTGCGATGCAAATGTCCAGCAAGAGGTAGATATTCTTATGAGCCCCATGCGGATTTCAGTGGCTCATGCGAATCTGTGGCTCCTGCAGGTGGAAGAATTGAATTTAGGCAGATGTAAATGCTTAGCAAGAGAAACAGCGACTGTGCAGAGACTGTGTAAATGTGACAGAACGCAAAAATAATAGTCCGATCGATATAAATTTAACAGTTCTGTGCAGTCGTGACAGCACAAAAATCGCGTGCAGTTTCTACAGTTCTGTTGGGTTGTGAAATAGCACGAAAATCGCATGGGCCGGTAACGCTACAGTTCCGTGCAGTCGTGACACAGGGTAAAATCTGCATGTAAATTCTACAGTTTTGTGCAGTCGTGATACGGCACGAAAACCGCATGCAGATTCTAAAGTTCTGTGCAGTCGCGACACAGCGCGAAAATCACATGCAAATTCTACAGTTCTGCGTAGTCGTGACACAGCGCGAAAATCGCATGCAGACTTCTGCAGTTTGTACATTCGCGATACAGCACGAAATTTCTACAGGTCTATGGTGTTGCGACAAAGCACAGCGCGAAAGTTGCAGGCAAATTCTAGTTCTGTGCAGTCGTGTGCGATTTTCGCGTTGTGTCACGACTGCACAGAACTGTCAGTGGAGGAGTATAACTATGTATACATAAGCATCCACTTACTGAATTCAGAAGAAAAAAATGTATACAAGCATAAACGTCTTTCAGGTAGTCAGCAAGTGAGTGTTAATGTGCAGACATCCCTGTCTAGGATTTTGCTAACGCTCGCTTTTCTTGTCGAGTGTCTCACAGCCACGCTGACCTCTCAAGTACTCGTTTATTCCGAGGACACTCCCTGATAACTTTATATGATATGGGCACGAAAACTACATGTACATATATATATGTGTGTGTGTAATACAACAATTATCGTGTTTGTTTCGTCTACACATCCGATTATTAGACGTTGTTGTTTTGTTAAACCAACAACAACTTATGAGACTAAACTTATAACGTGAAAACTTGTAAGTGCATAATTTATCTTTTTATATTTAAATGCTTCTCTTTTAAAGTACCATTACGCGTAAAATAATATGAAGTCATATTTCAGCACCATCTGTGTATATTATGCCTTGTCGACACACCTAATGAACTTTAACAGCAGTTGGGACACCAGCAAAAGCACACGCGTAATCGCACTTATTTATTCTGCGCAGCCGTTAGCTTGTCGATCTATTTATAGTTGTTTGTCGTACTGATAGCGTTGTATTTATAGAACCGAGTGGAGTCATTGTCAGGTTACTTGATATAAAGACGACGTGTGTTAAACGGGATTCTCCCGTGTCTAAATGAACCATAACAAGACCTGTGTGTTGCGTTTCGTAACCATCTGTTAGAGAAGAGTATCTTTGAACATTTACGGCGGTACTCATGCTCTCAAAAGAATAACACAACCACAAACGTAACACACACACACACACAGACACACACACACACACACACACACACATACACAAATGCGCGCGCGCGCACGCACGCACTCGCACACACACACACACACACACACACACTCACACACACACACGCACGCACACACACACACACACACACACACACACACACACACACACACACACACACACACGCACACACACAAATGCACAGACACGATTGTTGTCATGACTATAAGTACGATGGCTGGGGATATGGACTAGTCAAAGTCAGTGTTGAATCTACGAAATACAAAACCGACACACGCATAAATTATACTAAAAGCAATAGTAACTCATTTAGCCCTGACACACCACAGCAAGACATGGATCGAGCATGATAGTTCAAGGGTGGTACCAGAATAGCTTGGCGCCCATAGGCGCCAAGCTATTCTGGCACCACCCTTGAACTATCACGCTCGATCTGTCTCCAGAAGTGTAATACAGTCTTCAGAGGGCAACTTCAACATTTGGGGATTTCGTTCCTGGGGCAAAATGTGTTAATGCAGTGTTAGTCTTTTTTTTTTTTTGCATATTTTCTGCAAACCTTGCAATCAGATTGTCCTAAACACTAAACTGTCAGGGGCGATCAGAATTTGATCCATCAAGTCAAATATATGCTGCACAGACGGTTAAACGTGGCCATTTATTTTATTTTTTTCATGACAGATTTACAGCCTCAAAGCCTCCGCCTGCTCGTTCATAACTTTCTGTTGTCGGGAAGAATGAATAAATTAGCATAAAGAAGAAATAACAAGACAACCGGCCCAAAGACCGGAAAACTGAAGAAATTAACAGGGAGCGGCCTTCTAAAGCCGGTCCCTGTTAATTACTTCAGCTTTCGTGTCTATAGGTCAATCTCTGCTAATTTCGTCAGTTGTCATGTCTGTGGGTCGCCTCGTGCTATTTTTTTTCAATTTTCCTGTCTACAGGTCGATTCCTGGTAATTACTTCAGATTTTCTGTCTTTAGATTGACTTCTGCTAATTGATCTTTTTTTCCCCCCTGTCTCTTTGCTGGTGTCTTCTGAGTTTTCCCGTCTGTAGGTAGCTTTCTGCCAATTTCTCCCTTTTTTTCTTTCTCGTTTAAGCCGACTCAGACAAGGGGGACGGGAGGGGGAGGGCAGGAGGAGAGGGGGGAGGAGAGGGGGGAGGAGAGGGGGGGAGGAGAGGGGGAGGAGAGGGGGGGGCAGGGAGGGGTAATTACAAGGGGTTTGACATTGAGCCCCGTTAATCGGCCATTCAGCCATTCAGTTACCGCCGTTCACACTGTAACGCCACAATTAGAACCGAGACTACGAAAACCGCAGCGACTAAGCAGTGCCCCTACTGCCGTAGGTTCCCAAGCAAGATGAGGCCCCAAGCTATTCTGGCACCCCCGCCTTCCCAGTACGTAAAGACCACCGGGCCGGAGTCGGCCGCAGAGGGCCCGCGCACGACAGTGGATTACACTAACACGACAGTGCGCGGGCCTATTGCCGCCGGCGTCGGCCCGACAACCTTTTGCGTGCTGGGTTTAAAGTGAACTATCATGTTCTATCTCTATAAACATTATTGTGTGTCAGGGCGGGGTGTCTTAACCCCTTCACTGCCACTGATCGTACATTGTACGTCTGAAGTCTGTGTAAATTCAACGCGAAAGAGCTCTAGCCGTCCCATGAATAATGATACAAAGTGGTTTCAACAAGAGGCATAGATCCTCATGAGCCCCCGCAGTTGCGGGGGCTCATGAGAATCTATACCTCTTGCAACAGTGCGATGTTCGTGTTTGTTTGTTTTTTTCTCGTCAGTGAAATGGTTAACATTTCGAAGCAAAAGCTGAATTGATTTTCTTTTTTAAAAGACGAAGATGATTCTCTGATTTAGATCTGTGTTCCTCAAACTGCACAAACCTATCAGTTATGGCTACAACCAAGTGCAAGAGGAAACCGTCTGGTGTTTCCTTTTGGTCGACAGATTTTGAGTACGTTGTAAGTTGCTCAACGTGCAGCCACCAACAGAAGACGCAATTAAAGTAATCAGGAAGCGCCTATCCGGTAAGCGAAAGATCCACTCCCCCCCCCCCCCCCACCCCTCCACCGCGGCCCCAGGGCCCACGTCAGCCGCAGTTGGCCCGTTCACGGTGCCAACTTTCACCCGACGTCGGTCCGATGACCTGTACTTACTAGAGACACTACAGGTAGACAGGCTGACCACACTATTGACAAGAAAAGCCAGGGGATCTACCAATTAATGGTTAGGTTACGAGTCAAGTCAGGATTCCCGGATGTGACGTGAAGAACAGTGCAGAATAACCGCCACAATTGTCCGGAATAAAGGTTACAGCATTATTTAGATGTACGCTTTGCACGATCGAAGTCTTGTGTTATGGCGCAGTACTAGATTGCAGTTGAAGAAACTACTAAAAAGACTTTAACCCCTTCGCTGCAGAATAACCAGAATTGTCTGGAATAAAGGTGTACAGACTTTTAGTTCAAGGGGTACAACGTATTGTGTCTCGGCGCAGTACTAGATTGCGTTGAAGAAACTACTGGAAGGACTTTAACTCCTTCGCGACCTCCCCACCCGGGTCTGCCCTGGGGGACTTGGGTGGGGTTAGGTATTTTTTAGTTCCCAGGGTCACCCTGGTCAGCCCCACAGGGTGGGTTTTTCTCTCTATTCTGGGGCATGTGTTTCTGTCTACCCTTTGTCCATTCACCTGTATTTGCCTTTTTAAAACTCTCCCTACTGTCTGCACTGCCTGTAGCTCTTGATATTGGATGTGTGTTGCTAAATGGTCTTGGCTTTATTTGGGCCCCATGTGTTAGGTTTATTTAATGTATTTGACCGGCTGGCGACATACATTCAATGTTCTGTTTATTTTTTTTCACAAGCAGTGCAGGCACGTCCTGAGAAAGCCTTGTTGCTGTCGGGACGTTAAGCAATGTACAATCAATCAATCAATCCTTCGCGACCAGCCTCATCCGGATGCGGCTGGCCGCGAATGAGTTAACCCCTTCGCTGTCAGCGGACGCAAAGAAATCATTGCCCACTGAGCGACATATCGCGTGAAGAACACAGATGAAATGGACCGAAAATGAGCACAAAGAATACAGGACTAACAAGATACGCGACTGCGGGGGATCATGAGGATTTATGTTTCTTGTAGATGGGTAGCGTTTTCGCCTTGTCCCGGCAGTTGAGAACTTAAACTGCATATTGCTCTAAAGACTGATCTTAAGTCTCGTCGGTTTGGGTAAAGGTTACGTCGTAAATCTGCATCACTTTAGGCATTTTATGTTCGATTACACAGTTGACAAACATTATACACTCGTAATGGGTGACACTGCCAGACAGTCTCACTGTCTTGTGAAATCTATATGTGATTGTTATCATAGCAGCCTCACTGTCTGCATCTGGTGATTATGCTATGAGACGTGATTGTTAGTCTGTCAAATTCACGCGAATCACACACCCTCTCCAACCGTTAGCCGCCTGACTGCTCACTGAGAAGGCAACACGATCCAACTGCAACTGCAAGGCTTGATCCTCATGAGCCCCATGCAGTGACGCCAAGCCATCTTGACACTACCCTTGAATTATCACGGTAGATCAGATCCATCTCCTAGGACTGGTGCATACTCGTTAGGTGGCACCTTCAAAATTTTGTGAAACGCAGCGTTGGTGTTAAACTGGTTAACTAACAAACCCACCATCTGCTTTTACTGGCAGTAAAGGCCGCAGTGGGCTCGCGCACAGCGCGGGCCGGCCACTGTGGCTGTCGTAGGCCCGATACGAAGATCTTTGCTTACTGGGTTAGTAGCGTCAGACTTCGAAATAAGAAACAACCAAACGTACAAGCCTACTCTATTTCAAACCAAAAGTTGGTAAACAGTTTCCCGTGCATGTCAGACAAAGGCAGACGGTGTGAGTAAGTGATATACGTACATCCAGACAAAACAAGAAAAAAGACGTCAGAAAACAGACAGCAAAATAAACATCCATTGATCCTCCTGTTGCACTAGCATAAGAACGAGATGCGCATGTTCACCTGAGGCAATACTTGTAATCAAAGACCCGGCAACACGGACACTACGCCGCGTCCGATGTCTACCTTATGTACTCTAAGAGAACCGTAGAAATTTCACGGTGCGTGAATACCAAGCAAGGAAAGAGACTACGCAGCTATGAAGATATGTGCAACTCAATGTTTCGTGTGATTATCTAAAGCATTCATTATATGTCAAATAAATACTTCCCCCACCTCTCTCTCTCTCTCTCTCTCTCTCTCTCTCTCTCTCTCTCTCTCTCTCTCTCTCTCTCTCTCTCTCTCTCTCTCTCTCTCTCTCTCTCTCTCTCTTCTCTTTAACGGCAAGTTTGAAAATTGGTTTTGTGACCAAATGCTTTTACCGTTGTAAAATAAAGGTTCATTGTTCTCCCCCCCCCCCCCCCAAGAAAGATTATTTATTCCCCCCCCCCCCAAAAAAAAAAAAAATGTGTTACATTAATATTATTTAGCGATATATAATTAACATATATAATTAACAGAAAAGAGTAGGTGAGAGCAAGCAGCCTTGTCTGACACGGACTGTAGTCCTAAACCAGTTCCTATTTTGCCGTTGAAGCAGACTGCGCTAGTGGCCTTGTTGTAAAGGTTTGCTAAGACTTTGATCACGTTGGCATTGATGTTGTATAGCTTCATGGTGGACCAAAGGGCTGCATGCCACACCTTGTCAAACGCTTTCTTAAATTCCACAAAGACATGATCAACATATTCCTTGAAAGAATCATGACAGACGCTCTGATGACTGACGTTCCTTCATGAAAGATCATGAAGGAATTGTCAGTATTGGAGGCAGAACAATCACGAACTTGCGCTTTGCGGACGACATTGATGGCCTTGCAGGAACAGAGAAGGAGCTAGCTCAGCTGGTGGAAAAGCTGAACAGTACAGCCATTGCGTATGGGATGGAAATGAGTGCAGAGAAGACCAAACTGATGACAAATAACACCAGTGGCATTGGCACTAACGTCATGATTGGAAGCCAAAAACTGGAAACAGTTAATAAATTCAAATACTTAGGAGCCATTGTGACAGAAATACTGTCAAGGATTGCGCAGACAACAACAGCACTGACAAGATTGAAGACCATATGGAAGGACAGAAACATCACGCTCTGCTCCAAGATCAGACTGATGCGCTCCTTAGTCATCTCAGTGTTCTTGTATGCATGTGAGTCATGGACCCTCACAGCAGACTTTGAAAGGAGGATACAAGCCACTGAAATGAGATGTTTTCGAAGGCTGCTTGGCATTTCATACAAAGATCACATCACGAACGAGGAAGTGGGAAGCAGAATCAGGCAAGCCATCAGGCCCTATGAAGACCTATTAGCCATTATGAAAAAACGCAAACTAAAGTGGTATGGGCATGACACGCGTTCAGCAGGGCTTGCCAAAACAATCCTGCAAGGCACTGTGCAAGGAGGACGAAGGAGAGGAAGACAGAGGAAAAGATGGGAGGACAATATCTCAGAGTGGACAGGACTGAAGCTGGGCGATACGCTAAGAATGGCAGAGAACAGAGAGGAATGGAGGGAGCTGGTTGCCAAGTCATCAGTGGTGCCCCAACGGTCGGCAAGACTACGGGAGATAGATAGATAGATAGATAGATAGATATAAATAACAGAAATATTAAAGAAAACATTGATACTTGCTAATTAAGGAAGAGTTTATATATACTGACGAACATAAGAAATGAGACATTTTTGGAATCATCGGAAACACAATGTCGCATTCTTTTGTTCTTCAGTATTTTTGCCCAAACCTTACCATCTCCAGTAATCAGTTTTATGACGTATATTTGTTGTCGTAAGTTGGCTTGATTATACCAGTGGGCTTAAAGGGTCCGGCGTAACCCTATTTATTTACTGTCAAATGCCTGTGATGTATGTTTATTTACTGTCGAATGCCTATTCGTTACTCCATGCCTATGATGCAAATGCTCACGTTCAGGCTGGGCACCGTGAAAAAGTTACAGGTGTTGTAGAAATGCACAGCCAAATGCTTTGATTCTGACAATTTTCCCGTTTGTCCCGTTTGAAAGCACAGATTTACACGAGGGGAAATTGAGAACCGCTTCGGCATATATTCTCATAAATTCTCATGAGCCCCTGCGGCTGCAGGGGTCATGAGCATCTATGCCTCTTGCTGTCTGATGGATTTTGCTGAAGTTTTGCCACTTTCACCATGATACTTCCAAGTCTCAATTCGAACAACAGAGTGTTTGAGTAGAAGACGCGTCACGATAGTACCCATAGTAGTAGTAACATGTGAACAGATTCCTGCCAGCAAGACGTGTAGATTATCATGAGCCCCTGCGGATGCAGGGGCTCATGAGAATCTGCGCCTCTTGCAAGATGCGCAGAGCTGAAGGAGAGACTCTTCCGGAAATTTTGCCGTGTCATGTCGAAGTATCAGTTCAAACAGAAGAGCCGAGGATCCCGTAAATGTTACGTAAACACGCCTGAATTGACAGAATCACCAGCTGACGAGAGCTCTTGGTTATCCCCGTTTCAGTCGGAGGATCTCTCAGAAATCCTTT
>BTPG01000004.1:136696260-136813760 GCA_036245525.1 Semisulcospira habei | reverse complement strand
ACCTATTTCTCAACATCTAGAGTTGAACGTTAAACCCTTTAGCAGAGTGCCGTGAAAGAGGCCACTACGCACTGCTGTGCGGCATCCGGCACTGTTTTCTGTCGATTTGTGCATTTAGTCAAAGCACCACTCGTCAGGCCCGTATGGCAAGAAGTTACACGAGCACTCACCCAATCTGGAAAAGAATGGCAGCAACAACCTCACAGTGTAGCATGAGGTCTTGCAGGTAAGGCCTTTAGATCGTAACGGTTCGATTGTGTGCTGATAATAATAATAATAATAATAATAATAATAATACATGATATTTATATGGCGCATTTCTCATATTTATACTATAACTCAATGCGCAGGCAAAAACCACACACACACACACACACACACACACACACACACACACACACACACACACACGCACGCACGCACGCACGCACGCACGCACGCACGCACGCACGCACGCACGCACGCACGCACGCACGCACGCACGCACGCACGCACGCACGCACGCGCGCGCGCACGCGCGCGCACGCGCGCGCGCGGATAAGGGGGGTGAGCTCTATAACTGCGTAACTTTCGCTGCCCAGTGCACAAAATGTCGTCGGTGCGACGTCGGCCGCGGTTGGTCCGCGCACGGACGTGCGCGGGCCAACTACGGCAGACATCGGCCCGGCGACATTTTGCGAGCTGAGCCTGTTAAGCGGGCGCGTAGTGTAAATACGTCGACGCCTTTTTTTTTTTTTTTTTTCTTTTTTTTTTTTTTTTTTGCCGTTAGACTAAAAGTAAGCTGTTCCCGCACTACACAGCTGTGGGGGTCAGTTGCGTAAATTTAATGAGTTTAGCCCTTTGCCTGCCAATGTACGTACAGTTTTTGTTTTGAAATCTTTTAAAATCGTCCAAGAATCGTGCATGAAAATCGGTCTCAGAATTAGGCATAGATCCTCTTGAGCCCGCACGAATGCGGGGGCTCATGAAGATCTATGCCTCTTGCAGTTGGATCGCGTTCATAATTTCTCGACAGTGAAGGGGTTAACGCACGCCGACCAAACTACGAATTTTACCTCGGGAAACTTGACCTCTGATCCCAAGACTCGCTTTTACCGAGGAGACAAAACTCGTCATTGATGCTGAATGTCCACGTCATTAGTTCCCTCGGTGGCTCTTGTTTCTATACTGCGGCGGGAAAGCGAGGGATGGGTTCATTGAAAGGTCAGTTTTCACAGGTAAAATCCGTACTTTATTTGGCGTGCCGTAACTCCTTAACTAGCAAACTTTCGAGAAAAGGTGAACACGCTCCCACTCGGAAAGAAACTCGTGCTCATGAAGCTCAGGCTCATGAGGACATAATTATGCCTCTTCCGTACTGACACCACTTTAAATCCACGTAAGTTCCTGGGACGGCTTGCGTGCTGTGGCCGGTCCGGCGAACTCACCAAGGTTTCTGAAACTAACAGGACCTGCGTCTTCTGACAGTGAAGGGGTCACGTTCGGCGCAAAATGCTGCGGCTACTGAGAGGAACACATTCCTAAATGGTTTGCACAAGGGTTAACTCATTCCAGGCGCCCAACAACAATAGCTGCGAGAGTGTCGTATAGCGTTGCCGCGCCAGCGGCAACGCTGTACGACACTTTCGCAACTATTGATGCGGGCGCCTTGAATGACTAGTTACCCCAAAATAAATGACTGAGGCCGCGGCGGCCACGCGTTGCCTTGATACTACTGTCTGATTTAGTGGAGCACCTTGCGTAGTAGAGCATTGCGCATGATTTACGTCTCGCATACAGCATGGACTGATGGAGCTGGCTATCGCCGTCAGACGGATGGCCTTCAGTATTAAAGGTCCTGGTTCAGCAATTAGTCAGTTGAGGACAGCGAAAAAAAATTTCGAAAGTCCCTACCTGACTTGAAGTGCAACCCTGACAGGGCCTCATCAGATGGGATCCCCGAACATTCACGTTACTATAGCTGCTGTAGAGTGTCAGACGTCCTTGACGGCTGTCACAGTTCATGCAAACAGGTATACGCCACTCAGCTGCCAAAGGTCACTTCCAGTTGCATCTGTCCGTACACGGTAACACCCACAATTCTCGTGCAACAACAACGAAAGATGACTATCCAACTTTCACTTCTGGGCCGGTACTGGGAAGCACTGAGCGACGTCCACAGCGTCCCCAAAAATGGCCCAGGGAATGGTGACGGTACGTCGAACATGCTATATCGTGGTCTTCTCATTTCTTATGTCCTCGCATTTATCCAAAACAAGGTTTCCTCGAAAGCGTTTGCAAACAACAAGTCTTTATGGTAGTCGCCATTTTTACGAAGGGAAGCTACTAGATAATGTGTGTGTAAGGGACAGCACTCCCGTGCTAAGCAACGCGCAAACGCCCACCTCAAAACGATTTTATTTTTCACAAAAGCCTGGGAGATAATTTACAGGTCATCATGCAACAATGTGATGTGCATGGGTGACAGTGCGAGAATATGAAATGAATGTAAACGGGACATAAATATGCCCCATAAATCCATGGCCAGCAAGCGATATACATTCCCATGAGCTCCTGCGGATGCAGGGGCTCATGAGAATGTATGACTTTTGCATTTGGAACAGGCTGGCTGAAGGCCTGTTCTGTCTGAACCAAACAGCTGAAATTCAGCTTTTCGGGATTTTGAAAAGCTGAATCAGCTTCTAGGAGTGAAGACGGTCACCCATTGATGTGATTGTGCCTGTTCGTGTGTGTTACACGGACATAAAATTTGATTCCATTATAAGAATCTAAGCACTAGGTAATATTTTGCTTTGTCGTTTACTTCTCATCTTGTTTTTTTTTTTTTTTTTTGTATCACAAAAGATAATTACCGTCTGCAAACTTGATGAGTTCAGTGATAATATTTTCTCCCCAGACCAACTGCTGTCTATGCACACGCAATGCACCCTGCCCAATGCATACCTCATGCAGGTGCCTGACAGCAAACACCGATACACCAACTACAAGCTAAAGGGTGCACGAGCAAACGAGAGGCAAGTTTCAAAATAATTAGATACAGGGCCGCAGCAGATGGTTCCGGCCTTCGCCATACCAATAATGTATACATTTTTTTGACAAGACCATATAATTATGTCTGTTTATGCCCTCGACCCAAATTAATTTAAATGTTACTAATTTTTCCATTTTTGGGGGGTTGTGCGAATTCTTCCCCCCCCCCCCCCCCCCTGCCCGATTGACTTTAGGAAGCAGATGAAAGCAAGCTGGCATCATGCAGGCATGCACCCCTTCGGCTGGAGCATTAGGTTTCTTTCACCTCGTGCTATGGTTATGAGATATGAAATAAATGTTAGGAAACAGATATATATATATTATGTAATTGGTATTCTAACCACAATATATTTCATTCATAGTTTATCTATGTTTGCACTGACAGCAAACCATGTGGGATTTATTTCTGATTACTCCATATAGCAATGTTCTCTATCAGAAAACTGAAATGACTCAACCCGCAAAAATAAATATCAAGGAAATATATCAGTTCACAACAGCAAGAGGTATATCTCACTTGATCTTCATTTTGTGACAAAAACATTGTTTTCAAATACACTTCAACGTATGGTTTATTTGTTTATATCTGTACTGAGTGAAACTGTTAAAAATGCCTTTCATTGTGAGGCTTCTCTTATGAGTTTACCAAAATCGTCAAGTACATCAATAAGTGTCTCTTGGCTTGACTTCACGAACGAAGATTCTATAGGGCTTGCCCACGTCGTCTGCAGGCATTTTCGTGGCTGCGGAGGCCAATCCGGGACAGGCAGGTTTACATCAATAAGTGTATACATAAATAAAACACAATTACCATGATTGTCATAATTCCTAAAAATACAGCTGATTTTTTTTATGAAATGAGTATGTCTATCCTCAACAAGACCAAGTAGTCTATGTACCCTACAGAACCACATAGTCCAGATCAAAATGGTGACTGCGAAGCGTGTGTA
Source organism: Semisulcospira habei (assembly GCA_036245525.1). Lineage (NCBI taxonomy): Eukaryota > Metazoa > Mollusca > Gastropoda > Semisulcospiridae > Semisulcospira > Semisulcospira habei. The sequence continues at coordinate 136,809,780 of BTPG01000004.1, read as the reverse complement.
ATGCAGAGACGAACTCAACGAAAAAAAGAAAGACGCTTAGAAAAGACAGCTACAACACAATTTTATTCATATTATCTAGTAATAAATTGTGTTGTAACTGTCATTTCTAAGCGACGTTCTTTCCTCATAGGGTTCTTCTCTACAGAACAACATACATGTGCACTTTTACTTCCTGCACCATATATAACTGTAATAATACATGAGGCAAAAACACAAACAGAACAGAGACAACCATTTTAATTATAAAGAAACAATTTCAGTGATGTCATTGAATTATATGCATGGTATATTTTGCTTATGATGCTGTCATTCAAACTTGGTCACTGTGTTTTGGTAAGTGAGGGAGAGGGGGGGGGGGGGGGGCTGGAGGGGGCGGGTACACATGCAGGCATATATATATATATATATATATATATATATATATATATATATATATATATATATATATATATATATATATATATATACCGCAACGATTTCCTAATGTAATGTTACATATGGCAATATAGTTCTATCATCATATGCTAAATTTTGCTATCCACCAAAATGCTAATATTGCCATGATTCCACAGCAGACAGACAGCCTTCATGGACAGGTCCAACCAGTGAAGAGACAACAGACTGGCCAGTGTCAAACATGTCACCAAACTGCAGGGGCGTTAGCAGCAATGTCACACAGAAACTTTGGAACAGCAAACAGCCTGATGCAGTGCAGTGTGCCCCAACTTGCTCTCAGCAGGCAGCTGCAAGACAAGAACAAAGGTCAGTTAGTACATGTGAAGATGTACTGCAAACACTGTTCTAGATGAGTTTACTTGGCTACCGGGTATCAGCCAGTATAATCTACTCAACATGAAACCAACCGTAATGAATCAATCACAGCCAGTGTAATCAATAAACTCCATACAAGACAGATTTGCAAAATAACTTTTACAAACAATTTCTTTGTCTCGGTGATGGTCAAACGATTTATACAGTTTTGTTCTAATAATAAAAGACATTGTAGCTTTGCAATGCTGCTTGGTAACATGATATTATATGAATATGTTTTCAGGCCAACATAACCAACTTTTCCCTGGGGGAGACTAAAGATGCACTCAACCGATGAGCAGCCCCTGGTGACCATATCGAATGTGGGAGTAGAGGCGACACCTTATCAGCGCGTGACCAGTGAAGACAATCCGGCCTACTGTTTGTGTGGGAATCATCTAATAATAATGGACAACAAGAACTACTGAATTTGATCCAGCTGATCGAGTTAACAGAAGAACCAACTTTTCTAGATATTTGTAAGAAGCAGACCGAAGTCAAATTTTGCAGCGTCAAAAATTATAGCATCACATTTGCAAATAAAATTCCCACATTATAATAGCAATCAAACATCACCAACACTCTACATACAGATTTTTTTCAGTTGTGGCATGAGAGCCATATGGGGCTTGGCAACAGCAAACACTGTTGCTCTTGTCAGGTGGCCATAATCAGATGGCAGTTTCTAAGCCCCAATCTAAACTACCTGAGGGCACTATCTGGTTGTGTATGTGTGTGAAACCAACCTCCAAGTCTTTACTTCTGCTGAAAAACCACATCCACTCGTCGCTCAATCTTGTCATCTGTACTGCGTAGGTAATGTAACAAACTGGAGAGCTTCTCATCAGTGAGGCATTGGGGATACAAGGCCACGGAGCACATTCCTTGATGAGAAAAAACAGAATGAAGAGAACATTTTCATTAACTTTTAAAATTTACTTTCTGTCATGGAGATTGTTTACATCTGTTTGTACAAGTAGTTGGGACATGAATAAATGGACACATGCATGTAATATATACTCCATATTGTGCACTTTGTACTCTCTATACAAGAAAGTATTAAAGTTGAATGTAAAAGCAAAATGTTGGACATTTTTTGTTTTCAATACATTTGGACATTCTTCTTCATAAATTGCATACATGTCTGCTTTCATTTTTCATCCTTGTTATAACTACATACTGTAAACAGTGCACATGAACAGGAATTCTGCACCTGACTTGCCATAAGAAAGAATTAGTTTTCATGGTCAGTGTCACAATCCTAAATAGTATATTTCTACAAATACATGTACTGTAATGATACTGAAAATGACATGTACAATACTGCACTTGTACCAGAAATTGCACAAGTGTGTAACATACATGTACTATGCATATTTCTGCTGTGCTACCTGGTATGCCACAGAGTGCCTGTTGCTAATCTTGGTATACTGCTTGCATACTTGGTGGTTGAAGTCAAGGATGGTAAGCCTGTTGCGCATTGTGTAGCCTTTGTAGCCAATGAAAGTTTTTGGGGGGGCCATTTCATTTTCAGCCACATAGATACATCCCCTTGACTAACACTCAAAACACTCAATGATGAGACTGAAACATATCTAAACTCTAAGTCAAAATAAGTGCATAAATAAGACATGATACCTTGATCATGCCTGGCAAGGACACTCGTAATGTGTGGTGATGGTTGATAACAGGCTTTATCCCTTGTTTCAAGTGGTGTTTAGCCTTTGGCAGCAGCAAAGAAACTGAAAACAGATGGCCAATATAATAGATAAAGCAAAACCTGAAAGTAAAAAAAGCACAAAAGTGAAAATGTACCAGCAGCAGTTTATACTGAGTAGGTTATTTCGATGACAGGACAGTTTCGTGTGTTTTTGTTCTGCATACACTCAAGGATATAATCCTCCATGTAAACACACAGCTCAACTCAAACCTTTTATGCAATTCGCTTGCCTTTGTGCCACACATCAAAGTAATGATCCAGATGTTTCAGTGGCTGCGATCAAGTCAGTAATAATATACAAATCTATTTCATACTGGAAAAAAGATACATGCATTACAGAGTGGCAAACTGACCGGTAGCTAGCACTAGCTGTTATGAAGACTTGGGAGAAAAACCACCATGGCACCATGATAATAATGTTTACTGTCAACTTGTAAATATACTTACAGTGTGGAGGTAGCAGTCATATGTAAATCATAACTTAGTGTTGTGACAGCAATATTTCCAGGACACTATAAGCTACTTTATGTGTGATGTGATAACACTTTTACAAACAAAAATGATTTTGTGCAAGCGCACGGGTGTACCATACTTCAAAATCAAATGCCACCAAACTGATAATTACCTGAAAGTAGCAGGAGATTACAGTAGAACTCTGTCGGTGACAACTTATCGGACAGGTCTTGCTGTCTTCAGAAACTCGATGCCATGCTGTGCATTCACCAGTTTCAAGTCACCTGACCTTGTGACAGCCCTGCTGTCTAGAAACAAACCATAAACACAGTCATGGATGGACAAAACCTGTTGAAAAAGAAATAAATACAGAAAATAGGCATGTGTGCACATACGCATGTACGTGTGGCTTTCTAAAAATGGCTTAGTCACAAAATAGCAGCACATTTGAGTGTTATGATATGGAGCAATATATACATACATGTATTTACATGATTCACAGAAAAACTAGCAATAAAATATTTTGGTATACAAGAATGATAGTATAAGTTTTTGTCACTCATATTTCTCCTGTTCATAAGCTTGTGGTTTCAGGAAAATATGAGAAATACATTGTATCAGTGGCAAGCCAACTTACAATAGACCACTTATATACCTGATTGTGAGTTTCATAATGAATTATGCACATACATGTATTGCTCTATTTCATCACACTGAAATGTGCTGTTATTTTGTGAACAAATATATTTTAGGTTGATTATAGTGGTATAATTATTTTATCCTTACCTAGACCTGTTGATTATATTCTCATCCAGACAATTGCTGATGTTGTTTTCATACAGCGAGCAGCTGTACATTTGTTTTCATTCAGACAGCTGAACATTTTGTCTGTGTTCAGACAACTGCAGGTATATTTTGTTTTTTATTCAGACAGCTGTATATTTAATTCTATTCAGACAGCTGTATATTTTGTTCTAAATATAAGCCAGCTGTACATTTTGTCCCAAGCATACACACACACACACACACACACACACACACACACACACACACACACACACACACACACACACACATTTTAGGTTCACAACTTACCTTGCCACTGCGATTATCTGTTATGTATTGTGATGAGATTGGGCGTTGTTCCATTACTGATGCACCTTCACTTTGTACTAGCTTCACAAATGTATCCACAGAAATAACACATTAGCTGCTTGCTGCTCTGTGAGCTCATTTGGTGTGGCACTGAAAAAGAATCAAATGACTGGTATTTGTATAGTTATGTAATGCACACACGGGTCTTGTACTAGAAAATGGCGTGGCGTTCTGAAGATATTTACACAAAAACTTGACAACCACCACGAACCCCCAAAACAAATCGCAACTAAAAGTGGAAACTTCTAAATGTACATCAGACCAGAGCTCAGAATATATCGCATATTTCATTATGTATATAACACAAATATGTGTAATAGAAAATTGCCCAGAAACTATTACACTTATTTATACAGGAGAGAAAATTTAAAAACAAAGTTTCAGGCTGTTACTATAGTGACGTATATATAGTAACTACAGAAGAGACGAACAGTGAGGCTAAGATTTCCAATCTATTCTTCGTCTTGTTCATCGATGTATTCTGCCTACTTCTCACCACTGTCGTCTGCTGTTATTTCCTCAGTCATCATTTCCCCCGAAATTAGTGTCCTGTACACCAGAACACACATAACATTACGATCGCTAGGGCTTCTTGTTGTTGACAAGGAAGTGGTCATCAGAGTGGTGTCCCCTGATAATACATATTTACGAGTACCTTCCCTTTGTAAACACGACGTCAGCTACACGCGCATAGGTGTTTGTTGTTGTTGGAAATATACTTACCAACAAAAGTAATATTTGTACCACAAAAAGTGAAAAGACCACACCATATCATGTTGGACTTACCGCCACCATTCGCTGGACCTTTTTTGGACGCTCTGGACGTCGCGGCTCGGTGCAGGCTTCACACCGCCAGTGCGGCAAAATGAAAGTTGGATATTTTTCAGTCGTAGTTGCACGGGAATTGGATGTTACCGCGCACGGACAGATGCAACTGGAAGTGACCTTAGGCAGCTGGATGGTGTATACCTGTTTTCGTGAACTGTGACAGCCGTCAAGGACGTCTGACACTCTACAGCAGCTATAGTAACGTGCGTGCTCGGGGATCCTATCACACGGGGCCCTATCAGGGTTGCACTTTCTGTGTCAGGTAGGGACTTTGAAATTTTTTTTTCGATGTCCTCTACTGACTAATTGCTGAACCCGGACCTTAAAGGTCCGGGTTCAGCAATTAGTCAGTAGAGGACATCGAAAAAAAAATTTCAAAGTCCCTACCTGACACAGAAAGTGCAACCCTGATAGGGCCCCGTGTGATAGGATCCCCGAGCACGCACGTTACTATAGCTGCTGTAGAGTGTCAGACGTCCTTGACGGCTGTCACAGTTCACGAAAACAGGTATACACCATCCAGCTGCCTAAGGTCACTTCCAGTTGCATCTGTCCGTGCGCGGTAACATCCAATTCCCGTGCAACTACGACTGAAAAATATCCAACTTTCATTTTGCCGCACTGGTGAAGCCTGCACCGAGCCGCGACGTCCAGAGCGTCCAAAAAAGGTCCAGCGAATGGTGGCGGTAAGTCCAACATGATATGGTGTGGTCTTTTCACTTTTTGTGGTACAAATATTACTTTTGTTGGTAAGTATATTTCCAACAACAACAAACACCTATGCGCGTGTAGCTGACGTCGTGTTTACAAAGGGAAGGTACTCGTAAATATGTATTATCAGGGGACACCACTCTAATGACCACTTCCTTGTCAACAACAAGAAGCCCTAGCGATCGTAATGTTATGTGTGTTCTGGTGTACAGGACACTAATTTCGGGGGAAATGATGACTGAGGAAATAACAGCAGACGACAGTGGTGAGAAGTAGGCAGAATACATCGATGAACAAGACGAAGAATAGATTGGAAATCTTAGCCTCACTGTTCGTCTCTTCTGTAGTTACTATATATACGTCACTATAGTAACAGCCTGAAACTTTGTTTTTAAATTTTCTCTCCTTTATAAATAAGTGTAATAGTTTCTGGGCAATTTTCTATTACACATATTTGTGTTATATACATAATGAAATATGCGATATATTCTGAGCTCTGGTCTGATGTACATTTAGAAGTTTCCACTTTTAGTTGCGATTTGTTTTGGGGGTTCGTGGTGGTTGTCAAGTTTTTGTGTAAATATCTTCAGAACGCCACGCCATTTTCTAGTACAAGACCCGTGTGTGCATTACATAACTATACAAATACCAGTCATTTGATTCTTTTTCAGTGCCACACCAAATGAGCTCACAGAGCAGCAAGCAGCTAATGTGTTATTTCTGTGGATACATTTGTGAAGCTAGTACAAAGTGAAGGTGCATCAGTAATGGAACAACGCCCAATCTCATCACAATACATAACAGATAATCGCAGTGGCAAGGTAAGTTGTGAACCTAAAATGTGTGTGTGTGTGTGTGTGTGTGTGTGTGTGTGTGTGTGTGTGTGTGTGTGTGTGTGTGTGTGTGTGTATGCTTGGGACAAAATGTACAGCTGGCTTATATTTAGAACAAAATATACAGCTGTCTGAATAGAATTAAATATACAGCTGTCTGAATAAAAAACAAAATATACCTGCAGTTGTCTGAACACAGACAAAATGTTCAGCTGTCTGAATGAAAACAAATGTACAGCTGCTCGCTGTATGAAAACAACATCAGCAATTGTCTGGATGAGAATATAATCAACAGGTCTAGGTAAGGATAAAATAATTATACCACTATAATCAACCTAAAATATATTTGTTCACAAAATAACAGCACATTTCAGTGTGATGAAATAGAGCAATACATGTATGTGCATAATTCATTATGAAACTCACAATCAGGTATATAAGTGGTCTATTGTAAGTTGGCTTGCCACTGATACAATGTATTTCTCATATTTTCCTGAAACCACAAGCTTATGAACAGGAGAAATATGAGTGACAAAAACTTATAATATCATTCTTGTATACCAAAATATTTTATTGCTAGTTTTTCTGTGAATCATGTAAATACATGTATGTATATATTGCTCCATATCATAACACTCAAATGTGCTGCTATTTTGTGACTAAGCCATTTTTAGAAAGCCACACGTACATGCGTATGTGCACACATGCCTATTTTCTGTATTTATTTCTTTTTCAACAGGTTTTGTCCATCCATGACTGTGTTTATGGTTTGTTTCTAGACAGCAGGGCTGTCACAAGGTCAGGTGACTTGAAACTGGTGAATGCACAGCATGGCATCGAGTTTCTGAAGACAGCAAGACCTGTCCGATAAGTTGTCACCGACAGAGTTCTACTGTAATCTCCTGCTACTTTCAGGTAATTATCAGTTTGGTGGCATTTGATTTTGAAGTATGGTACACCCGTGCGCTTGCACAAAATCATTTTTGTTTGTAAAAGTGTTATCACATCACACATAAAGTAGCTTATAGTGTCCTGGAAATATTGCTGTCACAACACTAAGTTATGATTTACATATGACTGCTACCTCCACACTGTAAGTATATTTACAAGTTGACAGTAAACATTATTATCATGGTGCCATGGTGGTTTTTCTCCCAAGTCTTCATAACAGCTAGTGCTAGCTACCGGTCAGTTTGCCACTCTGTAATGCATGTATCTTTTTTTCCAGTATGAAATAGATTTGTATATTATTACTGACTTGATCGCAGCCACTGAAACATCTGGATCATTACTTTGATGTGTGGCACAAAGGCAAGCGAATTGCATAAAAGGTTTGAGTTGAGCTGTGTGTTTACATGGAGGATTATATCCTTGAGTGTATGCAGAACAAAAACACACGAAACTGTCCTGTCATCGAAATAACCTACTCAGTATAAACTGCTGCTGGTACATTTTCACTTTTGTGCTTTTTTTACTTTCAGGTTTTGCTTTATCTATTATATTGGCCATCTGTTTTCAGTTTCTTTGCTGCTGCCAAAGGCTAAACACCACTTGAAACAAGGGATAAAGCCTGTTATCAACCATCACCACACATTACGAGTGTCCTTGCCAGGCATGATCAAGGTATCATGTCTTATTTATGCACTTATTTTGACTTAGAGTTTAGATATGTTTCAGTCTCATCATTGAGTGTTTTGAGTGTTAGTCAAGGGGATGTATCTATGTGGCTGAAAATGAAATGGCCCCCCCAAAAACTTTCATTGGCTACAAAGGCTACACAATGCGCAACAGGCTTACCATCCTTGACTTCAACCACCAAGTATGCAAGCAGTATACCAAGATTAGCAACAGGCACTCTGTGGCATACCAGGTAGCACAGCAGAAATATGCATAGTACATGTATGTTACACACTTGTGCAATTTCTGGTACAAGTGCAGTATTGTACATGTCATTTTCAGTATCATTACAGTACATGTATTTGTAGAAATATACTATTTAGGATTGTGACACTGACCATGAAAACTAATTCTTTCTTATGGCAAGTCAGGTGCAGAATTCCTGTTCATGTGCACTGTTTACAGTATGTAGTTATAACAAGGATGAAAAATGAAAGCAGACATGTATGCAATTTATGAAGAAGAATGTCCAAATGTATTGAAAACAAAAAATGTCCAACATTTTGCTTTTACATTCAACTTTAATACTTTCTTGTATAGAGAGTACAAAGTGCACAATATGGAGTATATATTACATGCATGTGTCCATTTATTCATGTCCCAACTACTTGTACAAACAGATGTAAACAATCTCCATGACAGAAAGTAAATTTTAAAAGTTAATGAAAATGTTCTCTTCATTCTGTTTTTTCTCATCAAGGAATGTGCTCCGTGGCCTTGTATCCCCAATGCCTCACTGATGAGAAGCTCTCCAGTTTGTTACATTACCTACGCAGTACAGATGACAAGATTGAGCGACGAGTGGATGTGGTTTTTCAGCAGAAGTAAAGACTTGGAGGTTGGTTTCACACACATACACAACCAGATAGTGCCCTCAGGTAGTTTAGATTGGGGCTTAGAAACTGCCATCTGATTATGGCCACCTGACAAGAGCAACAGTGTTTGCTGTTGCCAAGCCCCATATGGCTCTCATGCCACAACTGAAAAAAATCTGTATGTAGAGTGTTGGTGATGTTTGATTGCTATTATAATGTGGGAATTTTATTTGCAAATGTGATGCTATAATTTTTGACGCTGCAAAATTTGACTTCGGTCTGCTTCTTACAAATATCTAGAAAAGTTGGTTCTTCTGTTAACTCGATCAGCTGGATCAAATTCAGTAGTTCTTGTTGTCCATTATTATTAGATGATTCCCACACAAACAGTAGGCCGGATTGTCTTCACTGGTCACGCGCTGATAAGGTGTCGCCTCTACTCCCACATTCGATATGGTCACCAGGGGCTGCTCATCGGTTGAGTGCATCTTTAGTCTCCCCCAGGGAAAAGTTGGTTATGTTGGCCTGAAAACATATTCATATAATATCATGTTACCAAGCAGCATTGCAAAGCTACAATGTCTTTTATTATTAGAACAAAACTGTATAAATCGTTTGACCATCACCGAGACAAAGAAATTGTTTGTAAAAGTTATTTTGCAAATCTGTCTTGTATGGAGTTTATTGATTACACTGGCTGTGATTGATTCATTACGGTTGGTTTCATGTTGAGTAGATTATACTGGCTGATACCCGGTAGCCAAGTAAACTCATCTAGAACAGTGTTTGCAGTACATCTTCACATGTACTAACTGACCTTTGTTCTTGTCTTGCAGCTGCCTGCTGAGAGCAAGTTGGGGCACACTGCACTGCATCAGGCTGTTTGCTGTTCCAAAGTTTCTGTGTGACATTGCTGCTAACGCCCCTGCAGTTTGGTGACATGTTTGACACTGGCCAGTCTGTTGTCTCTTCACTGGTTGGACCTGTCCATGAAGGCTGTCTGTCTGCTGTGGAATCATGGCAATATTAGCATTTTGGTGGATAGCAAAATTTAGCATATGATGATAGAACTATATTGCCATATGTAACATTACATTAGGAAATCGTTGCGGTATATATATATATATATATATATATATATATATATATATATATATATATATATATATATATATATATGCCTGCATGTGTACCCGCCCCCTCCAGCCCCCCCCCCCCCCCTCCCTCACTTACCAAAACACAGTGACCAAGTTTGAATGACAGCATCATAAGCAAAATATACCATGCATATAATTCAATGACATCACTGAAATTGTTTCTTTATAATTAAAATGGTTGTCTCTGTTCTGTTTGTGTTTTTGCCTCATGTATTATTACAGTTATATATGGTGCAGGAAGTAAAAGTGCACATGTATGTTGTTCTGTAGAGAAGAACCCTATGAGGAAAGAACGTCGCTTAGAAATGACAGTTACAACACAATTTATTACTAGATAATATGAATAAAATTGTGTTGTAGCTGTCTTTTCTAAGCGTCTTTCTTTTTTTCGTTGAGTTCGTCTCTGCATTACACACGCTTCGCAGTCACCATTTTGATCTGGACTATGTGGTTCTGTAGGGTACATAGACTACTTGGTCTTGTTGAGGATAGACATACTCATTTCATAAAAAAAATCAGCTGTATTTTTAGGAATTATGACAATCATGGTAATTGTGTTTTATTTATGTATACACTTATTGATGTAAACCTGCCTGTCCCGGATTGGCCTCCGCAGCCACGAAAATGCCTGCAGACGACGTGGGCAAGCCCTATAGAATCTTCGTTCGTGAAGTCAAGCCAAGAGACACTTATTGATGTACTTGACGATTTTGGTAAACTCATAAGAGAAGCCTCACAATGAAAGGCATTTTTAACAGTTTCACTCAGTACAGATATAAACAAATAAACCATACGTTGAAGTGTATTTGAAAACAATGTTTTTGTCACAAAATGAAGATCAAGTGAGATATACCTCTTGCTGTTGTGAACTGATATATTTCCTTGATATTTATTTTTGCGGGTTGAGTCATTTCAGTTTTCTGATAGAGAACATTGCTATATGGAGTAATCAGAAATAAATCCCACATGGTTTGCTGTCAGTGCAAACATAGATAAACTATGAATGAAATATATTGTGGTTAGAATACCAATTACATAATATATATATATATCTGTTTCCTAACATTTATTTCATATCTCATAACCATAGCACGAGGTGAAAGAAACCTAATGCTCCAGCCGAAGGGGTGCATGCCTGCATGATGCCAGCTTGCTTTCATCTGCTTCCTAAAGTCAATCGGGCAGGGGGGGGGGGGGGGGGGAAGAATTCGCACAACCCCCCAAAAATGGAAAAATTAGTAACATTTAAATTAATTTGGGTCGAGGGCATAAACAGACATAATTATATGGTCTTGTCAAAAAAATGTATACATTATTGGTATGGCGAAGGCCGGAACCATCTGCTGCGGCCCTGTATCTAATTATTTTGAAACTTGCCTCTCGTTTGCTCGTGCACCCTTTAGCTTGTAGTTGGTGTATCGGTGTTTGCTGTCAGGCACCTGCATGAGGTATGCATTGGGCAGGGTGCATTGCGTGTGCATAGACAGCAGTTGGTCTGGGGAGAAAATATTATCACTGAACTCATCAAGTTTGCAGACGGTAATTATCTTTTGTGATACAAAAAAAAAAAAAAAAAAACAAGATGAGAAGTAAACGACAAAGCAAAATATTACCTAGTGCTTAGATTCTTATAATGGAATCAAATTTTATGTCCGTGTAACACACACGAACAGGCACAATCACATCAATGGGTGACCGTCTTCACTCCTAGAAGCTGATTCAGCTTTTCAAAATCCCGAAAAGCTGAATTTCAGCTGTTTGGTTCAGACAGAACAGGCCTTCAGCCAGCCTGTTCCAAATGCAAAAGTCATACATTCTCATGAGCCCCTGCATCCGCAGGAGCTCATGGGAATGTATATATCGCTTGCTGGCCATGGATTTATGGGGCATATTTATGTCCCGTTTACATTCATTTCATATTCTCGCACTGTCACCCATGCACATCACATTGTTGCATGATGACCTGTAAATTATCTCCCAGGCTTTTGTGAAAAATAAAATCGTTTTGAGGTGGGCGTTTGCGCGTTGCTTAGCACGGGAGTGCTGTCCCTTACACAAACATTATCTAGTAGCTTCCCTTCGTAAAAATGGCGACTACCATAAAGACTTGTTGTTTGCAAACGCTTTTGAGGAAACCTTGTTTTGGATAAATGCGAGGACATAAGAAATGAGAAGACCACGATATAGCATGTTCGACGTACCGTCACCATTCCCTGGGCCATTTTTGGACGCTGTGGACGTCGCTCAGTGCTTCCCAGTACCGGCCCAGAAGTGAAAGTTGGATAGTCATCTTTCGTTGTTGTTGCACGAGAATTGTGGGTGTTACCGTGTACGGACAGATGCAACTGGAAGTGACCTTTGGCAGCTGAGTGGCGTATACCTGTTTGCATGAACTGTGACAGCCGTCAAGGACGTCTGACACTCTACAGCAGCTATAGTAACGTGAATGTTCGGGGATCCCATCTGACGAGGCCCTGTCAGGGTTGCACTTCAAGTCGGGTAGGGACTTCGAAATTTTTTTTCGCTGTCCTCAACTGACTAATTGCTGAACCAGGACCTTTAATAACCTGAAGTCTGTTGGGCGATAAGCTAAACCATATCTATCTAGGCCCTGTCTTTACGCGGCTACCTGTAACAGGCCCTGTCTGTACGCGGCTCGCAGCTCAGTCACTCACGCCTGCCGTGGGCGCCAGTCTGCATGAGTGAGCTTTGGGCCTTCGCAAGCCACTGAACAAGCCACTAGGCAAAGTGTTCTGCTGTAGCGGGGCACCTTGCTTAGTGGTTGGCGCAGGAGTCAGTTGCGTGAGTGAGCCGGCTTAGTCCTGCGCCAGCCACTAAGCAAGGTTCTCCGCTATCGGGGAGCACCTTGCTTATCGGGTGGCGCAGGACTAAGCTCACTCATGCAACCGGCCCCTGACTGCAGCGCTCCTGTTAAATCTTTACAAGATCCATTTTCAGGCAATAGTAACAGCAACCCCTTCACTGCAGAGAAAAAAGTGAACGCAAGAAAGAAGTGAACGCAATCCAACTGCAAGAGACATAGATCCTCATCAGCCCCATCAAACTATGATTATGTGTTAAACTATGATTTTAGAAACACAACGTGTATCGAAGGGATAATAATAATAATAATAATAATAATAATAATAATAAATAGATAAAAGTTAACCCATTCAGCCCTGACGCTCTACAGCAGGAGATGGGTCGACCATGATAATTCAAGGGCAGTGCCAGATTAGCTTGGCGCCTGTCGGCGCCAAGCTAATCTGACACTGCACTTGAATTATCATGGTCGATCCATCTCTTGCAACTGGTTCATAGTCATTAGATGACACCTCCAAAATTTGGGAAATACGGCCGTCGGGCTGAATGAGTTAAACAAATAAATACTCCGCTTATAAAAAGGCCGGGTATATCAAAAGTCAGATATAAGAACACTTTTTCAGTAATCCCAACAACACTCCTTCTGTGTAAACTACTTCGCTTATAACTAACTTTGAATATAACAATAATAAAAATTGGGTTCTCTGCCGCTTTGTTATATCGCAAGGTTAGTGTACAAACGTCAAGCTGCCCGGATTCATTTCACAATAAGTTTTGTAGACAGGTAACCTGTCTATTAAGTACACACAGGTAAAAAGACAGGTATATGACTACAGGTAAGTATGGCCAGGTGTTTTCTGCTCCGGCGTGCAAACAAGCGAAAATCAACACTGGTCGGTGTGCGCGTTCCTTGTCTACATTAGTCAGCGGCGTGAAAGGCCGGCCACCCGAAGCTCGTTACTCGACTGAGTGTGAGAGAACTTCCTATCATGTGGCGAAAACCGCTGAGGGTCCGTTTTCAAGAGGCATAGCTTCTCATGAGCCTCTGCAAATCTGGGGCTCTAGAGCTTCGACACTTCTTGCAAGAGAGAATGAAAAGAAGTACCTAACGGAGAAAGAAACACGCTTAGAAAAAAACAGTTACAACACAATTTATTAATATTTCCAGTAAATAACCTTTTTCAAAACAGACAAACAAACAAATAAATCGAGATCAGTCGCTACTTATCTTCATTTACCGCAGAAGGAATGTGGCAAATCTGGATCACAACTATCATTATCTTCTAAAAAATAAAAATAAAGTAAAAAAATAAAAATAATAAAGAAAACACGTTATTGAAGAAGTGCTAAGATCCCTTTCTAGCAACATGCGGAAAAGACCACTTATAAGACACACTGTAAGAGGGATAGATTCTCTTGAGCCCATGAAAGCTACGCTTTCAGGGGCTCATGAGAATATATGCCTCTTGCTGAAAACGGTACTCAGAACTCAGAACACTTCATTCGGTGGCTCACTCGTCAGTGAGTTCTCAGTTCCTAAGACAAAGAGTTCCATTGCGTGTGTATGTTGTGTTTCTGACCAGACGCATTAAGTCTTTGTTCGAGAACGATCTACAGCGCCTCTTGTTTGTGTGCTGGTATGTGATTTGGGGCCTTACGGCTCAAACACATACCAGCTCAACTACACAAACACTTACTCAATAATTACCTCACCTAGATCATTTAAAAAGCTTCTAGTTTGTTTTGTTCTGGAGGAACTTCTTCCGTATTTTGTACGCGTGTTAATTGTGCAATAAAACTGTTTAACTCATTCAGCCCGACGGCCGTATTTCCCAAATTTTGGAGGCGTCATCCAGTTGCAGGAGATGGATCGACCATGATAATTCAAGGGCAGTGCCAGATTAGCTTCAAGCTTATCTGGCACTGCCCTTGAATTATCATGGTCGACCCATCTCCTGCTGTAGTGCGTCAGGGCTGAATGGGTTAAACCACACTGAGTGAGCATTTTTGCTGGTTAGGTTCGTCTCAGTTTAACATTTAAATTCATTCTTTAAAAAAAATAAAGTTATCGATTTCTGAGTGTCGACAAGGCCAAGTATCAGGTGAAGAGGACTGGTAAACCCTTCACTGCCAGTGAACGCAGACTGGGGTTTTTTGAAATCGTCGTAAATTGAAAGTCAAAGATCCCCAGTCGTCAAAGAAACATGGACACAAATTGGTTTCAGCAAGAGGCATAGATCCTCATGAGCCCCCGCATTTGCGGGGGCTCGTGAGGATCTATTATACCTCTTGTAGTCGGCTGGTGTTCAAAATCTCTCGACTGACACTGATAGGGGTTAAGTAGAGAAGGACCCGCTGAGGGCCGCTGGACTCGTAAGGATCTATGCCTCTAGCTTGCTCGCAAAGAGCAGCACGCATTACCTTCTGGCTTTTACACCTGAGGAGACCGTCGCGATTTGAATCTAGGATCTGCACGCCTCGTTTGCTGAAGTGCCTCTTGAAAGTTCAACCTTGGGAACAATTTCACACCGGTTGTGCGCTGGGGCCGGTGACGTGCGTGAGCTTAGTCCTGCGCCAGCCACTAAGCAAGGTGCACCTTGCTTAGTGGCTGGCGCAGGACTAAGCTCACTCATGCAACTGAGCCCTTGGTCTGTAACTGTGGACCTTATGCTCGAGCTCGAGGAATGACAAACCAGATTCTAAGCGGTGACACATGTCCATGGTTGGGGTAGTCAAACCGTTAATCGTTTAGGGCTTAACGTCTTTTGTCCACCATGAAGGTGATTTCAAAGACGGAGCACCGAAAAGAGGCCTGTGCAAATTTTTGACCCCCAGCTAGGTTCGAACCCACGACTTTTCGGACGAGAGTCGAAGGCTCTGTTGAGGTAGTCGAAAACGGGTTATCTATTTTCAGTCATTGCGTCTTCAAGGGGGATGTAAGTGAGCATGGCAGGTGATTTCAAAACATTATCTTTTTTCCCGCCATTTGTGCTTGCATGTTGTATTAATATAAAAGTTTCTTGTGCGTCAGGCTTTAGCTTATATTTTCACCATTTACCTTTAACCCTTTGGGTGTCGGTAGCGGGTTTAGTAGTCGCGATGATTCGGCGCCAAGCTAATCTGGCACTGCCCTTGAATTATCATGGTCGATCCATCTCCTGCAACTAGTGCATAGTCATTAGATGACCCCTCCAAAATTTGGCAAATACGGCCGTCGGGCTGAATGAGTTAAACAGTTTTATTTCACCATTAACCCATATCATACTGAGGTTAAAAGCTTCAAATTTGTACACTGCCATATGCAAGCTACATTATAGTACTTACAGATAAGGATATAGACCAACGGCTTTAGTTCAAGGGTGGTGCCAGAATAGCTTGGCGCCTAGAGGCACCAAGCTATTCTGGCACTACCCTTGAACTATTTAAGTCAAACTTCTTCACACACTGGTGTATTCCGAATGATACGCGTACAAGCTAAAAGCCCACACCCGCCGTAAATGTTCAAAGATACACTTCTGTGACACATGGTTACGAAACGCAACAAACAGGTCTGGTTATGGTTCATTTAGACACAGGAGAATCCAGTTCAGCACACGTCGTCTTTATATCAAGTAATCTGACAATGACTCCACTCCGTTTTTGTAATACACCGCTTTCAAAACGAAAAACAGCTAAAAATAGATTGACACGCTAACGGTTGCGCAGAATAAAATAAGTGCGATTACGCGTGTGCTTTTGCTGCCAGTCCAAACTGCTGTCAAATTTCATTACGTGTGTCGACAAGGCGTAACAGACTGAGAAATGGTGCTGAAAATGAGATTGCAGGTTTAAGCGTAATGGTACTTTAATCCATAAAAGCTGAGACCGCTAATTTCGTAAGAAATTTGTCGTAACACTGTGTTGGATTTTATATTTTGCTTCCACAGATGCAACGGGTGTTTTGAAAACACTTGCTAGTTCTTCAGAATATTATCGTGTTAATGCGTTTCGGCAAATGACTTGATAAAAGGTAATCAGTTCTTCTCCAGAACCGAAATAACCCACAATGCCCGCCAAGCTTTCCTAACACCCATAGTTGCCGTTCTAACAACATCCCAAAACGCCAAAGACATTCGGGCCGACGTCGGCCGCCGTTGGCCAGCGCACGGCCGTGCGCGGGCAAACGGCGGCCGAGGTCGGTCCGATGGACTTTGCACATTGGGATAGCTATAGACTCGCACTTTTGTGTTTTGACACAACAGTCTTCTTTGCCTGCATCCTTAACTCACTCTACCCCAACACCGAAATCCCCAAATTTTGCCGCTGTCCTCTGAAGACTGCAGTGCAGTGCAGGACAACAGATCGACCATGATAGTTCAAGGGTGCCAAGCTATTCTGGCATCACCCTTGAACTATCATGGTCGATCCATATTTTTGCTGTGGTGTGTCTGGGGTAGAATGAGTTAAAACGATACAACTTGTTTGAAGGGCGACAAACAACCACGGATTTGGAAAGGCCAGCCATTTTCGCACCAAACAGTCAAATTCTGATTGACCTGTGCTCGTTTAGATTATATGCCGTCACACAAATACAACCTCATGCCATTACATTTTCCCTTCAAAATCTATTAAGGTCGTTAGCACCCTGAATAACCCACGCAGAGGCTCTAAAGGCATTTTCTTATTTAAAAAAAAAAAATGTCACTCTAGATAGAAATGCTTTGATCACCCATAATTGAATGAATAGCCAAGCTCTGTGTTTCAGAAGCCCGGTCTAAATAAGTGTAGAAGGCATTTTTAATTTGTGTGCAGGCTCACAGTATTTACTGTATGTATCTTTAACCCATTCAGTCCGGACGCACTACAGCAGGAGATGGGTCGACCATGATAATTCAAGGGTAGTGCCAGATTAGCTTGGCGCCTATCGGCGCCAAGCTAATCTGGCACTGCCCTTGAATTATCATTGTCAATCCATCTCCTGCAACTGGTGCATAGTCATTAGATGACACCTCCAAATTTGCAAAATACGGCCGTCGTGCTAAATGAGTTAAACGGTGCTTCACTGACATATGCCATCATAGTTCGTTAATTTATATCGCTGGCTCATGACATAATTGTAAACTAATGTGGTCTATGCGTGTTAGGTAGCATGCCATTTTAGTCAGCCTAAGCCATCGAGGACTGACGCGAAAATTGCTGGGTTTGAATGAGACACTTCCTTTACAAGCAGGGTCAGTACATGATACAGTGATGCAGTAGTAAAACGTATTCACAAACGTCACTAACAATATTATGTTGCAACATATCGTGAGAGAAACATCTGCCCCGTTGTGTTCAGTAAAAGATTGCTCTTCGTTTTGGCAGTGGCATCTTGACGTCGGTGTCCAGTCTGTGAGTACCTATGCAGATTTCGAGTGTGCCTCTATTCATACTGTGAGGTAAGTGCAAAAGTAACTTCCGTCTTATTTTCTTGAATATATTCATTTCGGATTTTCGCTTTCTATTGGCAAATTTCCAAGGAACGGGGAATCTAATATTTCGTTTCGTTGTTTCAGTGACCTTAGCTGGCTAAAAGCCACAATTCATTGGCTGGGTCTGGTAGACAGCAGCGAACTAGTACATGTTTTCGCTAACACTGAGAGAGAAAATAGGATTCTGAAGGTTTCCATTCAAAAACATGCACCGGCCAAAGAATGCCCACTTCTTTTAACACAAACAATGTAACGCACCTCAAACAGCAGAAAGCGTCACACATTTTGAACATCAGAGGTGAAAGAAAATATGCGATGAAGACTGGGAGACGACTTTCTGGGAGGTGCTATAGAGAGTCATCCACTGTCGGGCGGCCTTTAGCGCGTCAGGGAGATTTAGCCTAAATATCACATTTAAATACAACAGAAACTCCAGTGAGGAAAACGTCCTCAGGCCGGATGATTGGCAATGAGTACCCTCGCACAGCTGTGCACGAGCAAACTAGTGCCGACGCCGGCTTAGTACCTTTTGCCCACCAAGAACCTGGTTTTCCGACTGCATGCAGCTTCAACATAGATCATTACGTACGCGTTCACATAAATTAACCAGTTTAACTCTTTCTACCCCAGACACACCACAACAAGATAAGGATCGACCATGATAGTTCAAGGGTGATGCCAGAATAGCTTGGCGCCTATGGGCGCCAAGCTATTCTGGCATCACCCTTGAACTATCATGGTCGATCTGTGTCCTGCACAGCAATGCAGTCTTCTGAGGACAACGACAAAATTTTGGGATTTCGGTGTTGGGGTAGAATGAGTTAACCCAATTTGCCAATACTTAACCCTAGGTCGCATTTAAGAGGCAACAAGCATGTACCAGTTCCAGGAGATACTACGATTGACCATGATAATTTAAGGGTAGTGCCAGATCAGCTTGGAGCCATCAGGCGCCAAGCTGATCTGGCACTACCCTTGAATATTCATGTTCGATTCATCTCCTGTTTTATTGCGTCGGATTAAAGGGGTAAAATAGCATATATGATATGTTATATATGAACACGCACACAACGATCTGTCAAACATTATTCGTTTGACAACTACGTAATTTGGTTTTCACCTTCACAGCACTGTTTTCCA
Organism: Semisulcospira habei; assembly: GCA_036245525.1. NCBI lineage: Eukaryota > Metazoa > Mollusca > Gastropoda > Semisulcospiridae > Semisulcospira > Semisulcospira habei. Next base: position 136,790,208 of record BTPG01000004.1, on the reverse strand, counting down.
ATGAATTTAGAAAAGGAAACTGAACACACTTACGTACTGCCGATTCCATAGCTGACTCCAGATAAATCCAGACTTCAGTCAGACAACCTCCTTCCGAAGCTGGCAGCCACATTTCAAACTTATGTCCAACATATTTACCCTTCTGCGTTGATACTGACAGACACTGTCAGTGTCTGATCGAAACCATTTTACTCAACGCTTTTTTTTGGGGGGGTTTAAATTCTCCTTTACATTTCCGTTGAATCCCGTTAACCGTGCTCACGTTTTCCTCCGGGTTATGAAAAGCACTGTCCAAGCGAATAAAATCACAAACTGATTAATCTTGCCACAGGTAGAAAAGTTTCCGGCCAAACATAATTTCCTTCCGTTTTTCATCTATAATACTGGGGGGATAAAATCATCATTTTTTTTTTTTTGTGGACGCTATACCTCACAATCTTATGGTCACACATATTCGCATGGCACGTGACCTTGGTATAACGAACGATGTCCCATCTTCACCTGTGCGTATACACATGGTATTCCATGTCCAGACATACGCCACTGACACGTTCGACACACAGTAACGACTAAACCGCGCGAGTGAATGAAAAATTAAGGAACCGGCGTGCAGAGAATGAAGGGGGCTGGACACAGGAGAAGGGGGGGGGAGGGGCAGAGCTGGGTGGGGGGTAGGCCTGAAAGCTGGAGAGTATGTTGCCGCGTGTGCGTAGTAGGGGGGAGAAGATGGGGAAGCGTGAGTAGGGGTATGGGGGTGGGGGGTGGGGAGGGGGTGGGTGGAGAAAGGTCTGGGATCGGCCAGATCGTTGGACAAAAGCGTTTACCGGACTAATCGGTGCCTCGGGCCGACTTCGGTCTTACTGAGCTGGCCCGCGCACAGCCTTGCGCGGGCCAGCTAAGATCGACGTCGGCCCGAGGGTCTTTTGCTTACTAGGGTAGAGACTTACGCATCCGAGGAACATAGCTGTATATTAGTTCGATTTTGTTGACAAAAGACGGCACATGTTTTGGTAAAAGGAGCCCAAGCAGATTCACTTCAATAGTTTGCATCTTTCGGTTGCTGAGTCTTAGATCCTCTTGAGCCCCTGGTAGCTGCAGGGCCCGATGAATATCTCTACCCCTTGGTCTATTTACATAACGCGTAGATCCTCATGTGCCTCTGCGTACGCTGTAGACGCTTGTCGGTGACGAAAATCATCTACAACCTTTTGAGTCCGTCAGTAAAAAGCGTAGATCCTCATTAACCTCTGAAGGGTTTGGAGGACTCTTCAGCCATCCTGATGAACCCTTCCATCTTGCAGAGGCTATTTTGAATCTGTGTGTAGTGCAGGTCAGTTCTTCGAATCACTGTTGGACCAAAGCGATAACCCTACAGTTCCCGCCCACTTCACGTGCAATCGGCCCCTGCACGCGACGCACGCGCACACGCGCACACGCGCACGGCAGTCTCTAATCGAACTCGTTCTGTACGTTACGGTAAAAGTTTGACAACTCTGTTAACTCATTACATCCTGAGGCTGACTTTTTTAAATTGCGTAATGTCCAATGAAGGCTACATTACAAACTAGGAGAGATATCAAGCATTTTAGTTCAAGGGTGATGCCAGAATAGCTTGGCGCCTCAGGCGCCAAGCTATTCTGGCATTACCCTCAAACTACCATAGTTAAATTTATTTCAAGCAATGGGTGTATCAGGATGAAAAGGGTTAACCGCTTTACCCCCGAGTAAACGTGAACAATATATGAAATGGCAAGAGACACAGATCCTCATAAGCCCCACCAGTTGCGGGGGCTCATGATGACCTATGCCTCTTGCTGACACCAATTTGTATCTATGTTCCTTGGACGGCTGGGCCTGTCTGACATTGACAACACCACAAAGTTTTCAGAAACACAATTTCAAGTCCGACCACTGTCAGTTAAGGGGTTAACTTAAAACTCTTTAGTTCTACCCAGAGAGCTGAGATCGACGGTAATGTTGAAAGGTATCGTCTTGATGTTCTAGACAAATAACACAGACCCTGCTACAGAAAAGAATGAGGCAGGAGTGGTACGCCGCCCAGATTGGTAAGCTGAGAGGCCTGCATGCGATCTATATCAAACTTTGCGATACGCTGGTGTGCGTAATACTGTTGTGGCTGACCTGTATAGCCCTTTCCCATTTGTAATAAGGAAGTTAAGCACGAGTATCCTCCCTTTGCTACACCGAGTTCCGGCAAGATGGAAGCAGACATAGAACGCATGAACGTGAAACAATTAAAAGATTTTCTTCGAAAACATGGACAACTTGTCAGTGGAAAAAAAAGAAGAATTAGTGCGCAGAGCAAGAGGCACATTTCTGCTGCGAAAAGATGTTGAGGATGCTGTCGATGATGCTGTGGAAAGAAATGATGCAGGTCAGTAAACAGTTGACTCCACTGACCACTGCCATATGATATATTATAAATATTTCATATTTGTCAGCATGTGCTTCTTGTGCTTTGGACTCTGTTTATAAATTACAGTATTGTCATATGTGTGTGTGTGTGTGTGTGTGTGTGTGTGTGTAAAATTTGATCTGCGAGTTAGTAGTTTTGTAATATAAGTAAAATCAATTATCCCTGATTTCTTATATAAATAAAGTATTCTACATGGCATAAAGTACATGAAATTGTTAATATTAAAAAAAAATTCATAAACTTTATAAAAAAAATCAATGTCTGTTTACTTGAGTACCTATGCATTTTTGTAGCGCTATCAAACGTACTTCGAGCAGTCCCCTTTATTATTATTTAATTTAATTTTTTTTTTTTTTACAAAATGCTGCGTGCTAACTACTAGCATCTATTTCATTGTCATAGTCAGAGTTCCTTTCAAATAATGAGTATGAAGTTAAAAATGATGTAACATGAGATGATATGATTTAAAATAAAATAAAAATATATATATATAAATTTAAAAAAAAGAGAGAGCTATAGGCAACAAGTAGAGGTTTCTAGTAGTTGTTGCATTTTTTTTTTAAATTGCATATTCAAATTAAACTAATGCAGGCTGTAAAATAGATACCAACATAATCAATATTATATAATATAATATTACTAATTATTTATTTGTTATAAGACTTCTAAAATTACAACTGAGTGTCATTATTATTAGTAATAACACCACAGATGTGTTGTTTAAAACATTTACTGTCAATTTTCATTCATACAGTATTTTTGTTTATTTTACGGATTGGCCACTATTTATCTTGAAAATGAAGTGGTGGTGTGGGTGACACCTTCTTTGTCCTGTTGCATCGGGGCGATGGCATTGCTGGACTACTACAGTACTAGTACTACTAATACTAATACTATAGACTAGAGGAAATCTCAAAGTGTGATTAATAAATAAAGCTTCATTAAAGAAGACTAAATAAAGCTTCAGTAAATAAAAACACAAGTAATAATTCAAATAATTTACTAACCGTAGAGAGTTTAAAAGTTCGATTCGGGAAAACAGATGGGACATCATCACCAAATACAGGTCCACGTTTTCCAACAAAATGTTCCGAGCAAACAAGTGGATATTTGACCGTGTTATAATCTTGTCGGACCAAACGTAAGCGCTGCTCCCAAGCTCTTTTAAGTTGTTTGTTTGCTGGACAGCTATGTAGCTTGACAACTCTTCCGTCAATAATTTTTCCTCGGTGGTTATGGCAAATAACACAGTAATGTTTTCCACCTCCACATACTTTTGCCGATCTAGCCTTTAATGCTGACGCCATTGTCGAAACAGCAGCCGGAACTCAGTGAGCGTTCTCCTACGCTAAAGAGCAGCGAAAGATAACCCGTACTTGATGAGAAGTGAGACTGTCCTATAGGGATCATCAAATCTGAGAGGGGAAGATAGAGAGCGGAGAGGGGGGGGGGAGTGGGGGAAGGGGGGAACCGTCACCTATTCGCGACAGAGGACAGACGGTCGAGGGAGAGTGCACAGTTTTTACAACCCTACGTCACTGGTGGCCGAAAAATCAAACAACCTTCTGTCAAACATTTCACGTTTTACGGAAAAACAAGGACGATTTCCTGAATCATGAAGGTCATTTTTTTTACTATTTTCGTTTCACGATTACATCTTTCACGGATCACGACGATTTTGCAAATTTAATTACAAGAACTCTGAGAGATTAATCACGCGTCACTAATCCCCCACCCCCACCCCACTCCACTCCCCCCCTCAACCCTTCCCCATGATTTCTCTAGTGCTTACCCAATGCACAAAAGGCCGACGTAGGCCCGATGGTCTTTGAGTAGCTCTCTTCTCTCCCGTGCTAACGTCGCTCGATCACTGAGAACAGGACCATTTCCTCGTCTGCAAAAATCCTGACAGAGATGTAGGTTGCAGTACGGATGTGTGCCCCGTTCGCTGGACTGAGACAGTGGCCACTACCTTCCAGTTTAACACATTGACCCGGCCTTAACGTCGCCATCCCCCAATTTAGCAGCTGTTTTCTAGAGACTACATTACAGTTTAGGAGACAGATCGACCATGATGGTTCAAGGGTGGTGCCAGAATAGCTTGGCGCCTACAGGCGCCAAGCTATTCTGGCACCACCCTTGAACCATCATGGGCGATCCTCATCCTGTTGTTGAGTGTCAGTGATGGATATGTTAACACGCTTTGCAACACTGAACTGTGGGAGCCAGATCAACAGGCATCAATAGTTTAAGGTATTCGCAAGCTAGGCTTAGCGCCTAGGAAGACCGTCGCCGAGCTAATCTGGTACTACCCGTGAACTATTACTCAGCGGCAATAAAAATGCGAAGCGTGTTGATAAATGTACCCGCAAACAACCAGCCACCATCACAACAAAACAGGAAACTTTTGTTTGTTTGTTTGTTTGTTTACTTCATATGTTGAGCGTAGTATCTGAGCTACCTTTACCAAAAATCAGGAGTTATTCAGTGGAAGAAATTGGAAGAGTTATCGCCCCTAGCTACCTTGGCGGACATAAGGTTACACTGATTAACTCAGTCATTCGCGGCCACGCGAATGAGTTAATGGTAAAGACCAAAACAAGCCGGATTTTCATTCACACGGACCCTAGTGACACTGCCCGTTGTTTGGTATTCAGGTGTGTCTTCTGCAGACGCTCCCCATTTCACTTTCAATACCCCGTGATGGTAGAGACACTAATGTCGTCACAAGTCATCGATGTGAGATTTTTAAGACTACACAGTCTATATATACGCGACATAACTCACTCTTCATAACATTCTCTAACAAATCACATAAAACTAACTCGGAACAAAGCATATTTACGAAGAAAACGCAATGGTGAAATTATTTTTTTTTTTTAATTGCCTCATGGTTTATGTAATGGTCAAGTCATCTCTCACATCTAGTACAGAGTTTCTACAGACACCTCCGAAAGTTGCGACCGTCATTGTCTTACTTGCCTCAGTGTAGTTCAACTGATTAACTCATTCAGCCCCGACAGTCACAGCAAGACATGGATCGAGCATGATAGTTCAAGGGTGGTGCCAAAATAGCTTGGCGCCCATGGGCGCCAAGCTATTTTGGCACGGCCACCCTTGAACTATTATGCTCGATCTGTCTCTAGAATTGTAATAGAGTCCTTCAGAGGGCAACTTCAAAATTTGAGGATTTCGGTCCTGGGGTAGAATGTGTTAATACACATCCACCGCATACAGGCCATCAATATGTTTCTCCGACTGTACAATAATGGGTGGTGTAAGATGATTTCTATAACTGACCCCAAATGACTTTTTCGTGATTTTGTCTATTAGAAACCTAGAAAATACACTGCAGACGTCATAACGCTCTGTGGCCTCTGTTTCTCTGAGTATGAATTCTTACTCACCCAAAATTAACATAACGTTTTAGTGGACAGTAAAATCCCAGTACGCAAACAGTCCTCGAACCCACGTCCAGCATAGTTTGCCCAACGCTGATGTTAGGGCGAGGACCCGGGTTTTGTTACAAACACACTTACAAAAACTCACAGCAAATATATACCTATCGTGGCCGATTCAAGTTGGTTGAGTCCTAATGCCACAAGTTTGCAGAACATAACAACCAACATGCATGTATCCCGAACTATCAGATCTGAAGAACATACAAATATACAGCAAACTAACAAACATTAGAACCAGTTTAAATCTATCGCAAATCATCATAATGTTATGGTCACTAATGATCACTAATAATTTATTGCAGGTTATGTCAGCTAATGTCATAGTACAAAGGCATGTGCATTTATTAATTAGTGCAACCATTCCTACTTATGACACTGGTGCCGGCGAATATAGAGGTCACATATAGAGGTCGCCCCATATCCGTTTACCGAAAGTTACATCAGGTACACAAACTCACTAATAAGACGGAAATGTCTTCATAAACCTGGCACATTAGCGGAATATTATAACTAGTATCACTTTACTGGCGGTTACGTCAGATAATGGGAGAGAACTGATAGGGTTTTGGTATCGGCAGAGTGACGGATTCTGGAATTAATCCCATTCACGTACGAATTGGCAAGAGGCATCGATTCTCATGAGTCCCCGCGACCGCAGGGGCTCATGTGAATCGACGCCTCTTGCTAAAATGGGTCCGTCACATTTACATCTATGTTTCCTGGGCAGGGGTAGGTCCCTGGAGTTTTAAGCAAAGACTGACCAACAGCGGCCGACATCGGCCCGATGAAAATATGCTTACCCGTCTCCACAGTGTGTATTGAGTAATACCCAGAATGGTGCGGGTACGGTGACTCGTTCAGCACCTAGAAGCCACAGCGGGAGATGCCAGATTATGATCAAGCATGGCAGATCAATGGCAGTAGTGTTTGATCAGAGAATAAACCCAGGAAGAAAAAAAGCAAAATTAGAAAAGACAGTTACAACACAATGTATTAATATTTCGGGTCAAAATCCTTTTTCAAAACAAAAACAAACAAAAAAAGCCCCCAGTCCAGGGAACACGGATACAAAGTGGTGTCAGCAAGAGGCATACATCCTCATGAGCCCCCGCAACTGCGGTTGGGCGATATTCAACTTTTCTTGGCAGTGAAGGAGAGCAGCAAGTGGCTTGTCGCCATGTATTTGTTATTTAGAACGATGTTACAATTTTGCTCCCGCCGTGAGATGGCCTTTGGCGCCGGCTCGGTGTTAAACCCTACTAACTAACTAACTAACTAACTAACTAACTAACTAACTAACTAACTAACCAACTACTCAGACAGCGTCTTCAGCATTTTCATTGTTGCAGCGCACTGCTGTAGAATTTGCTGCAAGAATTTATTGCAGAGCAGAAGATCAAGGACAAGGAGGTTGAACAATCCAAATACACACTCATGTTCCAATGCATCCATACATCCGCATGTTTCTCAGGACACGGCTATTGCTTTTTGTTGTTGTTACGTTATGCATCAATCACTGTTGCCCTTCACAAACAAAAATTGTCGACAGGTGAAGCCTTTTAAGATCTCGGATTTCAAACTTCCCATTTATTCCATATTTTTTATTCCTTCGACACTTTCCATTAGTTCCTTGGCTAGTTCGTTTGTTCGTCCGTCCGGTCACCCTTTCATCCATGCATCCATCCATATCTATCCATCCATCCACCCGTCCGTCCGTCCATCCATCAATCCATTTCTATATCCGCCAACTGATTCGACACATAAACGACAATGGTTTTTAATGTTACGCGATTAATCAAAGATGTCCACACAAAAACGTATGTGGGGCAAGTTACATGACTAAGCTTAGTCCTGCGCCAGCCTAAGCAAGGCGCTCCGCTATAGCGGAGCACCTTGCTTAGTGGCTTGCACATGACTAAGCTCACTCATGCAACCGACACTAGGTCTTTAAAATCTCATCAGTCACATTTTGGCCAATGGTTAAGGTGACGGGCGATCAGTTTAACAGCCGACCTTTCTCTGTCAACAGCGAATCTCCTTCCCTCAGCGAGTAGCACAGATGTGAAATGCCAATGCCAGCAAGAAGCCTGCATCTTCATGAGGTCCCCAGGACCTCATGAAGATGTGTGCTTCATGCTGGCAAAGGAACCATCTTTTATGTCTGTGTTACTCTGCATGTAGCACAGCTGCCAAAACCCGTTACATCTGCAAGAGGCGAGCATCAATCTTTATGAGCAGTTGTAGGCAGCAGATGCTCATGAGCATGCTGCCCCTAACTTGTAGAGACACTGCCACATTGTTTGTCTATGTTCCTCTTTCAGAGTCGACATTTATCCCTGCTCCACTCCAGTTATTTCTTCAAAAGACACAAAAATCTTCACGCGCCTCTGTAGGATACATAGACCCAAGATCATGCTGCCCCTAGCTGACAAAGGAAACACTACTTTAAATCTACATTCCTCCTTTTTTTTCAGTCGACATTAATCTCTGGTTCAGACGCGATAGTCTGCATGAGGCATACACAGGTAGGATATGTAACTATGAGAGACCAGTAAGCGTGTTGCACCTTGATGAGTCGTTTTAGTTCGCGCTGTTTGAGACGGAAGAGGCTGTCGGGGTTAGGGTCTACTGATTTCTCTCCACACAATTGAACTGGCGTCAGAGCCTGCCAATGATCTGGCTCCTTGTCCTCCTGCGGTACCTCACCCAAACCCTCCTTTTACGCAAAAGGCATAGACTCTCATGAGCCCCTGCGACAGCAGGGACTCATGAGAATCTATGCCTTTTGCCGACAAGAACTGGTCACTTTAACTTTGTTTTACATTCAGAGGAATGGATGTGGTCACTTTATCTGATGGAGGTGAATGCAAAAGAACTTCCGGAGCCTCCCAGTGCCGTGCGGCAGTTTGACTTCGATTTCTGCACTTGGTGAGGTGAGGGAATAAAGTGTTCGAAATCGTTTCCTCTCTAGTTTTTATCACAATCTTTTCAAGGATAATCCGCCAAAGCTGTTTACTCAGGAGGGCGAACGTTTTGCACCAGACTTGACGCCATTTACAACCTTCTGTAATAATGGCTTTAATAATAATTAACTCACAGTGAACCGTTACAAACATGCAGAAACATTATTTCTAAAAAGCTTCCCAGTTGCTAAATTTGTGAGTTCAAAATAGTTAAACAATGGGCTAATGACATAGAAAATAAAAGGACAAAACAAAAAATAAACTTGCCTTTTCAAATGATGTGATGCGGCCTTTAACTCCGCGAGTTTGCCTGAGACAAGGAAGACAACTCCAGCTAAGATTGTCTCCCTTGTGATTTCTGCGTGGAACGGAAGTCGATTGGGTCACTTTGTCCCGATCTCACCACACTGTCTCGAAATGTCTCGCGCCAAGGGTGCGATGAAAAAAAATCGAATCGGACAAGAACAGTGGCCCATAGGTGCTGGAACGAAACTTGCGTGGTCCCTCCAAAAATTCAATTTCATCTCGCAAGAGGCATAGATTCTCGTGCGTCCCTGCAGTCCCAGGGGCTCCTGAGAATCTAAGCTTCTCCCTGGACAATACCAGTGCGTATTTATTCATGTGTTTCAGCGTTATAACGGTAAGGCCACCTGGGGTTCAGCATAAGACCCAGTATATCAGCCATGGGAAATCTGTCGACGGCGTAAAAAACCATCTGTGACCGAACCCCTGACGCCCTACTTCCAATGAGGAACACAGACTACGTTCAGCCAACTTTCATGCGCAACACAGCTGTATGCCTACACGAGTACCTTTGCCTGTTGCACGGAAACGTCCAGTTTGGTAAAGAAGAATAGCATGGATCTACGACATCGTGCTAGTGACTCTGTGAACTTTGGCTATACGTGATAATTATTGAACGAAATCTGAGAACGGATTTGACCTGTTCACCGCCAGTTGACGTAGATTATGTTCCTAAATCTTTGTTAATTCAACTCCAGAGAGCCCAGCGATCTAAGGAGCATGGATACAAAGTGGTGTCAGCAATAGACATAGATCCTCATGAGCCCCCGCATATGCGGGGCTGATGAAGATCTATACCTCTTGCAGGTGGATCATGTTAATGTTTTCTCGGCAGTCAAAAGGTTCGTTGTTTACCAATGACTTCAGTTTAGTTCGAACAAAATGGGATCTATGCCAACACGCGTTCTGAAACCACCCTAGATCTATCATGATCGATTTGTCTCCTGAACTGTAAAGCAGGCTTTAATGAAAATATCCCAGGTTTGGAATATTGAAATTTTAGCTCCCTATGTTGTGTTTGTGTTTTTTCTTCTCTCTCTCTCTCTCTCTCTCTCTCTCTCTCTCTCTCTCTCTCTCTCTCTCTCTCTCTCTCTCTCTCTCTCTCTTCTCTCTCTCTCTTAATTTCTTTTCATTTTTTAAAATTTTTTAGTATCTACTTTTAATTCAAATGTGGAACGTTTAAACATATTTCAACAAACACTGTCCGCTTTGTACAAGTCAAGAAATTTTAAAAAGAAAAGATTGATTCAGTTTCCAAATGCAACCCCCATCAAGTGAAACACGAAGATGAAAAGAAGAGTTTAAAACATCGCGTGAATTTAAAATTGTAAAAGATATTCCAACTCCATGAAACAAGACACAAATATAAACAAAATCCTACACAACACCAACAATCTCGGAAACAGATGAAGTACAAGGGACATAGATTCTCATGAGCCCCTGCGAATGCAGGGGCTCATGTGAATCTATGTCTCTTGCAGACAGACTGGTATTTGACGATGGACGGGACACAGACATTTTCACTTCCTGAAAGAGACGCAATCTTTCTGCACCCGAAACGTCCCAACAGAAAGCCAGATGTGTATCAAAAAAATCTAAAGCAAAAAGCGCCTTGTGGTTGAGATGGAACCGATTCCATTAAACTTTCCAACTGCTTTTAATCTGCTTGAAAACATAAAATAAGATCCAATTCAAAGGCATCTAATGAAGATTTTCAAGGAGTTTGGTTTGTTTGTTGTTGTTGTTTATTTTGGTGTGCTTCAGGTGCTGTTTTCGACTAGAGTGTAGGCGAGGCTATTTCTAAATGTGCGTCCCGAGATTAAGAAACTTTCTGAGCTAGATTGCCGTGTATTGTCAGTGTGTCCATTATCTTATTGTGAGTCTGCTGCTGCATCAGTTGTTATTAACCATTTCAGCCCCGACGCACTACAACAGGGGATGGAAAGACCGTGATAATTCAAGGGCAGTGCCAGATTAGCTTGGCGCCTGATGTTTGATTTTCTACATACCTAAGGTAACCTCTAGTCTCTTGTCATATACCGTCAGCCCCATAATTATACATCCACCTCACTCTCACCCTAACACATACCCTTCCACCCAACAATCCATCAGAACCAGTTGAACACGTACGTCGATATTGAGGTGCGAATCGATGCTGATGGCGATGTTGGAAGGATCAGTGCAAATTAGACAGCACTGGGCTCGCAAGACCTCTAAAGCCGGTACCAATCCTATTGCAAGAGGCATAGATACTCACGAGAACCTACAGCCGCAGGGTCTCATGAGAATCTATACTTCTTACTGTCATAGTCGTGAATTGAGCAGTACCAAACTCACTATCATAGCAAAATACCTTCCATCTGCAAGAGGCATGGATTCTCATGAGACGCTGCGTTCACCTTAAATGATCGGTCTCCTGATGTACGTCCATCCTTCCCCAGACGGAGCGTCAGGGAAGGTCAAAGTTGAGCCAGTGACTGTGTGGCCACTTACACACGGTTGCGCAAATTGACTCCCCATCTGTCACATGCTCAGTCGTTGAAGCCAGCTAAACTTTTCGCATCCGACGCCAGCTGTGGTGATGGATCGACTCACACTGGTTGTCTCCTTCGATTTGATACCGCTGATCAGCAGTATCGAATTGCAAGGAGGCGACCAGTGTGGGATTGACCAACATCGAACACCGGCCACCCCGCGACTTGCAAGCTATAGAAGATGCCACCGTGACAACTGTTTGTCTTTGGAAGCGATAGGACCAATCGTTGAAACCACTTAGCTCTTGCTTCTCTAGCGCCAAACGCGTGACATGGATCGACCATGATCGACCATCTTCCGGCGAGGTTTACTTCAGTTTGAAGAAGACTCTACCATTTGGCTCTGGGAGTGAAAGACAAACCGTTCAAACCACTGCAAACCAGTTAGTTCTCTCGTGTCCGACGCTGTTTGATTTTGAGAGGGAAATGAAGAATCGTTGAAGTCGGCAGTATACATTGACTCATTCGCGGCAAGCCGCATCCGGATGCCCGGCTTATGCCGCGCATCCGGATGCGGCTGACCGCGAATGAGTTAACCCAGTTAACCCTACATCCACATTTGCAAATTTTGAAGGTGATGCCTAAAGATTATGTTGCAGGAGATGAATAGACCATGATAATTCAAGGGTAGTGCCAGATGAGCTTGGCGCCTTCAGACAGTTTATAAATGTTTCGGGTTAACACCCTTTTTTTTTTCAAAAATGACATACAAACAAGTACACGATTTGGATTTAATGGTGACGAAAAGATGCAAGTCCTTGCATTTTACGATGTACTCGTCTTTGTATTTTTACAAAGCATTCGGGAACTCATTTTTAAAAAAAAAAAGAAAAAAGATACAAACGAACAGACGAACAAATAAACAACAAAAGAATATGACGAATGGTAGCCGGCAAGCAACCAAAGAAAAAAAAAAGTAGTTAGAATTAATAAATTGTGTTGTAACTCTCTTTCATAAGTGCGCCTCTGTCGTCGTAGGGTTATTGTGTGCCACTTTGATTTACACGGGGCCAGTTGCATGAGCGAGCTTAGTCCTGCGCCAGCCACTGAGCAAGGTGCGCCGCTATAGCGGCGCACCTTGCTTAGTGCCTGGCGCCGGACTAAGCTCGCTCAAGCAACTGACCCCTGGGGACCTTTCAGCGGACATGCGCGACCACGGAGCACCTTGCTTAGTTACTAGCGCAGGACTTAAGCTCACTCACGCAACTGATACCTGGTGCTAATGGGTCGTTCGTTTTACCTTGGATTCGTTCTTTTTCAGTGTTATTTCTTTGTTTCCGTATTACCTGTTCGGTGCTACCTGCCTATTTGCCATTTTGTTGTGATTTGTTTGCTTACTTTTTCGTTTGTCTCTTTTTTAAAAGTCCCTTCTATTTATAGAAAGGTCTTTTTAGAAGGGGCCGCGGTGGGGCGAATTTAATAGCATGTCCATGATGTCAAAGGCGGGCAGGCTAAACCTCTAACAATTGAAGTATCAAGTTAAAAATTACCTCATGTCTAGTTACGCTAACCTCGCTGCTGAACATACATTTGGCGCGAAGAGCCTATAATTATGCGTATGTATTTCTGTGCGTATGTGTGTGCGTCTGTATGTAAACAAGAGAATCTCCGATATTTCTGTACACACAAGCTTGAAACGTAGCGAAATACTTTCTTAAGTGGGTGGCTAAGAGAGCCTCCGAGCATAATAATATTGTAACTGAATGTCTCATTGAAGACATAAACAACCGTTTATAGAAAGTCGGTTGACCCAGATTAGAGACCGTAATTTTTGTCATATTTACTTGAACCTTTGCATATAGCTAGTTTGAGGAAAGACATTGGAAGAGTTCGTTAGCCAGCTTTGTATCCTTTCAACTTCTTTAGTAAAAATTAATTATTTTCAGAAAATAATTAAAACACTAAAAACCTTTACTTCTAGAGAAAGTCAGACAGTGGCGGTGACGTAAAAGAGGCAACTCCGTCACCACGCAGACACTGACATAATACTCTAAATATGACGTCATTCTCTCTCTCGCGTTCGGCTCTCTCTCTCTCTCTCTCTCTCTCTCTCTCTCTCTCTCTCTCTCTCTCTCTCTCTCTCTCTCTCTTCACACACACACACACATACACACACACACACACACACACACAAACACACACACACACACACACACACACACACACACACACACACGCACACACACAAACACTGCGCGCATCTCCAGGAGGAATAGATCGTCATCCGCCCTCCAGGCGCATGAGGATCTATGCCTCTTGGAGATGTTTGGAGCGCGCGCGCATGTACGCACACACACATCGACGCGCTTTCAGAAGAGCATGCAGGTGACCCGTGTACTTAGTATATCATGTAGCTGACCTGCTTTCACACAAATTATAGCAAGACTGAAATTGTACTGTGAAATGCTAGTTTTGTCACCATTTTCTCAAGCCTATGAAGCGAAAGTGAAACGCATATCACGTAAAATATAAAATTACGTAAAAATTAAAACTTACGTCATGACAAATGACGTTTGACAAATCAATGACGCGTATGTCCTGCGGCCCTTATAGAACTTACTGACGCATTGGCAGATCTGCGAGACTTTTTCAATAGGAGATAATTCAACATCAGAATCAGGTCAAAGATAAAAGGTAGAGACCATTGACAGCAAAGACAGCTCTCATATATCACGGACTTTGTGGGTTATGGTTCATCCCATCTCGTTTACGAGTTCCAGAGTGCTTCGTAAAAAAAAAATAATAATAAAAAAATAAAAAAAAAACAAAAACAAGAACGAGTGTATCGTGAAATGCAAGATCCAGACAAAAAAAAAGGTGACTGCCAAGCCTGTAAAATGCAGAGAAGAACCCAATGGAGAAAGAAACACGCTTGAAAGGAAGACATTTACAACACAGTTTATTAATATTTGCACCGTTCCTTCTTCGCTGACAAGATAAATAGCCGACTGAATTCTACACTTGCTTGCTCGTCTTTTTAAAAAATATTAATGAATTGTGTTGTAACTGTCTTTTTTAGGCGTGTTTCATTCTCCGTCGGGTTCTTCTCTGTAAAAATGCAAGGACTTCACCTTGAACTGACCCTCGGGTAAAACATTTTGACAAGCCTTGATAATTGAACACAGAACCTGCCGCTCGTAACGGAAAACGAAGTGCTGTACGAACTTCAACTGAACTTCGGATCAACGGAAACACTCCAGGCCTCAGCTGCATGAGTGAGAACAATCCTGCGCAAACCACTAAGTTGTGGTTTGCGCAGAATATAACTTTGATTGAAGAAAGTTTAAAAAAAAAAAACAAAAACTCGGTACAATGCATGAAGAGGATTGAAAACCTCGAAGTGGTCTACATAAGAAGTTCTGACCTATTGTTATAAACATCAGGCTAGAAGATGTTCTGGTCTAAGTAGGCTAAAACTTCTTATTTAGACCAGGTTCATTTTTTTTTTTCTCAGTCGGTCTTCCTGCAATGGGAACCCGGCGCAGCAACGTTTCGAGCACAGATTTTGCTCCAGTCTTCCACGGCCTATTGCTCATAACAGGAACTGCGCATGCCAGATGCCACGTCATTAATCTCACTTCCGGTTTCCAGTCGATACGGAGCACTGCGGATCAGGGGCCACAATCCATGGCTCGCCATCCCGATTAACACATTTTCTCCCCTTTCCGCGAGCAATGGATTAGGTGGGGATTTCCCATCTGGCTGTATTGAAGTTCGAATTCTCTCGCTTCAGCCCGTTCGACCCTGACACATGATACAAAAAGATAACGATAATGACAGCTGTAGGGTGGTGTGTCAGAATAACTTTACGTTTCAACAATAGTCGTTAAAAGAATGCCACTTGAAATGTAGAGAAATACGCAACAATGAAGAAACAAGCTTAGAAAGAACAAATATTATAAGTTATTGGTCGCAAGGGTTTGCCACACGGACCCTTGTAGGCTTGAGGGAGGTCAAAGGAACCATTGTATCTCGAAGGATGAAGGCCTGAGGGGTACAATTGTTCCTTTGACCTCCCGAAGGCCTACAAGGGTCCGTGCAGCAAGCCCCTGCTACCAATAACGCATTTGTTTTCATTCCTTCATTATTTTCGTAAAATAAATCAAGAAGACATCTTCCGACCTGGATCACGCCAGACATGACTGACGTCAAAGGAAAATACATCAATTATACATAATAGACTGATGACGTAATTTAAAATATTTCATGGCGTTGACGTCTCCAGTACTGAGTGTTCTTGTTGTTTCGAACAACACTATGCAACTTTTTACTTTAGAACGTTTTGGTGATCTTTTATAGAACAAAACTCGCATCCAAGATGCGTCACAAAGAGGGCTACAAGATGTCCGCCATTTGTCACTACAAGGGTTTTTGTATCACGGTCACATGGTACGGTTTGCTCTAAAGAGATTGGTCGTGTGACGTAGGGATGAAAACAAAACAATTTATTAACTCTTTGGCTGTCGCTAGCGGTTTTTGTAGAGGTGATTCCTGCAGTAATCACCTCGACAAAAACCGCTACCCACAGACAAAGGGTTAATTAAACTGTATTTTGTTTGTCCTTTCTAAGTGTGTTTCTTTCTTTGTGGGCCTGGCCTACTTTTTAGCATTTCACACACTTGGTAGTCACCCTTTTTGTTCTAGATCACCCAAAATCTAGGACACTTCGCCCAAGGAAGTGTCTAAGACATTTATTTCGTGCTCGTGAGCACTGGAGCAGTGGGGATTTTCGCACATCTCCCCGTTCGATTTTACTGGCGAAATTTGTCTGCTAGGTATTAGTGCGTAATGACAGATGCCAGTTGCTTCAGAGTCCGGGTCAGTAGTTCGCAAATACGGGATTTCCGGAACTACACCGAACGCAAAGCTCTTTTGCTCTCTTCATCACTTGTACCCCAAATCCTTACACTTCCCCTCCCCCTCCCATCCCCCCCCCCCACCATCCCCCCGCCCAACACACACACGCACACCACCCCAGACCCACCACCACCCTGCGGAAGCAAATTAGAAATGTCAGAGGAACGTCATTAACCCTTACCATTCGGAATACACAAGTATGTCAAATAAGTTTGACTAAAATAGTTCAAGGGTAGTGCCAGAATAGCTTGGCGCCTCTAGGCGCCAAGCTATTCTGGCACCACCCTTGAACTAAAGCCATTGGTCTATATCCTTATCTGTAAGTACTATAATGTAGCTTGCATAATATGGCAGTGTATAAATTTGAAGCTTTTAGCCTCAGTATGATATGGGTTAAACCATTCCGCTGCCAACGCACACTGTATTTCTGAAATCTTTGTTAATTCACTTCAACGCCACACAGCCCGCCCAAACCTTCTTCCATCGACATGTCACTTCACAAAGAGGTGTCAGCAACAGGCATAGATGCTCATGAGCCCCCGCGTGAGGATCTATACCTCTTGCAGTTGGGTTGTGTTCAAGGCGAAGGGAGTAACCACGGAATATAAAGTCGTCCGTGACAGCTGGAGGATAATGATGAGTCCGAAATAGCTCAGGCGGTTAAACGTCGGAGCAGGAGAGCGAAGGGAATCGCCGGGTCGTGGGTTCGAATCCCGTCCCGGCCCCGGTAGCTGGACTCACAATCCAGGGGGAAAAAAAACGGATTTGTTCAATAGCATGTCCGTTGAAAGGTCCTGGTAAATCAAAGTGGCACAGTTGGAGTGCGCCTGAGTTGATCAGTGTTCAGGTCGTACTCCATAGGCAATAGATTTCCCTGTCGGCCCCCATAACCCGCCCGTCAGGGCCGTCCATGATCACCTCGGTGCTGTGGACGTTAAACCCGAACTAACCAACCTGGAGGATAATGACTGACTGCGTTTGGCGTGACAAGTCGAGGATAGGTTAAGACTGACTAATCAGTCTGACGCCGTTTCAAGCGCTGATCTTAATCAGACTCTACCCTTCAGCTGTCAGGGTAGATCCAACTGGATCATACCCACTGAGCAAAAGGCTCTCGGGCCGACGTCGGCCGGATATAGCGGGCCCGCGGCTTGACTGGAAAACGGATCAATGTCAGAGGGTAGTACGTATAAAGATCGATGCTAGTTTTAACCCATTTTATCTCGACGCACTGCAGCAGAAGATGGACAGACAGTGTGAGTTCAAGGGTAGTGCCAGACTAGCTTGGCGCCATCAGGCGCCAAGCTAGTCTCGGCTGGCACTACCCTTGAATTATCACTGTCGATCATGTAAGTTTTGAGTCTGATGGCGCTGAAGTAATCCGATGTCACTGCATTGGACTTATCATGGCCGATCCATCTCTTGCAACTTAACTGGTACGCAGTTGTTGGGTGACGCCTCTAAAATTCGGCAAATCAGCGCAGCCTTGGAGTTCAATGGGTTTAAAGGAGCTTTTAGGCTTGTGTAGAGATATGCTTTTTCACGATGGGGGCTTCAAAGCACTGTATTTATTCCTTCTAATCACTGTCCAGTGTTTAAAAGAAATAAAAACTTTGCATTTATGCACATCGTGACAACACATTTCTCTACGCTAGCCTGTGGGTCAACAGGGCAATTAGGTTACGCCCCCTTTTCACACAAGTCATATTACATAGTCAAATTTGGCCAGTTCAGGCAGAGCAAGGACCGGTGTTTTTAAAAATAAATTCTGCCTTGTTTGAAAATTTGTAGTAGGGCTGAATGTTAGAATTTGCTGGAAATTTCTGGTTAGATGAGAGGAGACATGTTTGTTGCTTTGATTCATACCATCCTGAGCTTATCCAGTGGACAATTCTGGGCCTATGTTGAGTTGCCGTTGACGTAGTGATTTGAGGGGCACGCTGATTTCAGCTGTGCTTGGGTTCATAGCCAAGAAATGAGACTGTAAATGCGCTGTTTTTATTGTTATTTTGTGCATGGCAAATGTGCAGCTGGTGGACAGTAGTGTTTTTTAGGGGATTGAAATATTAGGGGATGCCTGGGACTGACTATGGCTAAGAGACTGGACAGTACGGAAACGGCACTGTGTACCGTGGCCTGTCATAAGCTTCTTGCAACACAAAGCTATGAATGAACAACCTTTCTGCCCACACCCAAAAAATCCACGTAGAGCATATTACAGGAGAAACATTTCCAGCAATTCTTAAACAAATTGTCTGTTAGCGTTTTCCGCAACACTCTAATGCACTAAGTACCCCATGACAAAACTGTCGTCTGCAAGCCTGCATACAACTGCACATGCCCCATATAAGGCTCCCATGAACACACTAGGTCGACTAAAATTACCCAAATTTTGCTCTTTTTCACACCACCTGTCATGCCTTTTGCTGTTCAAAACGCTCAAAAAGGCTAAAAAAAAAATAATAATTAAGTTTTACGCCCTAAAACAATTGCAAAAAGGGTGGACATGTTTTGAACTATTTCTTGCGGAAACTTAATACATACACCGGAAGCAATTGTCCTGTGTGGCATGTGAGTTAGAATCTCGGCTGCATAGTAGGCCTATCATGTTGGTTGAAACTTCCCCCAAAGACCCTGTCTGCTATGAACCAAGTTTTAAATCTTGGCAGATAAAATCAGATCGGCAGTCCAAGTATAATTATATTAGCGCCTTTGACAAAGGTCAGGCCATTCAGCGACAACCCTTGTGATTTTACCAAGGTTTGCGAAATTGTCAGCTGTCATCCTTGATTAACCCATTTAGCCTCGACGCACTACAGCGGAAGATGGACCGACAATGATAATTCAAGGGTAGTGCCAGATTAGCTTGGCGCCTGATGGCGCCAAGCTAATCTGGCACTACCCTTGAATTATCATAGTCGACTCATCTCTAACAGGTATATAGTTCAGTCTTAGGTGACACTTTTAACGTTTGGAAAATGCGACCTTGGGGTTACATGGGTTAACCAATATTCCACCTATATTCCTCCAAACAGGGAAAACAGATCGAAAATCCCAATGATTGTTTGTTTGTTTGGTTGTTGTTGTGTTGTTGTTGTTGTTGTCGTTCTTGTTGTTTGTTTGTTTGTTTGTTTGTTTGTTTGTTTGTTTGCTTGTTTCGGGGATGGGGGGGGGGGGCTGTTTGTTTTTCTCTTCTTTTTATATATATCTGAGTTTGGGGGGAGGAGGGTATTGGTTTTATCTTTCCAAAATATAAACTCACCTGAAACGATTGAGACAGCAAGGAAGAGATCAATATTATACACACATTAACGCTGAATTGACTCCCTTTTTCTCGTAATCAGCGCCATACCTCGTACCTCGTGACCAACTTTTTTTTACCGCAATGACCTATCGCAATGTCCGGGTCACACGAGAGCGCGCCACTCCACGCCCTGCCGCGATGCCCGGATGAGGGTCAAGACGGTGGTGATTATATTTGTCAATTAGGAAGAGTGCAATTTCCGCTCAAAAGAATTTTAGCCACGGATCGACAGCTCACCAAACACACAACAGACGCACTGTCACTCAAGTGATGTGCATGTATCTTGCAGAAGCAGCCACCAGCACAGGGGTAGAAAACAGAATTTTTTGCAGTTGGCAAAAATGGCAAAGAGTTGTGTGCCCTTGCGTCAGACCGTCAGTAGGTGTTAGTGTCCTATTAACCCATTCAGCCCTGACGCACTACAGCTTGAGATGGGTCGACCATGATAATTCAAGGGTAGTGCCAGATTAGCTTTGGCGCCTGTAGGTTCCAAGCTAATCTGGCACTGCCCATGAATTATCATGGTCGATCCATCTCCTGTGGCGCCGAGTCATTAGATGACGCCTCCAAAATGTTGGAAATATGGCCGTCGGGCTGAATTAGGAGTCTGACGGCTCGAGGGTACACACCTCCAAGTGCCATAACTTCGGTTTTCTCCTCCTGTGCCACTGACTGGCTGAGTTTCTCTGTTTCAAGACAAGAGTCGCGGGCAGTCAGTAACTTGGGCCGGACGCGTAATTTTTGTTTCCAACTGAGTTCCGTAACGCAAGCTCCATGCATAGTTCTGCCTGTCGACAGTGTGTCAGTGTGTGGCCTATCGGTAGTGTGTTAGAATGTGGCCTAACGGCAGTGTCGTCAGACTGTGGCCTATAGGCAGTGTGCCAGACTGTGGCCTGTCGACAATGTGTCAGACTGTGGCCTATCGGGAGTGTGTCAGAGTGTGGCCTATCTGCAGAGTATGTCAGAGTGTGGTCTATCGGCAGAGAGTGTCAGAGTGTGGCCTATCGGCACTGTGTCAGAGTGTGGACTATCGGCAGAGAGTGTCAGAGTGTGGCCTATCGGCAGTGTGTCAGAATGTGGCCTATCGGCAGTGTGTCAGTGTGGCATAACGGCAGTGTGTCAGAGTGTGGCCTATCCGCAGTGTGTCAGAGTGTGACCTATCGGCAGTGTGTCTGAGTGTGGCATATCGGCAGTGTGTCAGAGTGTGGCCTATCCGCAGTGTGTCAGAGTGTGGCCTATCGGCAGTGTGTCTGAGTGTGGCCTATCGGCAGTGTGTCAGAGTGTCGCCTATCGGCAATGTGTGTCAGAGTGTCGCCTATCGGCAGTGTGTCAGAGTGTCGCCTAACGGCAGTGTGTCAGAGTGTAGCCGATCGGCAGAACTATGCGTGGAGTTTGCGTTACGGAACTCGGTTGGGAAAACAAATTTCGCGGGCAGAACAAAGTATACCCGGTCATGACTGAGTTGACTGCGGCGGGCAAAGGGGCTGTTGAAAATGTAGGCCTCTTGTAAATAAAAGATCTGCCAGGAGAAGGCAGGAGAATTAAAAAATAGTAAAGGTATTTTTGTGAAAATGCAAAATGTTCAATGTATTACAGTGAAAATCTAGCTTTCCACAAAAATGCAACCACTATCTTTGCCTCCGCAGGGCAGAGATAGAGTGATGATTGAGGACCGGGCTACGTATGTGAGGAACACGCAATCCCAACCTCTACTGACTTCCTGCCCTAAAAGTGAGGCAAGAGGTCCCCGGCTCGACCATGCATTGTTAACACATTCGAGACGAGCTGCATTAGGATACGCAGCGTTATGTCCTGTATCCGCATGCGGTACGTCTGGAGTGAGTTATCTGAGTGTCTTCTTCTCATCCGGAGATTCTGACAAGACAAGACCCAATAGTAGCCCATGACATCCTGAGGCTGCTATTTTACAATTTGCTTATTGTCCTATGAATGCTACATTCAGTACAGATTAGGAGATAGCCCAAACATTTTAGTTCAGGGCGGTGCTAGAATAGCTTGGCGCCTCAGGCGCCAAGCTATTCTGGCACCACCCTTGTACTATCATAGTCAAATTAATTTTAAGCAATGGTGTATGAGGATGAAAAGGGCTAATATCCGCACAGCATAGTTAACCCATTTAGCCTTCAGGCGCCAAGCTCACCTGGCATTACCCTTGAATTATCATGATCAATCCATCTACTACAACTGGTACATAGTCGTTAGACAACACCTCCACAATTTGAGAAATGGGACCTTGAGGCTGAAAGAGTTAAATCTATTATCATGCACGCCGGGACAACATACTGACATTCTCCAAAGAAATAGAGGCAAAAGCAACGCCAACAAGAGAAACAGACATTCAAGGAGCCAGTGTGCAAAGATCCTTGTGCCACGTCGGCCCGGTAGTCTCTTGCTTTCTGGGAAGACCCCTCATCCCTCTTTATGACTGATGACCTAGCATTCACAAGTTTATGAGGATCTATGCATCGACCAGATAAATGCGTTGGCAGATTGTCTAACAGTACATTTACCTAACGATACACGTCACGATAATATTTTTTGTCTGTCTAGGAAATGCAAACGCAAATAAAACTCAGCTAATAATAGGCATAGATCTTCTTGAGCCCAACGTCCTTTGGGAGTTCATGATATATCACTCGTCGGGGCTTATATATGATAATCTGTGCATCTAGGAGGGAGATGTCTCTGCCGTTATATCCAGATTGTCTGAGTGTACGGCCTGTGAAGCCATGACACACTCCACTAAGACATTCATCGACCGTAATGATTCTGGATGTTAAACGTTAATCGTTATTGGGTGTATGTCGTTTTGCAGAACGAAGGTGATTTCAAAGGTGAGGTACCGAAAATGGTTTGAACAAATTTCGTTCCCTCCCTTCCCCCTCCTACGGGTTCAAACCCCCGACTTTTGAGAACCGGTTAAACAATCCATAACTGAGCTATCCCTCATTCACAAAATAATAATAATAATAATAATAATAATAATAATAATAATAATAAATCTGCTCCTTCAGCCTCCAAGCTGCTCTGACGCCATCCTTCAACTGTCATTGTCGATCTGTCTACTGAACTTCAGAGGACATCTCCCAAGTTTGGGAATATCGACCTATGCTTCAATGCCAGCTGGCGCAGATTGTATTTCTGAAATCTTTGTTAGTTTAGTGCTAAAGAACCACAGCCGTCCCAGGAACATGGATACACACTGGTTTCAGCAAGAGGCGTAGATCCTCATGAGCCCCCGCAACTGCGGGGGCTCATGAGGATCTATACCTCTTGCAGGTGGGTGCTGTTCGGTTTTTCTCGGTGATGAAGGGGTTACCCCACCCCACCCCCACCTTGCTAGGTGCACGCTGAACTGCACACGTGATTACACGGACAATAACCAAGCAAACTCAATCTCCATAAAGAAATTCGGCATGATTGAAAAGAAGACAACATGCGTAAATTTCTGGAGGATACCTCTTTGGGCACAGCCAGGGAATGGATACGCCGGTCCTAAATCGAGTATGTAACCCCTTTACTGCCGCTACTCTGTTTCTGAAATGTTTGTTCATTCAACGCCAAACAGCCCTAGCCGTCAAAGGAGCATAGATACAAATTGGTCTCAGCAAGAGGCATAGATCCTCACGAGCCCCCGCATTCGCGGGGGATCGTGAGGATATATACCTCTAGTGCGGTTGCGTGGCGTTCGCTTTTTCTCGGCAGCGAAGGTTGGGGGGGGTGGGGGGGGGGGGGGGTTAAAATACGTCGATGCTAGACGGCGCTCAGCGGACCGGATAATACACTGCTAACCTCTTTACTGGTGGAACAGAACGAGCAACACCCGACTGACCCGGCTCTTACGTCTGAAATGACTACCATTTTGGCACTTACTTCAGACGAAAGAGCCGTGGTTAAGGGACGTAACTAGTATTGGTTTCCTGACCCTGTAAACTAAGCTTTGGGTACAAGGAAACGTTCGAACTGTTACGATTGTACACGCATCAGGCACCATACCCATATGACCGTACTGACACCAGGCACCAAGCTTCAGCTATCATGGTCGATGTACTGTCGCAGCTCACGGATGGCACTGTCAAGCAGGGCACTTGGGATACATCAAGTTTGTTCGCCTATAATATTTTACAGCGATCTGCTCCCTGGCGGGCTTTGACGGCTAAAATTCGCCTATACAAGAGGTTATCAAGGTTGTCTTGCCTCAACCAAGACTTTTCTACCCTTCTTTTCGCAATCCATGTTAACTCATTGTGCCCGAGGTACTGACGAAATACCCACATTTTGGAGTCATCCTCTGAGGACTGCATTACAATTCAGGAGACAGATCGACCATGATAGTTCAAGGGTGGTGGCAGAATAGCTTGGCGCCTATAGGCGCCAAGCTGTTCTGCCATCACCCTTGGAACTATCATGGTCGAGCCATATCCTGCTGTGGTGTTTCGCGGGCAGAATGAGTTAATAGGCACACGTACCAGAGGTTTCTCACTGCCTTGTCAGCGTAACAGAAGAACTCTCCTGCGTTCAAAGGACAAAAAGAGAAGAAAAGTCTTTTATTTTACGACATTTAAACTTCATAGTTTTACGTCAGCCCTTGTGTCCAGTAACACTGTAATGTAAGACATCATAGGAACGTTTATGAAGGTGATTTCGAAATATTAACCGCTTTACGGTCAGAAGCAGGTCGTTTTAACCGCTTCAGGACCAACCGCTAAAAAATGACATCTCTGAGGCACATCTATATGAACGATGATGATGATGATGATGATGATGATGAAACTTTATTTTTCAACGGTAAAACGTTTTGACAGAAAAAAATCGGCATTTTACAAACTTGCAGTTGCTAACATCTACAGCTATAAAAAGAGGAAACTAAACAAAATTATTTACATACAAAACTCAATAGCATCATTATACACGAGGAAAATAATAACTCATCACACACACACATGCACACACGCTCGCACGCCGCACACACATACACCCACACACACACAAACACGCACAGACACACACACACACACACACACACACACACACACACACGCACGCGCGCGCGCGCACACACACACACACATACCAACCATCTGCATGAAATACATGACTAGGTAATCAGAAAGTTTTGTTTTAAAAATTCCTGGTGAGGTTATATTTTAGGTGAGGTTATACGAAACCCAGTAAGAGGCATAGATCCTCATGAGCCCCCGCATATGCGGGGGCTCATGAGGATCTAAGCCTCTTGTATTTCAAGTTGGGCGTTCTCTACGACTCTTGAACTTGGTTGCTGCTGGTCGCTGCGCTCCTGTACCGACAGGCGATCCGTTAGCCCACACAAGACAATCGCTATATATTTCCAACAGTCATAATTATTAGGACCCTATTTTCTGGCGCTCCCGCTGCAAGAAGAAAAAAAAACCCGTTAAACCCTGCAGTTACCGTCTTTTGTTCTAGTGTCATTTCCCAGCAGAATTACCGGAAGTTGCGTGCTGTTAATAGTAACGAGAACAAAGGGGAGCGACCGCGCGCTAAGCCCAGGAACCCTGCAGCGCCTGTGGCTGAGGATGATGGTCATTATGCCTGTGTGCTGGTCTGTGATTTTGGACCTTACGGCATATAAGGTCTAAAATCACAGACCAGCACACACTTGGCCCACAAGGTACGAAATGCTGGACCGGCGCCCGTTTTCTGATCTGGTAACAAGATACGGCTGACAAAAGGCGGCGAAATGCGCTGTGAGGTCGTTAGAGCGAGAAACAAACTATTGACAGAAAAAAAAGCCCAAAAAAGAAGTATAATAAACAGACAAGATTAGAAATGACATTAACAACAACGTTTTCAAATTCCTTTTTCAGAATGGACACAGAAACAAATACAATGTATTACCGTGTTCTACCTATCTTTCTTTGGCAAGATCTACATGTATGTACACACTCCGTACAGTTTTACCTTCTTTGACACATGTACTGATATATTATTTAGGAAGCCAATTAGTATCGATGAATTTGTTTGATATGCTTTCCTTCACGAAAGTCCTTGCAGGCAAAGACGATACAATCTAGTTACGTAATCCAGACCAAAAAGGTGACTGGCAAGTGTGTGAAATGCAGAGAAGAACCCACGGAGAAAGAAACACGCTTAGAAAAGAGAGTTACAACACGACTTATTAATATTTGGGGTAAATACCCTTCTTCAAAATAGACAAACAAACAACTTATCGCAGAAGTAATGTGATAGGAATGTCCTTCAGTTGCCACATTCCTTCTGCGATAAGATAAGTAGCGACTGATCTCTATATTTGTTTGTTTGTTTATTTTGAAGAAGGATATTATTTTACCCGAAATATTAATAAATTGTGTTGTAACTGTCTTTTCTAAGGGTGTTTCTTTCTCCGTTGGGTTCGTACCTGGTTACTTGCATCTGTCACAACGAAAAGACAAAATACCGACATATTTCTACATGAACAAAATTCTTATGTCCACTAATACGTCTCGAAATGTCTTTCCCATACATACAAACGAACGGAAAAACGCTTAACTCATTCAGCCCAGCGCACGTATTTCCCAAATTTTAGAGGCGTCATCTAACGAGGGTGCGCGTGTGTGTGTGTGTGTGTGTGTCGCACCTGTTGCAGGAGATGGTTCGACCATGATAATCCAAGGGTAGTGCCAGATTAGCTTGGCGCCTGTTCACCGACAGGCGCCAAGCTAATCTGGCACTACCCATTAATTATCATGGTCGATCCATGTCCTGCTGTAGTGCGCCAGGGCTTAATGGGTTAACGTCTTTTGTCCACCACGAAAGTGATTTCAAAGACGAGCACCGAAAAGAGGTCTGTACAAATTTTGACCCCGGCTGGGTTCGAACCCACGACCTTTTGGACGAGAGTTGAACACTCTACCACCGAGCCGCCCAGCTCCCCACGAACGGAGAACAAACAGCAGAAAACATGCGAAGCGAATCGTTGCTCAAGTGAAACTGACTATAATTATGACCGCTAGCATTTCTCACGAAAGCGATAACATGAGAAAAAAACTAAACAGACAAACCTTCAGGCATTTTCCGTGTTTACGCATTCAGCCCTACGCACGTATTTCCCAAATTTTGGAGGCGTCATCTATCGACTATGCACCTGTTGCAGGGGATGGATCGACCATGATAATATAAAGGTAGTGCCAGATTAGCTCAAGTTGTCGCCGACAGGCGCCAAGTTAACCTCGCACTACCCTTGAATTATATATATATCACGGTCGACCCATGTCCTGTTGTAGTGCGTCACGGCTAAATAGGTTACGCCATCAGGCGCCAAGCTAATCTGGCGTTACCCTTTGAATTATCATTGTTTGTCCATCTGCTGTAACGTGTGATAGGTGACAACCCCAGACTTTGGGAAATGCGGCCTTTAAAATAAGAATACCAAATCATAAAGCTCTTGAAGATTACAACTGTGTGACTGCCGCATACGCCACCCTAGCAATTTCTTCAATCCATATGCGCAAGCAGATCCAATCGAGCGCTGCGAAATCATTACCATTATCTTAAATGAGACCAAACAACCTTTTCTAGCCTCAAGCGCAGAGGTTGAAAACAATACCCTTTGCTGAAAGTTATGCATTTCGCAATTTTGCAGACACACAGTCAGTACGGTTTATTTCGGGTTTGCATTACTGGGCAGTTTCCGTTTTTGTGACAGGATGTGAACCGGACAGTGAATAATAAAATACGCAGGTGCTCAGGTCACACCGCCATTTTTTCCACTGCGCAGAGCGGCGCAGATCCTCACCAGCCCCCGCAACAGCAGCCTCCTACTTGCCACAGGCTGGGGACGAGAAATGTGTTTTACAGACTTGTATTTCAATAGGCAATATCGACCTACTTCTGTACGCTGACGGACAACACGTTCTTTAACACATTCGCGGGCAGCCGCATCCGGATGCGGCTCGCCGCGAATGAGTTAATCCGTTAACCCATTAAACTGCCGGGGGTACTACCCATCTGCAAGAGACATAAATCCTCATGAGCCCCCGCAGTCGCGGGGGCTCATGAGGATTCATGTCTCTTGCTAGTCCTGTGTTCTTTGTGCCCACGTTTGGTCCCATGTCATTTGTGTTCTTCACGCGAAATTCGGTCAGTGTGCAGTGATTTCAGACGCCAAATCCGCGTCCACTGGCAGTTAAAGGGTTAAATCCTGAAAGTCTGTTTTCATCCAACGAAAGATCCACAACCGTTTAAATTTGGTCTCAGCAAGAGGCATAGATCCTCATGAGCCCCCGCAATCGCGGGGGCTCATGAGGATCCATATCTCTTGCAACTTGAATGCGTTACTTTTTTTTTCTCTGCAGTGATGGGGTTCAATTCAGATTTGTGACTTCGTCTTATGAAGGCAGACAGATTGACCATGATAGGCGCCAAGCTGTTCTGGCACCACCCTTGAACTATCTTGGACATGACTCATTCGAGACGTGCCGCCCCCGGATACGCGGCATAAGCCGCGTATCCGGAGGCGGCACGTCTCGAATGAGTTAAAAGACTTTGGTTATCGCTAGCGCTTTTTGCTATGGTGATTCCTGCACTCTTAGCCCTTTAACTGTCGGTACTGCTTTTTGTCGAGGCGATTCCTGTGGGACTCACCTCCACAAAAAATAACATTACCCACAGACAAAGGCACGGAGGGGGTGGGGGTGGGGGGGGGGGGGGTGGGGAGGGAATAAGAAGAAGGGTAAACGAATTAAGTCTTTAGTACTGAGCTCAAATTTAATAGTCATTACATCGCTGTTTAACCCTTTCGCGGTCGCTAATGCTTTTTCTCGATGTGAGTCCGGCAGGAATTACCTCAATATAATGCTACCTACAGTCACAGAATTAAGGGGTAAACAGAGTTAAACTTTAAGGGTTAACGTCTTTTGTCCACAACGAAGGTGATTTCCAAGGCAGGGGATCAAACGGTGTCTGAGCAAATTTTGACCCCAGCTGGAACAAGACCCGCTATCTTAACCCATATAATACTGAGGCTAAAAGCTTCAAATTTGTACACTGCCATATGCAAGCTACAATATAGTATTTACAGATAAGGATATAGACCAATGGCTTTAGTTCAATGGTGGTGCCAGAATAGCTTGGCGCCTAGAGGCGCCAAGCTATTCTGGCACTATCCTTGAACTATTTTAGTCAAGCTTATTTCACATACTGGTGTATTCCAAATGATAAGTGTTAACGGACGAGATTCGAACCCTCTACCACCTGAACCAATCAGCTACCCTTAAAGGGGCACCCCTGACCTTTTGTATGATTCAGTTCGCAAAAAGCTTTTACCGGGATTCAGTATACATACCCACTTAGACAGTGACCACCCTATTGTCCCACCAAATGCTTTCTTTCGTTCGTTCAAAGCGAAATGAGGCCACCGGAGTCTTGTGACTAGACACCATCGAAAGATTGCTTGTGATAGGCGATTGTAGCTGACGTCATAACTATTCTATACGACCTTAGGTCATCTGCATAATTATAATCAATCAGAGACAAAATGGCGGATGAACCAGCAAAGAAAAAAAGAAAGTATCAGTCGACTCGCGCCGGCCGACAACTTACTCGAAATTGAAGAGGAGGAAGAGAGACAAAATACCCTTAAGTAGAATGGACATCGGACAATGGAATTTAGAGCTTGCCTTGACCGCCCATCCGGAATTTGTCGCTTTCCTGCTATGTGAATCAGTAAGTAATCTACGGTCTTTGTCGATCTTCCTATAGCCGTTCTGCGAGCGCTAGTGATTTTCAGAATTCATGATCTTCAGTAGAATTTATCTCTTACTGATTTCGCAAGATTTTAAACCTGTTTTATAGTTATCATAAAGTTACGAGCTAGTTATCAGATTTTATGCTGCAAGGATCTGAAAACTACCGTGTGTGTTAAAATTGCGGAACATCACTGGTCGTGACACGTTTTTGTCTGTGCGGGCCGGGCTCTCAGTTCATTCGATTCACAGAGGTAGTGTTTCTACTGAGATGGTGCATTTGTTGTTTCCAGTGATGCTTTCAGTTACGGAGACTTCGATGTGTGAGATGTGAAATTGCAATGCAGAAAGTGGGTATAAATACCAATGTTCTGTTTCGTGTTTCCGAGGGATAAAGGATCAAAGGTCAAGCTGAGCACCGTGGACGCTGGCTCACAGTGGCTTTGCGCAGAGACTGAGTCGAACAAGCCACGCCCCCGGCCGTGCACTGACGATGCCGGCACGATCGTTACTACTAAATACTATCAAGTACTAGCAGGTCAAGCGGAACCCGCTTTGTGATTTTGACAGCATAGCGAGTATGGAAGGTTTATTCTACATTCTCGTGGAAAATTAAATCAAAGGGATGCCGGAGAACATCAGTACACTGACGTGTACACTGACACCGATGACCTCGTGATCTACAGTATTACGGGGTTCTGCCTTGTGACGTAGCTAGTAAATATGCACATATTCAAAACGAGGCCGAAGGAGACGATAATCTGCGCTCTCAGGTACAAAAACAACACACCCACCAAGCGATGAATTTCGACATTTGGCATTGTATTTACATCATAAAGCTCTAAGTTAGTACACAAAGGACCCATACATATACTGTCAACAGTATCTGCTGCAGACAGTTTTCTGACTGTGTTCAGATGCTTGATCCTAGGCAATATAACTTTAACCCCTTCCCTGCAAACTGGCGAACATTTTGTTTCTGAAATCTGGTTCACTGAACGACCAAAAGCCCGGCACAACTATCCAAAGAACGAGGATACAAATTGGTCTCAGCAAGAGGCATGGATCCTCATGAACCCGCGCAGTTGCGGGGGCTCATGAGTATCTATGCCTCTTGCGGTTGGATCGCGTTCACTTTTTCTCCGCGGCAGGGAAGGGGGTTAAGGGATCAACCGTGAGAGGAAGCCTGGCCTTACAAGGAGAGCTGAGGGCAGACGGCAGAAATAATTGAACACGCTGGCTTACAAAGAAATATATGCACAAATATTGGACTTGTAACCCCTTTTCTGCCAGCGGTCACTAGTTGCTTCTGAATCGTTTGAAAATCCAACGCCAAAGAACTCAGTCCACACGAGGAAAACGGATACAAATAGGACCAGCAGAGGCATAGGTCCTCATGGGGCGGTCCGTGGCGCAGTGGTTAAGGCGCCTGCCACCAATGCCAAAGGTGCGCGGTTCGATACCGGGTTCCGGCGTTGGACTTTTCTCCTCTGGTAAGGGTCACCGTTAATTCGGGCGGACCGTCGGGGGTTCTTTCTCCGGGTACTCCGGTTCTTCCACCCCGCCCCCCCCCCCCCCCTCACTTTGGTACCGGTCTCAGGCCACTTTACAAATTTCAAATACAAGCGATCAAAAATCTCTGTAACTTCAGTAGCTGACTGGCCCTTCGTTTGTCTTGTACTGTGTTTGTCTTAAATGGCGTAAATCCGTGTCTGTTTCGTGAGTGTGTGTGTTGGGTTTCAGGCGCGGCGCTTTGAGTCGATTTCCCCAAAATTGAGAAAAAGCGCCTATATAATAACGGTATTATTATTTTTATTATTATGAGACTCAGCACTGCGGTGGTTCATGAGGATCTATGCCTTTTTGCTCTTAGGTGATGTGAGCATGTTTCTTCCAGCACTATTGGAAAGTGTTAAATAAATGTGTGTGTGTAGGGGAGAGAGAGAGCATTCACCGTCGAAAATCTCACTGTTTAAAAATATTGAATTCACAAATTAAAAATGAAAGCTTCATCAATCGAAGATGGTGTAAGCCATAGTGCTTGTTTAAGCCAGGATGCTTCTCGCGCTTCGCCAGTCTTCTACGCCATGAGTGGGCTACTTGCCGGCAGGGTTAGGTGAGTGCCTGTTCGTGCGAGGTGACAAATGTTCTTGTGGCGGATTGTGAATGTCAGTGTCACCTCGACCTCGTGACCCCGAATAAGGGGCATGAACTCAGGCATTTCCGTTTACAAGGGGCATAGATTCTCATGCGCCCCTGCAGTCGCAGGGGCTCATGAGACTTTATGTCTCTTGATTATGTGACCAAATTGGCTCCAATCATTTGACGTCGCTATTCCTCAAAGTGAGGGTGCTGGTGCAAATAAGTGCGCGACTGATGACATCCGATACATGCATTATTGTCGCCACTTTGATGGATTGTGATTGATTGTTTGTTGGGGATTATCGCCGTGCAAGCAAAACAGACCGCCTCGCAGCTATGGAAGCAGAGTTCATTCTGCTTTCAAAATACCGCGATGACGCGAACAAAATAAAATAAAATAAATTGAAACACACACACACACAAACACACACACACACACACACACAAATGCACGCACACGCACGCACGCACGCACACACATCACACACACACACACACTACATACACACACACACACACACACACACACGCACGCACGCACACACACACACACACATATCATTCATTTCAGCATTTAACCCATTCAGCACTAGCTCAGTAGAACAGCAGATAGAACGACTATGATAGTTCAAAAGTTGTGTGTCAGAATAGCTTTTCTCTTGTACTTGAACTGTCATTCACAGTCCATCCATCTCCTGAACTGTAAGGTAATGTTCGGATCACACACACAAAAATCAAAATTTGGGGTTTCGACTACATGGGGCTCATAGTTTTAACTCATTCTACCCCAGACACACCACAGCAGGATAAGGATCCACCATGATAGTTCAAGGGTGATGCCAGAATAGCTTGGCGCCTATGGGCGCCAAGCTATTCTGGCATCACCCTTGAACTATCATGGTCGATCTGTGTCCTGCACTGCAATGCAGTCTTGAGAGGACAGGGGCAAAATTTAAGGATTTTGGTGTTGGGGTAGAATGAGTTAAGCGCTTCACTGCCGGTAAAACTGAAGATCCAACTACAAGAGACATAGATCCTCATAAGCCCCAGCGGTCGCGGGGGCTCATGAGGATCTATGCCTCTTGTTGAGACCATTTTGTGTCCACGTTCCTCATTAGGCAGGTGTGGCTTTTGCTCGTTGGATTCACACAGATTTCAGTAAAACATATTCGTCCACTGGCACGATCGAAGAGGCTAATGATGTCATTGCAATTTCGGGGTTGCTATTCAGTAAGCAAACGGTGTTCGGGCCAACGACGGTCCACGTCGGCCCGAGGACCATTTGCTAACTGGAAAATTCTGAAGAACTTCAAAATTGTGTGTGGTGTCTATGTGCGACACGGAAGCGACAGCCATGCCAAAGTTTCTAAGCGGGGCGTTTTCATACAGCAGCACGACAGACGCGAAAGCGCAACAAGCCACAACAACGGCGAGACAAAACTCTATCTATTTTAATGTAGAGATTCAACGGCGATTCCTTAGTGATTTCGCTGTGCGGCCTAAAACAAGTGAAGTGACCATTGCTGTCAGTTGGTAATATTAAAAATTCTAAACAGCTTGAATAACGGCGTGATGCAGCCTGTCGCGCCGCTATATGGTAAACCACAGGAAGTGATTTCCGGCCTGCTGCTCAGCTACTTTTTTTTTTTTGTCATGTCACCTACCGCGCCGCTGTCTCGTAGCTGAGGAGCAAAGAAATGCGACGTGTCTATAGCGTTTCCGAATATCCAACAAATGTCGCATTTCGTTTTGAGCAAAGAAATGCGACATGTTTGGACATGATTCCAAAAAATGTCGCATTTATTTTGCTCCTTAGTATATATGGAAACGCGCCCTTATACACGTACTTTACCCTACGCGATGGACATACATGTACACCTGTACCCTCTGCTACTTTTCTGGGATGTCTGGTTAATAGTGCACAGGACTACGGTGTGGAAGGAGGGACTACGTCCCCAACGACCCATTGGGCTGCAATGTATGCTTGTATATGACAAAATATAAGTCAGTGTTGTTCATTTCAAACATCTGCTAGCGGCAAATAGATTGGCACACCTGCAGCTCTTTGCAGAATTTCGAAAACTGGCGTGAAATTGTCATAATTTGAAGAAATCGGTGACCTTTCGGTGTGCAAAATTTGATCGATAATGTGTCCGATTCGTTGTGACAGATTCTGCTGCAAAACAGCGTCCACACTATACTAAATGCACTTGTCAACATTCTTGCGGGTTGTACAAGTGGTATTCTGTGTTTAAATTAGGGAACTTTAGTCTCTTTTGAGCTGAAAAGGGTGCTTGATGTTGGGACTACGATGTGCAGGAATAATAATACTAATAATAATTGCGGTATTTATAATGCGCTTATATTATAATAATTATAACTCTAAGCGCGCACTCACAACTCGCGCACGCATGCGCACGCTTTAGACAACGACTCACGTACCACAAATAGTGAAATACATTACGACAGTCTGCTTAGGGTGGGGAGTGTGGTGGTATAGTGCTAGAACTGTTGAAAGAGGTGAGTTTTGAGGGCGGACTGGAAGGAGGAGAGAGAGTGTTTCTGACGGAGAGAGAGTGGGAGAGTGTTCCAGGTGGATGGACCGTATACTGAGAAGGAGCGGGGGCCGAAAGTGCTGAGTTTGGTGCGGGGGACGTGGAGGCGGAGAGGGTCGGAGGCGGAGCGGAGGGAGCCTGGAGGAGTGTAGGGTTGAAGTAAGTTTGAGAGATAGGCGGGAGAGCAGTTGTTCAGGGATTTGTAGCAGAGAGACAGAATCTTGTATTGAATGCGTTGGGGGATGGGAAGCCAGTGAAGGAGTTTGAACAGGGGAGTGATGTAATCGGATTTTTTCTTTCTGAGGACGAGGCGGGCAGCATTGTTCTGGACGCGCTGGAGAGTGAAAGTGGTGGAGTGAGGGTGGCCGGAAAGGAGAGAGTTGCAGTAGTCGATGCGAGATAGGATGAGAGAGACAGCAAGTTTGGCGGCAGGAATGGTCGCGGTTGCACCGAGAAGGCCTACGGTGTGAAGAATAAAGGACTACATTGTGCAAAAATCGCTGCCCCCCAGCCTACGTTGAATTCTTACACTTATTCATTATGTAGCTGTCTGATTTTAATATACAGTAAAATACTGTCAATAAAGGTCAAATAAAGATACATGCCGGAAAAAGAAGTATAATAGAGGCAAAGTAAAAGTGTCTGTTATGAGAGAATGCGTTTTGCTTTGCTAAAATACCCCGGCTAGAATGCTGACTAATTTATATGAAGCTGATCAACATGAACATTTGTGGGAACAACGAACACAATACACGTTACACCCAAGTCATGTCAACTGCATACAATGGCTTATGTTACTTATGGATGTTCATTAACTAACTCTTACAGTAACTAACTCCTATTTAGGTCCCCCTTGAACTATATGACTGTTTTTTTTTTTCTTCAAATTTGCGCGAAATTTGAGACAACAGAAAGTCAGTCTGAAAACCACTTTATTCAAAATTTGTTGGAAACATTTTTATATCAATCCACACACCTATTGACATTCCTATTTCTTGATCTCTTTTACCTTGACATTTTCGATGGGTCATCCAAGTTAGTATGGACAGGAAGGTCTTACCATCAGGTGCCTTTGTACTAAGTATTCAGGTTGTGAATAGTATTTGAGGGAAAAAGGTCTTTGTCAAAATATTGCTAGTTTTTACGTATTTCCTGATCCCCTGTGACCCTGACCTTTGAGAAAGATCACTAAAATTGGTATGTTTACAAAGGTCTGGCCTGGGCCAAGTTTGAAGTCTGTGTCTTGAATGGAAAATACTATCTTTAAAGTTTATGACGGACCACTGGCCCGTTTTATAGACTTACGTTTGCTATCAAACATGAGCATGGTGGACCACTTTAATCCGGGCAGAATATTACCACAGAAAGAAGACGAAGACAAAGAAGAAATACGGTTGGATTTACAAACATTGTTGTTTTTTTAGCCGTAAGAAACTATGGTAATACGACTAACAGCTGATGTTAGTCGTGTTACCAAAGCTGCGGGTATGCTCATTCTGTGTTTTCTAATGGTCACGTTGCAAGCTTCACCTAAAGAAATGTATATTAAGCTGAACAGCTTGCAAGCTGTGAAACAACAAGATATTCTGTATCTTTATTGTGATGTATTGAACCAGATGTAAATCGCAACACGACTGACAAGATGACTGTCAGTCGTGTTATGAGACTGTCAGTTGTGTTACGAAACTGTCAGTCGTGTTATGGACAAAATAATCTTACCTTTTTATTCAGACGTAAATACAATATAATTATTCCCACCATAGTTTGAGGCTTTGAATCGTCTTACATCAGTTTACCATTAAACAAGATGGGATGAACCATAACCCACAAACTCTCTTCTGTATGAGAGCTGTCCTCCCTGTCACGGGTCTCTACCTTTTGTCTTTGACCTGATCCTGATGTTGAAATATCTCATATTGAACAAGATGAGGATTTCATCCAAGCGTCTACCGTATTTTTTGGAGCTCACATGCGTTTTTCTTTTAGGAACATTCACAGTTGTTCATATTTTTAAGCTTATCCTACTGATCAATTTCCCTCCGCCTCTCTAAACCATCCTCTGATCAGCACACACGCCGGCACACACAAACAAAGATGGATAACGGCGTTTCCCGCCCTTAGTACGCTCTGTGGGCACGAGTAGCGATAGGAATTCTGAAGAAAAATAGCACGAGCAGCAAAATGACGTCAATATAAGCTTGACGTTATGGCATCGAACAGTGACGAAATTGACCAGGATGGGGCTGGTCGGAGCGCGTTCCATAGAATGCAAAGGACATAACAGGCGCGCGGGGCTCATGGTCTCGAAAAGAAGTAACAAGATAAAAATTACGTCACGTCTAGCCAATCTAAGCTGTTGAACGTCGTTTTGGCGCAAAGCGCAGTATGTGCGTATGTATGTATGTGTGCGCGTATGTATGTAAACACGAGAATCTCCAAACATAACTGTACGCACAAACTTGAAACTTATCAAAATGCTTTATTAAGTGGGCGGCTAAGAGAGCCTCCGAGCATATTGTAATTGGATGTCTCATTGAAGACATAAAAGAGCGTTTATAGAAAGTCGTTTGACCCAGATTAGAGTCGGCAATTTTGATTATATGCACTTGAAATTTTAGATATGGCGAGTTTGAAAAAGATTAGATGAGTTCGTTAGCCAGTTTTGTATCTCTTCAACTTTTTCGAAAATAAAAGTTCAATGCGGGAAAAAAAATGTCAGAAATAAGACTCCTTGATTTCATTAAAAGAATCAAACAGTGACGGTGACGTAAAAGTACCAAACGCGTCAGTGTTTTGCAACTTGAAACTTATCAAAATACTTTATTTTTGGTGTTCCTAATTAAAGCATAGGGGCGGATCCAGGGGTGTCTCGACGGGGGGCCCCTCCCCCCCAACCCTCCCGTTTTTCAAACTGTGTCATACAAAAAAATTCCAGACCAAAAGAGTGACTATCAGGCGAGCATAAATTTATAACAAAGAAAGAAACGCGCTTAAAAAGAACAATTACAAATAAGTTGTGTTGAAATTATTCTTTCTTGGTGCTTTTCTTTTTGGGATTTTCTTTAAAATTGTACTATAGTGTTGAAACCGTTCTCTCTAAGCGTGTTCTTACTTTCTTTCTTTTTTTTTTTTTTTTTGTTGGTTTTTGTTGTTGGGGTTTTCTGATACATATTTAGACATAATTAGAGTTTGCAGAGGTTACGATTTTGGCACGTTTTAAAAATTTTAAAAGGAAGGGTTGATCATATCTACATGCACGGCCCCGGTACCTGGACTCGCAATCTAGGGGGAAGAGACGGGCTTGCTCAATAGCATGTCCGTTGAAAGGTCCTGGTAAGTCAAAGTGGCACAGTTGGAGTGCGCCTGAGTTGATCAGTGTTCAGGTCGCACTCCATAGGTAATAGATTTCCCTGTCCCCCATAACCCGCCCGTCTGGGTCGTCCATTATCACTTCGGTGCCGTGGACGTTAAACCCGAACTAACCATCTACATCCACTTGACCTCCTCCCCACCTCCACCCCACCTCCATAACAAAACAACATTAATCTTGCACTTTTGATCTATATAATTAGGGTGTTAATTTTCTTATTGAAAAGAATGTTCTGCCTGGAGTTTCTGCAGGGAGCAATCACCTTGTGTTTGACAACAACACTACACTACCAAGTACTCCTCCGTCTGAGGAACAACACAGCCATTTGTGAAAATTGTGATACTGCTCTATACACCCACAAACCTTCTCCATGAGGAACACAGGATCAGATCACAGAAATAGTCATTATCACTCATGGTGTATACCTCTTACACTGACGATTACTTAAGGGTCAGTTCAAGGTTGATCAAAATCAAGACCTTTCACGCCTCCCCTTTTGTAACGCGCATCAATGACCACATTGCTACCCTGATGGGCACTTGTGCATATCCACGGAAGACAAAGCTATGCAATCTGAGAGGCTGGAGACCCACTGTGCTCAGAGGATTAGGGGATTAGCAATTACCAGTGACACCAGGGCCAGTCGGCTGCTCACCCCGGGGGAGACACTCACAGCGCAGTTGGTTTCTCGCTTTCTGATCACAGTTGGCGTGTACACAAGCGTAGACTTAAACGTAGATGACTGTCACGTTTGAGGATGCAATACCATTCGTAGGGCACAGAAAGAGGTAATGCTTTTCATGAGCCCCTGTCACTGAAGGGGAACATGAAACTCTATGCCTGGCTGGGAGACTGAGTTGGGCCCTACTCTTCAGCAATGATCGGACACTTTTCCACCGCTGGGGTTGACCAGCAGTCAGCGGCTTATTGCCTCAGCGTCAGAGGATGCAATGGGGATTGTATCGCACAGCAAGAGGCACTGATTTACACAAGCCCCTGTGAGTGCGGGGCACATGACACTCTATGTCTGCGTGAAGTACTGTGACAGGTGCAGGTAAGGTGTGCCAAGTGAGGATATTTGACTATAGGCCCATGAACACACTATGCTCACCCACCGATTCCTTAAGATAATTGTAAAATACACCCTACAAAAAAAGAAGAACAATCGAATAATAAAACACAACTTCCACAAATAACCATCAAACAAAATTGGGGGGGGGGGCAAGGCTCCCCCCCCCCACCCCACTGGATCCGCCCCTGAAAGCAAATCACCAGCACGTCAGTGTTTTACATGTGTATATGCTGGCGCAATGTTCTCCTACATTTATTTTTGTATGATATTTGCGAACGTATTGTGGAAAAGGTGGAATGTGCATGCAAGCTCATACAGAGAGAACGTATAACCGGTAGGAAGCGCCGTGTGTCTGCCGTCTGTGTTTGTGTATGCCATTCTGCCGTTTGTGTTTGTGTGTGCCATTGCCGTGCGGATCAGGTGTAATGGCGGGATGGAAAGGGGGGGGGGGAAGATACTGAATGAGTTCGTAATCCAGCTTTGTACCTCTTTAACCTTTTCAATAATAATTAGTTCATTTTTGCAAGTTTTGGAGCCACTATTTACTCCCACCAAACTGTCAGCCCCGGCTGAATGAGGATGTGTGGAACAAAACAGTCAGCTCTAGAGCGTGCCTTTCGGATGATTGACGTAAAACATCAAATTCGTCACAGTGTACACGGCGTCGTGAGACCAGCGATGCCATGACGTGACGTCATTTTGCTGCTCGTGCTATTCTTCTTCTTCAGAATTCCTGACGCTACTCCAGCCCACAGAGCGTACTAATGGCGGGAAGCGCTGTATGTCCGTATCTATTCACGTGTGCCGGCGTGTGTGTTGATCAGAGGTTGGCTAGAGGTGAGGGAAATGGATCAGAAGGATAAGCTTAAAAAATATGAACAACTGTGAATGTTCCTAAAAGAAAAACGCACGTGAGCTCCAAACAATACACTTTGGTATGAAATCCTCATCTTGTTTGTTTACCTCATTGGAAATACGGTAGACGTTGAGATGGGCCTGGTCGGAGCACGTTCCGTAGCATGCAAATGACGAACATATGCGGGCACACATCAGACTCTGACAGTGAAGTAACACTATAAAAAATTACGTCATACCTAGCTACGCTAACCGCGCTGTTGAACGTACATTTGGCGTGAAACGCCGTGTGTGTGTGTGTGTGTGTGTGTGTGTGTGTGTGTGTGTGTGTGCCGGTGTGTGTGTGTGTGTATGTGTGTGTGTGTGTGTGTGTGTGTGTGTGATGGTGTGTGTGTGTGTGTGTGCGCGTGCGTGCGCGCGTGCGTGCGTGCTTGTGTGTGTATGTGTGTGTGTGTGTGTGTGTGTGTGTGTGTGTGTGTGTGTGTGTGTGTGTTGTGTGTGTAGACACGAGTATCTCCGGTGTTTGTGTACGTACAGGCCTGAAACTTTAGGAAATGCTTTGATCGAGTATTTAGGAGAGCCACAGAGCATATTTTAAATGATCGACTCTTTAAAGAGAAAAATTACCGTATATATAAAATCGGTCGACGTGATCGGCATTTGAATCCGTAATTTTTGTTGTATTCACTAGGAATTTTGCATATAGCTAGCTTGGAAACAGACATTGGGTGAGTTCGTTAGCCAGCTTAGTACATTTTCAACATTTTCGTAAAAAGTAATTCATTGTAGAAAAAAAGAAGTAAGAATTCTCGACTCTTGAGAAGGATCAGACAGTCGGTGACGTAAGGCGCAAGACACGTCAGTGTTTCACAATGTTCTTAAATTGTCGCAAAGCACCAGATTGTTATACAATGTTTCTGAATTGACATCAAATTGATCACTGTGTACACGGTGTTTTGGGACTATCGATGCCATGACGTGAAGCTTATAGTGGAAGTCACTATAAGCTTTGCTGCTCGTACTATTCTTCCTCTTCGAAATTCCTGTCACTACACGAGCCCACAGAGCGTACTAATGGCGGGAGGCGCCATGTGTCCGTCTTTATTTGTGTGCGCCGGTGTGTTTTGATCAGAGGTTGGGTTAGAGAGGAGAGAAATGGATCAGAAGGATAAACTTAAAAATATGAACTCTGAATGTTCCTAAAAGGAAAACGCATGTGAGCTCCAAACAATAAGGTAGACTTTGGGATGAAATCCTCACCTTGTTTTAATTACAAAAGGGGAGTAATTGTGGCACACTGGTTCTCTCTCTCTATTCGCTACCGCTGACGAGAGGCAAACAGTGTGAATTGGTAGGCGATCTGGATGGTCGATTTTCATCCCATCCCGGCCAGCCCCTCCTTCCCCACAAAGGCAGGCGACACATTTGTGTAGCACTTGTGTAGTGTGCTCACCGCTTATTTCCCTATCGTCTACTATCATTTGATCTTTGTGTGTTCCGGTTATACGTGATGTATAGTGCCTAAGTGTTCAGACGAATGACCTATGACAGATTCGTGCGCGATACTAGAATTGCGGATTCAGTGGCCAGCTGATATAAAATGACAGGTACGGCAAAGGTTCTAAGAGGAAGGCAATGGGGCATTGAACCCCTTGCAATTTTTAGATGATGCCCAACCACAGTGTCGGAGAAGGGAGTGACAGAACGACAATTACTGAACCCGTTAATGTCAGGACAAATTTTAAAATCGCCCAACTTCAAGAGACAAAGAACCTCATGAGCCCCCAGCAGACGCGAGCGCTCACGTTCTTTGCTTCTTGCTGACCCTGTTCATATCCGTGTTCCCTGGATTGATGGGATTATTCGATGCTGAATTGGCCCTGCTTTCAAAGACATAACTTTGATCACTGGCAGCGAAGGCCGGTTAAAAGCGATCTGCTCAAGGCGGGCTTTGATTGCCAAACTTGCCAGAAACATCGCGTTCTCTAAATTGCCTTCCCTCAACCAAGACTTCCCAATGCGCACAAGGCCATCGGGCCGACGTGGGCCGCCGTTGGCCTGCGAGGGGCCATGGCCGCGCGGGCCAACGCCGCTCGACTGACGTCGGCCCGACGGCCTTTCGTACTGGGTTGTCTACCCTTTAACAAATCATGTGAGTAGACACAGGTAACATAGGTTTCATACTGGTCCTTATGTGCATGGGGGTGCAAAGGAGAAGAAGAGCAGACGCGTCTTTTGTTTTACGACATTCAAACTGTACAAGTTAACTCATTCTACCCCAACAACGAAATCTCCAAATTTTGCCGTTGTTCTCTGAAGACTGCACTCTAGTGCAGGACATAGATCGACCATGATAGTTCAAGGGTGATGCCAGAATAGCTTGGCGCCCATGGGCGCCAAGCTATTCTGGCATCACCCTTGAACTATCATGGTCGATCCTTATCTTGCTGCGGTGTGTCTGGGGTAGAAAGAGTT
The DNA here is from genome assembly GCA_036245525.1 of Semisulcospira habei. Taxonomy (NCBI): domain Eukaryota; kingdom Metazoa; phylum Mollusca; class Gastropoda; family Semisulcospiridae; genus Semisulcospira; species Semisulcospira habei. The sequence goes on along the minus strand of BTPG01000004.1, from coordinate 136,748,137 downwards.
AATTGAGCCCTTTCGTGTAGCACTATTGTAAGACATGTTACGAACATTTATGAACCCATATCATACTGAGGCTAAAAGCTTCAAATTTGTACACTGATTATAGTACTTACAGACAAGGAGTATAGACCAATGGCTTTAGTTCAAGGGTGGTGCCAGAATAGCTTGGCGCTTAGAGGCGCCAAGTTATTCGGGCACTACCCTTGAACTATTTTAGTCAAACTTATCTCACACACTGGTGTATTCCGAATGATAAAGGTTCAAGAGGTATTGCGAACTATTAACTCATTTAAGGCGCCCCGCTTCAATAGCTAAGGAAACGTATAGGGTTTTCGTCGACAATGCTATACGACACTTTCGAAGCTATTCATGCTGGGCGCTTTGAATGAACTAATCTTTTTTCCCTTTAACACGTTCAGTGCCGAGAAACCAACTGCAAGAGGTATAGATCCTCATGAGCCGCCGCAACTTCGGGGGCTCATGAAGATCTATGCGTCTTGATGATACAGCTTTTAATCCTTCACGACATCTTTACATTTTGATACTAAATCAACTCATTCTACCCCAGACACACCACAGCAAGATATGGATCGACCATAATAGTTCAAGGGTGATGCTAGAATAGCTTGGCGCCTATGGGCGCCAAGCTATTCTGGCATCACCCTTGAACTATCATGGTCGATCTGTGCCCTGCACTAGAGTGCAGTCTTTAAAAGACAACGGCAACATTTGGGGATTTCGGTGTTGGGGTAGAAGGAGTTAACGAAGATTGCAGAAACACAGTCTGCCTCAGCTGGAACTGAACGGATTTAAGGTTAACAATTAGAACATTATGTGGACTGCATTAATAATTACTTTTGAGTACACGATAGTACATAATTATAACTTTGAGACCAGAAGTACAAACATAAATTAAATCTTCACGATTCACCGTCCGCGGTGAAAAGAACACAGGATAGCAACAACCAGACTAATATCTCACCTCTGACCAGATTTGACACCTTTGATTCAACACGGAGCCGTTCGAAAATTGAATCACGAACGCTGTACATCACTCAAGGCCTTAACAGCTCAACGTTTCAACCTTGTGGATTTCAACCGGACACTGGGTGCTTTCTCTAATATGACTGACGTAACAAGGAGCTAACGTGTGCCAGCAAGAGGCATAGGTTCTCATGAGCCCCTGCGGCCGCAGGGGCTCATGAGAATCTATGCCTCTTGCAAGATGAGGGGATCTTGTTGGTAGACTGGTGCCGCTAACCTCGCGGTCCAATGGAGATGGCTCAGTGAAGGCGTGTAGAATCTGATTATCAATGGTCATGTTGGATTCGCTACCCGCCTCCGTGTCAACATCCGGGCATTCATGCTATCATGTCGGCACAACCCTTGATCTGTCAGGTTAATTTATCTGCGTCTGTGACCAAGCTAATCAGGCACAGCCCATGCCGCGGACGTATTACAGTCGCCCCCACTGATCTGGCGCTGTTGGCACTAGAATGGTAAGGTGTTGTAGTAGTAGTACGTGTCCAGCCGGACGAGAAAAAAATTGCTCTGAAATCCTTCTGCCAAACATTTCTGCCTGCCAGAAACATAGAATCACATGTGCCTTTGCAACGGATGGTCTCAAGAGAACCTGTGCTTCTTGGCTGACCGAGATCGGGTCCAAATGTTCCTAAAATTGAGGATGTCGTATAGGGGGCATGTCTGAGACTGTGTTATCAGAATCAACTGGTATAACCTTTTGGCCTCTTGCGTTCACCGGTCTTGATGAAAAGATTTATTCCTTATTAAGCAACGGCGATAGAACGATCCGTATCTTTCTGACATTGGACGCCAGCTGCAGGGCGATGGACTGACCATGATAGCTCAAGAGTAGTGCCTGAGTAGCTTGGCGCCTCAGGGCACTACTCTTGACATGAATCAATGGATTGACCATGACAGCTACAGGACAGTGCTTGAGTGGTCTGACGCCTGCAGAGGCCTCTTCTTCTGTTCACACTGTACGTACTTGGTGAAAAGATTTTTTTTTTCATATGGAGCATTAGCGACACTTAAAAAGGATACATTATTTTTTTAATTTACAATGCCAACTGCTGGATTGCTGGAGATGGATCGACCATTATAGGTCAAGGGCAGTGCTTGATTAATTTGACTCATCTTTTCACCAGTATTGATGAAAAAAAAATCCCAATAGAGACATTGGAGACAGGCTGGTTGGTTGGTTGGTTGGTTGGTTGGTTCGGGGTTTAAAGAGCACGCCACCGAAATGGTGATGGACGGCCCCAACGCCGGGCGGGTAGGTTATGGGGAACAGGAGCAGCTATTTTCTGAGGAGTACGACCTGAACACTGATCAATTGAAGCGCACTGCAAATGTCACGTTGATTGACCAGTATGTTTCAACGGACATGCTATACAGAGCAAACCCGTCTTTTTCCCTGGACATAGGAAACGGAGTCATTCTGACTTCGCGTGCGCATGGCATGTTGTGTCCCTTGCTCTACCGGGAGTCGCCTCTTTCAGTTTCACGTATACTGACGAGCAAAAGAAATGCGACATTTTTGGAACCACTTTCGTGTTTCCGGTGGGAAAGTGTTTCCGGTGGTTCCAAAATGTCGCATTTCTTTTGCTCGTCAATATACACCATTGCTGCTCAGAGGAAATTTTGTCGCGATTTGTTGACAACAAAATCCTACAGTGTAATAAGGGAAGTGCAATGCCTTCAATCTGCCAGAGGCACATATCCTCATGAGTCCCTTGCGACCACAGGGGCTCATGCGGATATGCGTCTCTTGCCAAAGGGTAAGGACCACCTCCATCTTCGCTCCTCAAACTAGGGAGACAGTCGGGACTGATAACCACAAGGCAAGAGTCCAGCTTGCTGATGTCAGTGCGATAGGGCAGGACCCGGTCCAGATTTCATTATTTCTGGTCTCCGCGAAACGGAAGACGAAGTGGAGAGTTGTGTCATGTTTGGGGGCAACTGTCGTGATCCGTCTTGCCTTTCGCTACCGACCATTACGTTAAACAACACGTTACCATTTTTACTGTTCCTGGGAGGCTTGGGTGTGTAGTTTGAGTTGGGGGGGTGGGGGGGTTGGAGAGAGAGTTAAATGCATGGTGCAATGGGGGGAGGGGGATGAGAGAGGTGAATGGGAGGATGGTGGGGGAGAAGACTGCGTTTCTTTCAGGTGAACTCAACTCAACACAAGTTACACCCAAGGGCCGACATCGGCCACAGTGAGCCCGCGCACTTTTGTGCCCGGGCTCACTGCGGCCGACGTCGGCCCGAGGACTATTGCTTACAGGGCAAGACCTTTTTAGAGACGAACATTGAGGACGTCGCCGGAAAGTTCTACAAGGTGTGTGACGGTAAGAAATGTACAATTCCATTTTTTTTTATTATTGATTTTTTAAAATAAATCTAATCACGTATAAACGCATACGTATCGCTTTCCTTATGGTACTGCATCACTAGCCAATGCCAGTGTCTGTGATGAGATTATAAAGTACAAGACAGCCCATCCTGATGTATTGCCCGCATGTCACGTAGGCCCTACTTCATGCTTTGACGTCGCGGAATGGCGATTTGATGTCATGAGAAAAGCTGGCAGAGAATGGGATATCATGTACTTCAGTTATGCCTCGGCGTTGTCGTGGGCTGGCGACTGAGTGTCACATCGAAGAGAAACAGAGATGTACAACGCAACCTGTTTCGAGCGATCATCCATTTAAGAGATCAACTATCATCAAAGCCCGCCATTTAGGCGGTGGCTGTATAGCCACCTCAATGATGACCTTGAATACAGGTGACACGTTTAGCCATTTTGAGAGAGCAACTGTCTTTTAACTGATACAACATTGCAGAAACAGATTCTACAGCCCCAGTATGCAAAGGTCATCGGGTTGAAGTCGGCAGCAGTGGGCCCGCGCACGACAGTAGGCGGGCCTACTGCGGCCGACTTCGGCCAGTTAACTGTTTGCCGCACTATGGCACTTGTTTGTTTACGATTACGCACTATGAACTTCTCGTGAATCAATCGATGTCCATCATCCAAGAACAGAGCCCTATGTGATGTGCGTACGTCTAGATAACAGACAGGAGCGGAACTTGTGAAATCTCTTCAGAGTACCATCACATGCCACTCTCGGCGTCTCACACAGTGATAGACGTATTCCCTCGCCTGAGAAGCAGATCAACCGACCAGTTTAGCCCCGAAGCACCACAGCATGATAACTCAAGGGTAGTGCCAGATTAGCTTGGCGCCTTCAGGCGCCAAGCTAATCTAGCGCCACCCTTGAATTATCATGGTCGATCCAATCTCCTGCAGCTGGTAGGTGACATTTCCAGTAGTTTGGGAAATGCGGCCGTGAGCCGGGATAAATGGGTTACAGAGGTAAATGAGGCTATGTCCTACGAACAAGAGGCGTGGATTCCTATGAACCTCTATAGCTGCAGCGGGTCATAAGAATGCATACCGCTTGCCGCAAGCAAAAGTAAGTAGGTCTCAGTTAAACTGCAGTGTAGAAACTTGAAAAGCCATTTTTAACCCTTTGGCAGTCGGCAGCGCTACCGAGAGCCAAAAGGTTAACCCTCTTGTGCGTGCAGCCACCAAAACTGTTATGCGTGAAAAAAATTGATTGTAAGTTTCAGCTACCATGAGACGGCCTTTGTCGTTTGTTCGGCGTTAGAACCCAATAACTAACTAACCAACAATTTCGAAATTTAAATTAAAATAGAGGTTTGCACTTTATATAGCATTTAACAGCTATAGGCTTTGAAAGCTTCGACTTCAAGCCATGCGGCGCATTTGAGCATCCTGAACAAGAGTCCTGATGTGCGTCATGATATGAAATCACAGCACGCACTCTTTGTTACCTAGGCTCTTGATAATCCATTTTTCTTGCAATGGGAAGGGTGGTAGGCAGCCGAGATACCGGGACAGGCAGGGCTGAAAGGCTTATCCTAATAGTTTAGACTTCTTACGATAGCACAGCGCGTCCGTGATTCCAGTTCAAAGTGGTCTGTCATGTCTGGTGTGAGGTTAACTGAACACAGCTGGACAGAAGCATACTTTCTGTCGGTCGGAGGTGACGTGGGTGGAAAGTGTGTTACTGATCCTCAAACTGAGTTCTGTACAGGCTTTTCCTCATAACTTCTTCGCTGCCACTCGACGCAGTCGGATTGCGTTTTTGAAATCATTGTAAACTTCAGCGTCAAGAGCCGTCAAAAGTACATGAAATGAAATGCGGTCTCGGCAAGAGGCATAGATCCTCATGAGCCCCCGCAATTATGCCTAGATCTATGCCTCTCAGTTGCGGTTGGTACCTGGTGTTCGATTGTTCTTGGTACTGAAGGGATTTAAATGTTATAGCAATAGAAAGTTGAAATAAATACAAAGAAGAAGGGATGAAATTCACCATAGGTGCGCTGCTTAGGCAGTACTGAAAGTAACAGCGACCGGCACACTATTCAAACTAATGACGAATTCATAAGGCTAACGTACGAAAGTCATTGAGATTCCAAACTTTAAGACAACATACACATACGCATACGCTTTCAATGTCACACACACACACACACACACACACACACACACACACACACACACACACACACACACACACACACACACACACACACACACACGACGGACAGACAGACACACAGACAGACACACAGACAAACAGACAGAGATAGAATCAATGAATCAATGAATCTTTATTTTACAACGGTAATGACATTTACACGGTCAGTGACAATGTCACTCTTCACATCTACCGAGCGAGAACTGAACTGAACTGAAACTTTATTTTGTAAGGCCGGACGAAGACAGTAGGCACGCAGGCATTTTTACATGTCTGTCCTTAATAACATTTTAAATATACCATCAGAAAAGGTAACAAGACAAATGCAATTAAATTTTAAAAGATAATAAATACGATAATAATACTAATAATGAATAATGATAATAATAATGATAATAATGATAATAATGATAATAATAATAATAATAATAATAATAATAATAATAATAATAATAAATTAAAGACACACAGACACAAAGTCAGATGTAAGGCAGCACAAGGGTAACGCATGATGTCTGTTACTCGAGTGGTGCGTTACAATCGCGCACGCACACACGCACGCATACATTAGATGTAGATAAACTTACAAGTGATCATACAGTATGAAAAAATAGTAACTGTAAGATCCCAACTAAAAACTGAAAGAGTAAAGTTAAAACTTCAAAAGTAAACTACTGAACACTATCAACTGTGAACTATTGAGCATAACCTAACAACTGTAATTGATAAATACACACACACACACACACACACACACACACACACACACACACACACACACACAAACACACACACACACACGAACGCACGGCATGAACGAACGCGAGAGAGAGAGAGAGAGAGAGAGAGAGAGAGAGAGAGAGAGAGAGAGAGAGAGAGAGAGAGAGAGAGAGAGAGAGAGAGAGACAGACAGACAGACAGACAGACAGGACAGGACAGACAGGGCAGACAGAGAGACTGAGGCAGAGAGAATCTGGCCACTCTGCCGGGTTAAGCATCACAGCACAAACGCAATCATCGACAATTTGATTTTCAGACCCATCCAAATTAGTATGCATAGGAAGGTCTTACTATCGGGTATCTGTGTACCAAGTTTGGTTTTGAAGTTGTGAATAGTATTTGAGAAAACAAATCTTAATAACGCAACCCCCCCCCCCCTGCCCCCCTCCCCAATTAATTTTCAAGTATTTAGGAGGATGCCGGTGTAGGTAAATACCTTCTGTAACAGAGATGTATTATCCAATTCTGCCTGGGACACACCACAGCAAGATATGGCTCGACCATGATAGTTCAAGGGTGGTGGCAGAATATTGGCGCCAATAGGCGCCAAGCTATTCTGCCACCACCCTTGAACTATCATGGTCGATCTGTCTCCTGAATTGTAATCCAGTCCTCAAAGAATAACTCAACTGAAAATGTAGGTATTTCGTACCTCGGGCACAATGAGTTAAAGCCTGTTTCCTATCGAATTATCATTTGTGGAAGAACGTCGCTCACGGGCGTAACAAATGCTCTAAACCATTGCGGATTTGGCTCTAGCTTGGCGCACACATGAGGCAGTGGCAATGGAGGACGGGGGGAAAATAATTTGTGAATGAAGAAGAAGTTGAATGGACCGAAAACGACTAACAAAACCCTGTCATAAAACTAATGCGGCTGAACTGTCATGAGTTTATCCACTCAGCTCTACCGTGCCACCCCTTCTCTGACATGTGTACTGACATACTGTAGTGTATAATTATGGGAACATGCGAGTACTTACCATGGAAGTATGAAGCACTGTTCTCGATTTGACCGAGAACTGAAGCAAGCAAACTAACATTCAGGGTTTTGCGTTTTATGTACTTTACTTTTCAAAAGCCCTTGCAAGTAGAGGAGATACACTATCGCTGCTTGCATTTGTTACGAGGAAATTAAAAAAATACGCTCCTACTACTACTGACGAATACTGAGTAAAACTCCTAATTCAGTCTTACTAGCACGTATTCTCGAAATTTCTTTCCTATTCATGTTCACACAAACGAAGGGCTAACAAACAGCAGTCATAACGATGCAGAGCGAATGGCTGCACTAGTTAAAAACTGATAAGATGTCCGCTGTTCATTTTGTTTTGTTTGGTTTTGTTGGGGTTCTTTTGTTTTGTATGTGTACGCTTTGCTGAGAATGTCGGAGTGTATGAGTGCACTATTTGCCGACTCTCTTTTCGTACGTTTGTAAGTGTACATTAGTGACCCAATCACAATTTTTTTAATTTCTAGGAGATACACTAAAGATAGTTGCCCGAACTTAAATATACGCTTCAAGTTATTAGAGATGTGTGTGTGTGTGTGTGTGTGTGTGTGTGTGTGTGTGTGTGTGTGTGTGTGTGTGTGTGTGTGTGTGTGTGTGTGTGTGTGTGTGTGTGAGATGAGAGATGGCGGTAAATTTTACAAATGCAGATTATATCAAAATGCACAAATGAAACAAATACAATTTTAAAAAGGAATCACCCGCCGCGTACAGGAAATACTGACTGGCTTTTCCCAGCGGCAGTTCCCTCATTATTTAAACAACAGCGTGTCAGTCTGTCCCGGCGTCGAGAGTCCGAAATAGCTCAGGCGGTTAAACGTCGGAGCAGGAGAGCGAAGGGAATCGCCGGGTCGTGGGTTCGAATCCCGTCTCGGCCCCGGTAGCTGGACTCACAATCCAGGGGGAAAAAAAAACGGATTTGTTCAATAGCATGTCCGTTGAAGTCGCCTCAAGCACCAGACGGCGCAGAGAGGACTGAATGAATGAATGAATGTCCGTTGAAAGGTCCTGGTAAATCGAAGTGGCACAGTTGGAGTTGATCAGTGTTCAAGTCGTACTCCATAGGCAATAGATTTCCCTGTCCCCCATAACCCGCCCGTCAGGGCCGTCCATGATCACCTCGGTGCTATGGACGTTAAACCCGAACTAACCAACCAACCAGTCCCGGCGTGAGTTGCAAAAGTGAGCTTAGTCCTGTGTGAGGCCGTGACTAAGCAAAGCGCTCCGCTACAGCTGGTTCATGAAACTGACTCCCGGTCAGGTCCTAGTCCCGAGCGATTGTGATGACAGCTATAATTACAACAATCACCACCCCTCCACCCCACCCCCCCCCCCCACCCCACCCCCCCGCCCACCCCCCCCCCCCTCAGTGCGCCATCACCAGCACATCGGGATGGTTCCATGACTATATTTAGGGGCGGCGCCTCTATATATTTCTCGCTGCGCTGAACGTAACAAACGGGTTTTAGTGCATATAAAACAGACATTTTAAGAGGTATTTCAACTGACTTATTTCAGGTACGGTTCAGAAATCAACCAAAACATAGTTACATCGGTATCTCTTAAATGCACTATTTTGGTGAGGTATTTGTTGTTCGCTGTGTAGTCCTACATTCTTCGTCTAGACAGGTTTACGCCGGTGTGGGTGCGATGTCGGAAACTCGAATAGGCCGCCAAAATGCTCTCGTCAGTCTGCGAGAAACGGCTGCACATTATATCAGCATAAAGCCTTACGAGGCCCTGTGTACAAATCTGTGCCATTCTGCTGCCTTGCAGTGCTTGTGATTAGCGGTGGTCATGTATGGTAAACCAGTGGTGTTAGAATGGATAGAATTTACTTTATTGTTTCTCGCGGCGTCCAAGCAGGTATTACTGGTGTTTTCAGTATCTGTCCTATTAATGTTTAATACTTATATTTTTCAAACCGTTGAATTCAGAAAAGTGACTAAATTAATGACCTTGTCTAACAAATATTATAAAGTTAATGCCAGTGGCCGGACAAATCAGTACCGAGCAGGCTGTTCCATTTGATGCCGATTCAACATCATGTTTGTGTAAATCCGTGTCCAAATAAGAGCACTTTTCCAGTAATGTAACACAACTGGCACTTTTTTCCCCACTGTATAAAATTTACTTGGGTGTAATTCCCACTCAAACAGCAATGTACTGCTGAAAAGCTAGATAACAAACTTTATTCATGTATTTTCGATAACGTTTTTGCGACGACACAAACTCACTCAGCGACAAGGGATGTCGTCCTTAGTGATGACAAAACAAACGCGCCAGTGTTCAGCATATGCCTGTTATAGTGTACATTTTATTCAAACCGGCTCCGTCAGTGAATTCAGAACGCCTTAGACAGTAGTTACAGGCAACCACTCCTGACCTGATTTTATAACTTTGCAAAGAAAAGAGTACATTCTTGTCTTTTGGAGGCGCCCTGGCCAACGCTGCTGGACTACCTAGGTGAGAATTGCTACAAACGGGCGAAACATTAACGGGATGTCAAACTCAGTTCTCACAATACTTAGTTACTTGATTTCCGACACTTTCAAGAAGACGTCACATTGTAGTCTTTCGCGCGCCGACTCATTACGAGAGAGGCATTTCAGTGGCGGATCCAGGGGGGAGGGGGGCCAGGGGGCCCTGCCCCCCCCACCCCCCCACCCCTCACGCCCCCCGTCAGCCCGGACAAAAAAATTTTTGGATGGTTATTTGTGGAAGTTGTGTTTTACTATTCGATGGTTCTTCTTTTCTTGTACGGTGTATTTTACAATTATCTCACGGGATCGGTGGGTGGGCCTAGTGTGTTCATTGGCCTATAGTCAAAATTTTTAATATCCTCACTTGGCACGCCTTACCTCGTTTGGTCCTATTTACTTTCCCTCTGGCACCGAACACGCCTTACCTGCACCTGCGCGGCACATGGCACGCTATGTCTGAGTAAAGTACTGTGACAGGTGCACGCCTTTTCTGCACCTGTCACAGTACTTACAGTCACGCAGACATAGCGTGCCATGTTCCCCGCACTCAGTCACAGGGACTCATAATAATAATAATAATAATAATACCGTTATTATATAGGCGCTTTTTCTCAATTTTTGGGCGAATCGACTCAAAGCGCCGCGAACTGAAACCCAACACGCACACTCACGTAACAGACACGGATTTACGCCATTTAAGACAAACACAGTACAAGACAGACGAAGGGCGAGTTCAGCTACTGAAGTTACAGAGATTTTTGTTCGCTTGTATTTGAAATTTGTAAAGTGGCCTGAAACCGGTACCAAAGTGTGTGGGGGGGGGGTAGGGGGCGGGGGTAGGTGGGGGGGGGTGGAAGAACCGGAGTACCCGGAGAAAGAACCCCCGACGGTCCGCCCGAATTAACGGTGACACTTACCAAAGGAGAAAAGTCCGACGCAGGAACCCGTTTTCGAACCTCACACCTTTGGCATTGGTGGCAGGCGCCTTAACCACTGCGCCACGGACCGCCCCCACCGCTCATGTAAATCAGTGCCTCTTGCTGTGCGATACAATCCTCATTGCATCCTCAGACTGAGGCTGCCATCTGGCAATAAGCCGCTGACTGCTGGTCAACCCCAGCGGTGGAAAAGTGTTCGATCGTTGCTGAACTGGGCCCAACTCAGTCCCTCAGCCAGGCATAGAGTGTCATGTGTCCCTTCAGTCACAGGGGCTCATGAAAATAATAATAATAATAAAGGTAATTTGTATAGCGCCTAATCACCAAGGTGCTCTAGGCGCTTTACAGTCACAGTAATGAAACAGTGAAGCAGAATACACAAACAAGCACATACAACAAAAAAATACATTAATTTACAAGGGCGAAAACTCACACCACACACTCACACTCACACTCACACACACACACACTCACACACACACACACACACACACACACACACACACACACACACACACACACACACACACACGCATGATGAGCCGGCAGACAAAATTAATGGTCTTTACGTATATGCAACAGAGAAAAGGTGTGTTTTAAGCTTGGATTTGAAAATGGAAAGAGATGATGAGTGACGCACATCAGCTGGGAGAGCGTTCCATGTAATGGGACCAAAATACGAAAATGCACGATGACCTTGAGTGACTTATTACGTCTAGGGATACGGAAAACACGAGTGTCTGAAGCAGAGCGTAGTGAGCGGGACGGTGTATACAGCTGGACAAGATCAGATAAGTAAGGAGGGGCAGAACCAGAGATGATGTTGAAACAAATAACACAGACTTTATACTGAATTCTGTATGAAACTGGCAGCCAGTGCAAATTAGCTAGTAGAGGCATAATGTGTTCACGTTTCGGTACACGAAAAATCAGACGTGCAGCACAGTTCATGACTCTCTGGATTTGGTCAAGAAGATTTTGCGGAACACCGGACAAAAGAGAATTGCAATAGTCTATTCGGGACAGCACAAGGGAGGTAACAAGTGTTTTGGTAACTTCAACAGTCAGCATATGTCGAACAGTGCTGATCCTTCTGAGTTCAATGAAGGCAAGCTGGCAAACTTTCTTCACTTGTTCCTTCATTGTCAGCCTGTTGTCAAAAATGACACCCAAGTTACGGGCCGAGCTAGAAAAGGAGATGGCACTCTCGCCCACCATCATTGACTCAGGAAGATCAGCACTGCACGTAGAGGAGCACATCATTCGGAGGGACTCAGTTTTGTCACTGTTCAGGTGAGCTTGTTCTGTGTGGTCCACTTCTGAACATCACAAATACAAGCCTCCAAAGACTGCACCATTTGATCGACATGTTCACGAAGGGAGTGTTTGTACAATTCTGTATCATCTGCATATAAATGATAAGAAACTAAGTGACGCTCAATGACATGCGATAGGGGCTGTGTATACAAAGTAAAGAGAACAGGCCCCAAGACCGACCCCTATGGAACGCCACAAAGCAGCTCAACAGGGTGGGACTCAAATCCTGCCACTGAAACCATCTGCAAGCGACCAACAAAGTAGGATTGGAAAAATTTCAGTGCTGTGCTTTGAATGCCAAACACATCACGAAGGCGGGCAAGTAGAATGGCATGGTCAATGGTATCAAACGCTGCGCTCAGATCGAGCAGAGTCAGAACAGAGATTAGATCTTCATCGCTAGCACCAAGTAGGTCATTCACAACACGCAGCAATGCTGTCTTCGTGCTATGACCAGACCTATATGCTGACTGGAACACATGCCACAGACCATTATTCTTGATATGGTCTAGCAGCTGCGTGAGCACTATCTTTTCCAGAAGCTTTGAAAGAAAAGGTAGGTTGGATACGGGTCTGTAGTTGTTCAAACTGTTAAGAGCGGCTTAACAATTGCAGTTTTGAAACAGGTAGGTACAGTGCCGTGCAAGAGGGACTCATTTACAATAGCTGTAACAACTGGTACAATTGCATCTTTACATTCAAAAAGAAGGGACGAAGGCACAGGGTCTAGCTCACAGGTCTTGAGAGACATCTTATTCATGGTGTCCAGCACTACCTTTTCAGTCACTGGACTGGAGCATGCAAGAGGAGTGCCAGCAAAACACTTAGATTCAAATGAGCAAGATGTATGAGCATCATCACATTTGTCAATGTTGTCACGTATTGTTCTGACTTTGGAACAGAAAAAGCGAGAAAACAGTTCTGGGAGGTCACGGATTGGGTGTGTGCTGGGCAGTTGAACAGATTTGGTCTTACCCAAAGCATTACCTCTTTCTGTGCCATACGAATGGTATTGCATCCTCATACGTGGCAGTCATCTAGATTTAAGTCTACGCATATGTACACGCCAACTGTGATCAGAAAGCGAGAAATCAACTACGCTGTGAGTGTCTCCCCCGGGGTGAGCAACCGACTGGCCTGGGTGTCACAGGTAATTGCTAATCCCCTAATCCTGTCACACAACACTCTCTGAGCACAGTGGCTCTCCAGCGTCACACAGATTGCATAGCTTTGTCTTCCGTGGACATGCACAAGTGCCCATCAGAGTAGTAATGTGGTCATTGATGCGTGTCACCAGATTGGAGGTGTGAAATGTCTTGATTTTGATCAACCTTGAACTAACCCTTTATAAGTAATCGTCCGTCAGTGTAAGAGGTATACATTGAGTGATAATGACTATTTCTGTGATCTGATCTTGTGTTCCTCATATGGAGGAGGTTTGTGGGTGTATAGAGCAGTAGCACAATTTTCACAAATGGCTGTGTTGTTCCCCAGACGGAGGAGTACTTGGTAGTGTAGTGTTGTTTGCAAACACATGGTGATTGCTCCTGCAGAAACTCCAGGTAGAACATTCTTTTCAATAAGAAAATTAACACCATATAAGAATCAGAAGTGCCAGATTAATTATGTTTTGTTAGGGAGGTGGCGTGGAGGCGGGGAGGAAGTCAAGTGCATGTAGATATGATCAGCCCTTCCTTTTAAACTTGTTAAAAAGTGCCAAAAGTGGTGCTGTGTCTCGAGATGAAAGAAGAAACGTTATAACAAATAAAAATCGTAACCTCTGCATACTCTAAATATGTCTCAGAAAACCCCAATAAAACAAAAAAAAACACACACACACACACACAAAAAGAAACACGCGTAGAGAGAACGGTTACAACACAATAGTACAATTTTAAAGAAAACCAAAAAAAAAAAAAAGAAAAGCACCAAGAAAGAATAATTTCAACACTACATATTTGTAATTGTTCTGTATAAGCGCGTTTCTTTCTTTGTTATGAATTTATGCTCGCTTGATAGTCACTGTTTTGGTCTGGATTTCTTTTGTATGACAGTCTAAAAGACGGGGGTGGGGGTAGGGGGGAAGGGAGGGCTGTCGGCCCCCCCCCCCTCGTCGAGACACCCCTGGATCCGCCCCTGCATTTATATCACTTTACCTCAGTCTAAAGATGCATTCCTCGCGCTGGGACCATATGGCGTTGAGGCGCGTCCCCTGGGTGGTGGATAGGGGGTCCCTCGCGAGAGGGGTTTCACCGAATGAAATAAGGTGCCGTGAACCAACATGGTCTAAGGGAAGGTGACCCCGACAGAAAACCCCTGGTCCTCCTAGTAAGGGGGTTGGGCGTGGGGGTAGCTTCCCCACCCTGCAAAAAAAGGAAATAGCTACAAAAACGCCGACGAAAAGACAAACAGTAATTCCTTTTCAGTATCACTAGGCAGGCATTGTCATGGAACCCCCAGGGAAAGAGGAAAAGAGGTAGGCCGAGAAACTCCTGGCGTCGAGACCTCCAAGCAGACATCAAGAGACTGGGAACCACCTGGAGTAAAATCGAAGGAGAAGCACAGGACAAGAGTCGCTGGAGGTCTCTCGTCGACGGCCTATACCCGGGTAGGGGTGACAGGCGTAAGTAAGTAAGTAAAGATGCATTCAGAGACACAAAAGGTCTTCTTCAAATGCTTCACAGCTCGGCCTGGGAATATCATACAAGACGAGCATGTCTGTGTTTATGACGTGGTAGTTCTACCGAAAATAAATAAAGGCAAGTTCATCTTTCGGGGCTGTAGCCAACATCGACTATAACCCCAGTGTTACGAGAATAACTGATTACTTTCATGCTAAAGGCATATTTTTTTTATGCAAAGACATTGGCGGATGAATCTGAGAGCCATGAACGTTCCATCCTACTGATCGGCAACAAAGACAAATCAGAATCAATGTGAGCGTTGCACTTGTAGAACTTAGAGAGAATTATGATGTGTCACGGCCATGTCATAAATATCCAGTGCCAGATATCAGACCAGAAACACAGCGCTGCGTTCCTGAATATGAGTGGCTGGAGCTGAAGTGTCAAAGACCTTAAGCGCTCCCGGCGATTCTCCACATTGCAGAAGAAAAAAAAACTGTTTGACGAATATCAACACTTGATACATATACAGTGTGTTATAATGCCTCCTAACCAATGGCTACAGTTGCTATTTCTTTGATAACTGTGTGATTGCACCACTTTGTGTCCGTTTCAGTTACCGCTGAAGAATAACGCTCCTCAACTACACTGACCAAGCCTCAGAGCCGAACCGGCCTCCGTAGCGCAGTGGTTAGCGCGTCGGACTGGCGGCCGGGAGATCCGGGTTCGAATCCCAGCCGAGTCAAGCGGGATTTTTTCTACCTGGGTCGGCTCTTACCCAGAGCGGGTGTGCTATGGACCCAATGGGAAGGCTGATGCCACTCAGCCGAGACTCACCCACTTCACGGGTGCAACTTTGGGGGTGTTACCCGGGTTATGACGCATCGCAAGGTATGGATGATTACACGGCTGGCACCGCAGGTGTCCGCAAGTCCCGGGCCTGGTTAATACCAGGATATTTATGACAGGAAGCGTGGAATGCGGCCCTGTCACGCAGTCCCTAAAACAACATGGACCACCATGGCATCATCATATCATCCTCATCATCATGCAAAAAGGAAAAACGCTATTCCAGGTGCCTCTGACCCCTCAAGTCTCCGTCTCATGGTGACCTCAGCCCGGTCCGGCCTCTAGGAGCCCTAGGTGCGCGGCTGTCTTCGGCCAGACCCTGCTGCTGTGCGTGGAAGGACGTAGTGGTTGACTCGCCACCTCTGGGGGGAGCTCTCACTCGTCGATTCCGTGACTAGCAAGAAAAATGTTAAGTAGGAAGACCACCGAAGTGACTCGGCAGTAGTGCGGAATTTCCTCCGGAGGGAGTCCCCTAACCTGACATATATACAGCAGCGGGGCCGGGAGTCTGGCTGTGCAACTGGTAGGCCTGGGTGAGCACACTGGGGTTGATTGGGGTGAGCGGCGTGGGATGGAGACCTCTGAGGTCGACAGAGGAAACTTGGAAGTAGCAAAAAAAAAAAAAAAAAAGCCTCAGAGCCGAGGTAAAAGCTATTTATATCTCCCAAACTTCAGGTCCTTGAGCAAAACAGTAAGTAGCTGGTGATCTGATATAACGGCCTTTTGTGGGGCTATATGACAGTCAGGTGTCTTAATTAATCTGTCCGTGAGTGAAACATGCATCGTGAAACATCGTTAGTTTAAGCACACGTAGACAGTTGTGATGAACTAACTTCCCCAGATCTGTATCCTTGCCCGCATTTCATAGTTCCTGCCAAAACATCATGGGCAGGCCAATTGCCAAGGCCATAATTCTACTGTTTCTTATTCTGTTTATTTTGTCTATTCTGTCTTTTCCATATGCACACTCCACAGCGACAACAAATGAGCATGCAGTGCATGTTGTCATGGTTGCAATCAAGCATTTAATTTGATCCAGCCAGCCAGGCTTTGTTTGTCCTCGGAAAAGAGATACAGCCGATTACAGTGGGTATTTCCATCTGACTATGTCGTCATGCTTGGAGAACCGCTGTACAAAGAACTTGCGGCACTCAGGCTCCTTGGGGCCTGGCTGACTAGGAGCGGATGGCCAAGTGTCCTAACGGCATGCGGCATAGTTTCACTGATTTGGGGTGCCTGACTTGTTTCGGAGAGTATCACACCAGGACAGAACCAGGCGTGCACATCAAATTACAGCGGCTGCGATGTACATTGTTCTGCAAGATGCATATTTCAAGTATTTGCAGACTTGTGATGGAGCACCCTCAGGTTTCAGGACTGGTGCGAACAACCTCAGTTTGCTTCCTGATCTCTTGTCTTGACTGAAGCTGAGTTGTGCGTGCTGCAGCCTGTCCACTCCATCCGAGCTGCCGACTTCAAAAAAACACATCGAGTCCCTAACCATTTCTAGAGCACTTATCGCCAATGGTGGATGTTTTTAGGTTACACATGGGGACATGCCTTAGAGAGAACACCACGACCAAGTCCCGCGAAATCACTCTCTCTGGGTCGGAAAATGGAACCCAACTGACTCTTCAAGCAACCTGAAGCTGTAGTGCAGGTCAGCACTACGGAACATTTACCGTCGGTATATCTATGGACAACACTGCCGCAAGCAGAATAATCGTGCTATGAACTGACCAGATGTTCTTGCAACAACGGATGCCAGTCATCAACAAATAATGCCATTCTGGAAGATACAAATTGTGCAGAAAAAAATCAGCCTAGCGTGTACAGCTCTGTACAGCTGTGGAGGAGTCTACTAAAACACATCACACCACGCAGCGCAGTGCATTCCACTCTGACTAGGCTACCGGTTTTTTAAATCTAATCTTCCACGCCCATATCACTTGACCTGCACCAGCCTATGTTATTATTTTATTTTCTTTATTTTGTTTAGCATATATGAATTCATGAACAGACTGTCCAATCATACGTGCATAGTGTTCATGAAACAAGAGACTGCGGTAAACTACTGTGCACATAGCTGTGACATGACAACCATGATCTGGGTCTGCCTTTCTACCGTTTGTACATTTTACATCTACTTGATTTAGATCGAGTGTAGAAGAGTACAGTAAAATCACCAGTAATGTGAGACACCCATGATGTGGGTCTGCCTTTCTACCGTTTGTACATTTTACATCTACTTGATTTAGATCGAGTGTAGAAGAGTACAGTAAAATCACCAGTAATGTGAGACACCCATGATGTCGGTCTGCCTTTCTACCGTTTGTACATTTTACATCTACTTGATTTAGATCGAGTGTAGAAGAGTACAGTAAAATCATCAGTATTGTCTAAAACTGAGTGTAAATAGGTGTCCAGATTTAAAAAAAAAATAGAGTTCTGCTTCGTTGCGTCTCGTATTGTGACCCCATACTGGATCCGTCTGTGCTTTATTTTCTTCCATCTCTACGATCTTTTGTGATCGTTTGATATGATGCGTTAATGTTTTCAGATGCCGCCTAGTGCAATTCAGAGAACAGAGTTAATGTTACAATATTACAACATTTGTTCACTTGAAGAAAAAAAATCAGGTCACGATAACCTTAATAAGTAGTAGCATGTAGAGCATCATTTTGGTTATTTTTTATTTCCTATTCATAATATTTTTTTTGATACAATGATATGTGACACATTGGGTGTTATTGTTTCTTTCAGTCATTTCTTAATGTGAAAATCCGCACACATAAAAACTCATAGAATTTTCACTTTAGTTAAGCTCTGTCACAAAGAGAACAGGACCCCAATCTGTATCCGCTTTTGTGTATCTTTGGGTCGACTTTATGATGAAAATGTTCACTACACTAACAAAATCAGAATATACGCCCAGTTAATAGGCACATTTTAAAACGCATGTGCGTAGTAACCCATGCAGAAGAAACCCTATGTGAAAAGTAGGTCACCGTGACCTAATTAGTTGCTGTGTGCTGTTGGATACTAATTACATCGCTAGTAAACTAAAGTATGCAGGAATAAAAAAGATCATTAGTTTGTCTAATCCGATGTTGTCTCGACTGAAAATAATAGTAATTTCCAAGTTCCCACAAAATTATTGAGATATTACAGTGGAATACTTTGGGACGCAGCCACGCCCACTTCCGGTTGAGTGACAACGTGTTTCCCTCGCTTAAATGTATCATTAATGTCCAAAACACAATACACAAAAGAGATTTTGCTTCTTACAAGATGTGCAGTATAAGGGCCCTTACTAATTAGCCTATATCAGTGCTCGAGGGTTTTCCCATTTGTGTGGTCATTTCTAGTGCTGTTCTTGTGGATAGGTTTCTGGAATTCTTACGGTGTGAGCGATACTCGAGAAACGTTCTTTTAAACCTGGACTTCCGAGTCGGTACAGTAGTTACTGAGCTGGTGGATGGCGTGTTAATGCACTGGTCAATGGTCCTGGTCATGATATCCAGCATCAGTTCCTTGGTAATCCTTCTAACCTCCCTGCCGGCCAGCACGTACATGAAAAAGTCGGTTAAACTGTTTATGAAAGACATGAAATGGGCGATAGCCCATGCAGAACCCACTTTGTCCTGATCTTTCGTGTTAAACAGTTCATAGAAAAAAGCTATGGCTACGCAGAACAACAATGGACCATTAAACAGAAAAAACGAGACTGATGCTGCTAACACAAGCACGGTTATTTGTGTGTAGCTGCGTTGTTGCGGGCTAATTGCAGCCACCCGTTTTGCAGACTTGTACAATTCCTTGATTAGGATGATATCACTGATGATCATGGTGAGGAACGGAAGGAGAAAGCTGCCGAGAAAATAGAACATATGCACGTAAAACCCGTAAATTGTAAAGATTTCATCGGTATTATTTACTCTAAAGCCTGGTTTATAGAAACGCTGCCACTTCCGTTCCTGATAAACAATATCCGCTATGTATAAGTAAAACGAGCTCGAAGCATATGACGACGATGATCATTGTCACAAATCTCGGATTGCGTATGCTTGTAATCAGGGGTCTTTTCACCTCTACTACACGATACACGCTGACGGCCGCAATAAGGTAAGCAGAGGTCATTCTGCATGACTTTATAAAGTACTTCAGTGACTATTTTACACATGAACACACTTGTACTTTCGAACTTATACCCACTATAGCCTTCGAAAATATATGGTATCTCTGAGAAATTCATGAAGATATCCGACACGGCCAGGGCTAAGATGAACAGTAAAGTTATGGGGGGGGGGGGGGGGGGGGGGGGGCTTTCTCCCGTAACTGGCCCACAACCACTAAAGTCAAGATGTTGCCAGTTAAGCCCAATATCAGCAATGCCACACCGCCGGTGCGCCACAAAGCGGGGAAGTATGGGGGACGTCGGATAGATCTTGAAAAAAGAGGTATTCCCTATTGTCATATTCATGGTGTCGTGTGATGTAGCTCTTGGTGTATCTGAAAATGAAAATAATGATCTTTAAAAAAAATCTCGTACATGCAGCAATCAAAACTGTTCAGTGTCCGTGTCTGTATGCTCAAAGTGATTAACCCCTTGAATGCTGCTGAAGATACTGTTCGGCGGAAAAGATGAGAGTGCAATCGTCAGCAGCAATCATGGGGTCACCACACTGCAGTTTCAGTTAAAACCACACATTACTGTCCCATGGACGGATCCGTTACCTCAAAGAGGGTGGAGGAGGGGGGGGGGGAGAGGGGAAGGGTTTCGAACTTTTTGTTTGGGACCTTCATACTGACACAAAAGGCCTCCCCAAAGCTAAACCTCTTTCCACCAGTGGCCGAAACATTAAACAACGGCCGGCAGGGGTGAGGGGGGGGGGGAGGTGAGGGGGAGGGGGCGGGAGGTGAGGGGAGGGGGGTTAAACACTCTCGCCACTCGCCAAAATATCAAACAAGGGGGGGGGGGGGTCAAACTCGCCAAAAAATCAAATGGAGGGTGGAGGGGGGGGAGGAAGGGGTCCAAACACCCCAAACAAGGATTTCGTTATAGCATTTCAAACAACTTTGGGTCCGGATGGATCTGTCGTGCCGTATTTGTGTAGTTGCCGATTCCATGAAACAGGCGGTTCATTTCCGAGGAATCAGCAGTTAGATGTTAGATAGTCGTTGAAGTTTAGTGCCAAGCAGGAAACAAAGGCCATCTCACGGTGGTAATCAGCATGCCTTCTGAATGTTGCCAAAACATTAACTCATTCGGGACGTGCCGCATTTGGACACGCGGCATAACTTGAAGCCGCGTGTCCGGATGCAGTACGTCTCGAATGAATGTGTTAAACGAAGTGAGCAGCCGACTCTCTCTCTCTCTCTCTCTCTCTCTCTCTCCCTTTCTCTCAACTCTGAGCCGATTAGACAAGTTAGAGAGCAACGCTTGTTAGGCGTCATTATTGACGATCAACTCACATGGCACGCTCATGTCAGCAGCGTATGTCGAACAGTGTCCAGGAATTTATATCTTCTTTCAAAACTGCGTTATTTTACAGATACACCGACAAGGAAAATATTTTATAACGCACATATTCAATCCCATATAGATTATGCTTCTACAGTTTGGGATGGATGTAGCGATGCGTGCATTAAAAGACTTAATGCTCTTCATCGTAGAGCAGCCAAATTAATCCACCCGGATAGTAAAGAAAGCACCGACGACCGACTCAAAGCCCTCGACATGCTGCCTCTGCGTAAGTTACTTATGTACAATAAAGGCGTACTTATGTTTAAAATCTACCACTCTAAAACGCCTAGTTATCTAACAGATCTATTTAGCCCTGCTCATACGCCTTATAAAACGACGAGGAACAATCTATCCATACCAAGGCCGCGCCTCGATATATTCAAAACTAGTTTGTCTTACTCAGGAGCCAAACTATGGAATCTGTTGCCTATCGACACTACTGGGGCTCCTTCTTTGTCCACATTCAGAGCCCGCTTATTTCGGCACCTGAAAGAAAATTAAGCCCATAGTTGTGTACTTGTGTCGGCGTTTTTCCAGCGCAGTGAGTTGTATTGTCGAGTTTGCAGTTGCTGTTCAAACTAAGTTTTTAACATTCATGTTTAATCAGGCTCTTAGTGTGTGTGTGTGTGTGTGTGTGTTTGTGTGTGTGTGTGTGTGTGTGTGTGTGTGTGTGTGTGTGTGTGTGTGTGTGTGTGTGTGTGTGTGTGTGTGTGTGTGTGTGTGTGAGTGAGCTAACTTTTTTTTTATGCTCACGTTTTGCCTTTCCAGTTTTATTAGTTTTAGTAACGCGCGTGAGATTGATGTGTGAGTGCGTGTGCAAGGACATGATTGAAAAAAGGTCTGTGTACCTAATCATTTATCCTTGAGAAATAAAGTTTCATTTCATTTCATTTCATTTCTCTCTCTCTCTCTCTCTCTCTCTCTCTCTCTCTCTCTCTCTCTCTCTCTCTCTCTCTCTCTCTCTCTCTCTCTCTCTCTCTCTCTCTCTCTCTAGTAGTCAAATTTTAAAACTATCTCTGCCCTACGTCGTCGAATCCCTGACCTTTATTAATTATTTATCGATCAGACATAACGTTTTTCCCCACGAGCTAAAAAAAGCGAAGGTAATCCCTCTTCCTAAAAGCAAAGATTTATGCAACCCAAACGAGTACAGACCCATTTCCAGATTTTCCTGTATTTCAAAACCGCTTGAGAAACATATCCATACTCATCTTCTAAATTTTCTGGAGCAAAACCATCTGATAACTGCAGCACAATCAGGATTTCGACCTCTACATTCGTGCCAAACTACCCTCAATCATTTAATTGATAAATGGCTCTCTGCCATGCGGTGCGCCCATATTGACACCCACCCTCCCCATATTGATCACCCCTTTGTCGAGTTCACTCCCGTCTCTGAACAGGCTGTTTTTGACATTCTTAAGAAATTCCCGCCTAAAACGTGTGAGCTGGACCCTATGCCAACTTCACTGGTTTTTGAAAACATCGGAATTCTTCTGCCCACCATTACCAAAATCATAAATCAGTCCCTTGAGTCAGGCGTCTTTCCGTCAGAATACAAATCAGCCGTTGTCAAACCTCTCCTAAAAAAGTCGAATCTTGACCCCAACCAGCTAAAAAACTATCGCCCTGTTTCAAACCTACCCTTTCTGTCCAAAGTTCTTGAGAGAGTCGTTCTGACACAGCTCGCTAAATACCTACAGTCAAACAATCTCGTCCATCCGCTTCAGTCTGCTTACCGTGCCGGGCACAGTACTGAAACTGCTTGCCTCTGTGTCGTCAATGGCCTCCTAAGTGCCTATGATGAAAACCAGATCTCAGTTCTTGCCCTGTTAGACCTATCAGCTGCGTTTGACACCATTGACCACTCCATCTTGCTCCAACGTCTAGAAAACTACTTTGGTATTTCTGGTAAAGCTCTCACCTGGTTTCACTCTTATCTGTCTTCCCGTCAGACCAGCGTCTCTGTCAAGAACGTTCTTTCTGAAGCTGCTGCGCTAGAGTTTGATGTCCCCCAGGGCTCTGTCCTGGGCCCCATTTTATTTACGCTGTACACTCAGCCTCTGTCTCAGGTTATCGCATCGCATTCAACCGATCATCACATGTATATGCGGATGATACACAACTTCGGAAATCTGCACCTCCAAACAGCTCCAGTCAGACTATTTCAGATGTTCAGAACTGTATCTCGTTAAGTCCTGGATGTGTGAAAATAAACTTTAGTTAAACGAGGGCAAGACGGAAGCTCTTCTTGTCGGTGCCTCTCGACTGCTGCCCAATTCTCCTGACTCTATGCGCATTTGTGACGCACCTATTCCATTTTCTGATTCAGTTCGCAATCTTGACGTTTTTCTTGATAAAGATATTCAAATGAAGGAGCATGTAAATCATGTCTGCAAACTTGCTTTTCTGGAATTAAGACGCATCAGTTCTATCCGTCATTACCTCACTACTGAAGCTACCACCAAACTGGTCGTCTCCTTAGTCTTGTCCCGCATTGATTACTGCAATGCCCTCTTAGCTGGCCTCCCTCAGTTTCTCATTCAGAAATTGCAGCGAGTTCAGAATTGTGCTGCACGTCTCATCGTCCGCGCCTCACAGCACCAGCCCATCACTCCTATTCTGAGACAACTTCATTGGCTGCCAGTCAAACAACGAGTCTCGTACAAAATCGCCTGTCTGTGCTACAAAGCTATTAACTACTCTACCCCCGCCTATCTCGCTGATCTTCAACTATACACTCCCTCCCGCTCCCTCCGTTCAAGTAGTGACACGCGCCTTCTCAGAGTCTCGCTCTTCAAATACAAAACCAGAGGTGACCGTTGTTTTGCGCACGTTGGACCTGTTGTCTGGAACTCCCTACCTATAGACAGACATTCTTCCTCATTCACTGCCCTTAAATCTGCCCTTAAGACCCACCTGTTCGATACCCCAATGTAGCTCAGCTCTTTGTCATTATGCACCTCTGTGTGTGTGTGTGTGTGTGTGTGTGTGTGTGTGTGTGTGTGTGTGTGTGTGTGTGTGTGTGTGTGTGTGTGTGTATGTGTGTGTGCGTGCGTGCGCGCGAGTGTGTATTGTAGAATCCGTCGTTTTTTTGGTTTTATGAGCCCCTCCACTCCCACACTTTATTTGTAAAGCGCTTAGAGCTTATGTAAGGATAAGCGCTATATAAGTTGCCATTATTATTATTATTATAAATGACAGTAAAGTATCAGGTACAATCTTTCTTGACCTGAAAAAAAAAACTTTTGATCTTGTCAACCACTCTATCCTACTAAAAAAAAAAAAACTACCATTCTATAACATTGACTCAAACACTGTCTCCTTTATATCTTCCTATCTCAGGGACAGAACGCAGAAAGTACTGCTAAATGGCAAATATTCCTCCGGCTGACGGGTTAGTAACATGCGGCGTTTCACAGGGGTCTATTCTAGGGCCCTTATTATTTAATCTATTTATTAATGATCTGCCAATGTGCATATCTCATTTAGATGCAAACTGCGATCTGTTCGCAGATGACAAGACCATACACACATCTGATAAAGATATCGCAACCATTAATAAGGTACTCCAACAAAGTCTTGATGAAGTAGCAGGCTGGTGCAGTGATAATCACATGATTATTAGTATTCCAAAGACAAAGAGCATGTTACTTACTACAGGTCAGAAACACCAGCATGGCCTACCACCTTTAACACTCTCCTTAGATAGCCAACCTGTAAAACAAGTAACTAGGCATCGCTTATTAGGTGTTATAGTGGACAACCAATTAAGCTGGGAGCCGCATACTGACTCTATATGCAAAACAATCTCCCAAAATCTTTTCCTGTTATCAAAACTACGCCATATAGTTAATACTGATATCCGTTAACTCTTTTTCCATGTGCATATCAAAACGCATTGTGACTACAGTTCTACCGTCTGGGATGGATGCAGCGAAGTTCATATGAAAAAAGTTAATTCCTTGTATCGTCATGGCATTAAATTAATACCTCCCGGTCCTACTTCGACTGACGACAAATTAAAACCTCTCAAGTTACTAACCTTGAAAAAACAGTTTGAATTTAATCGCTGTGTTCTACTGCACAAGATCATGCACGGAAAAGTCCCACCCTATCTAAAAACTCTATTATCTGACAATAATAGGAAAAACACGAGAAATAGCTCGATCCACCTTCCAAAAATTAGATTAGACATCTGTAAAACCAGCCTGTCCTTTTCAGGGGCTAAAGCGTGGAATATTTTACCTCCACACCTGAAATCAATTTGTAAGATTAGCGTCTTCAAAGATCGCCTCCATAAATATTTACTTCAGAAGTAATAGTATGTTCGGCTCCCTTATGCTACTATTCTTATAGTTAGTGACAAGTCTCCTATTACATAATACTCTTCTACTGTTGCTGCAGATTATGTAATAGTTCGACTGTGTGCATTAACATATATATATATATATATTATTTCTATTTTTGTAAAACAATTATTCACTTATTTCTTTATTTTTTTAATTTTTAATTTTATTTTTTCTCTCTGAGGGTGGGGGGGGGGAGGGGGGGGGTATGGGTCTTTTTACTTACACATGTTTTATCTTATGCTGTATCGTCTGATGTATTTTAATATGTGTAGAGTAGCAGGACAGTTTGGAAGATAGGAATTGCTATGCCTAAAACGTTTTATCCTGAATAAAAACGTTTCATCATCATCAATCATCAATCATCATCAATCATCATCATCATCAATCATCATCATCATCAATCATCATCATCATCAATCATCATCATCATCAATCATCATCATCATCATCAATCATCAATCATCATCATCATCATCATCATCATCATCATCATCCTCTCTCTCTCTCTCTCTCTCTCTCTCTCTCTCTCTCTCTCTCTCTCTCTCTCCTCTCTCTCTCTCTCTCTCTCTCTCTCTCTCTCTCTCTCTCTCTCTCTCTCTCTCTCGTGAAACAGACAAGATTCAGAACGCATTTCACAGCTTCAGCAAACCATAGATTATTACGCGAAGTATGCAGCTTTTGGCCGATTTACATGAACTGAGCAATAGAGGCGTTCACAAAATATGGCACGACAAATCGGTGCTCAATAAAATCTAGTCATTGATGAAATTTATATAAGCACTAGTAAACCAGCGACAATGATCTGTTTGTTGACCGTGGCTGGCAACTAAAAGAAGAAGAAGGTTACGTACCTTTTGCGCTTTGTAGCTTTCCTTTTAAGAAGTACGCTTGGATATGTCTACACACATAAATAGTTTCCAATAAACGTAGCAAAATATGTCATTCGGCGGTGTTGCTGCAACGGAAGTTTCCTAAACTATCAGACTTGTGACATCATGGAACGAAAGGAAGATGACTGAATCATTTCGTGATCGGCATATGAATGTTGTCTTCCAAGTTTCATTCCCAAAGCCAAAATGACGTCACACGTTGCATTTTTATGTCTATATAATTGGTATGGGTTTATTTTGGTCAACAAAAAGGTACGGGCACTCACGATGTTGAAGCTTGACCTACCTTCAGCTCAATTGCAATGACGCCATTTCATAGTGACTGTGATGAAACTCTATGCGCACGCATAGGGTTCACACAGAGGGTTTAGCACGGTACAGTTTTGTTAGCGGTTTGTCTTGTGACAACTATTCTGTGTGGCACGAGATCCACGTGAAATCAACGGAACGTTTGGCACGGGGAGTTTTTAGTGAGTTCAGGTTAACAGAGCTGTAGGAACGTCAGTACCGGGCTTTACTGTCAGTGTGGACAGACGTGTGTGAGATACCTTAGCCCGTATTCCAAGACTCTGAAACCTAGAATTCAGGCATGTTTCTATATGTATTATTGATGGTTACTACGTCAAAGATAGTATGCCTTAATAGGAGTTAATTCGGTTGGGTTGTGTTGACGGGTTTGGTTCAGTTATGTTGGTTTGGAATTCAGTGAGGCAACCGGTGTTTTCTATGTAGTTATTTACCGAGATGGATAACTAAGGAATGTGAGGTGTGTAGGCCTAAGTCGTTATGAAGGTAGTACGTGGTTAAGTATAGTCTTTTCCAGTGTATGAAAGAACGTATAGCGAGAGTGTTAGGTTATAGTCTGTTTCAAGATAGTGACAGAGTTATGGGGTGTTACGTAGGTGGTTCGGGTTATGAAGCACGTGTGTGTGTGTGTGTGTGTGAATGAACGTGTGAGTTATTTGTATCAGCCAGGCTACGTAATGTATCTCATATCCAATATGAGTGTGTTTAGAAGTGTTATGATTTGGGAACTTATTATTTATTCAGAGTGCTTGTCGGATAGTGGAGCGACGGACGCCGAGACGTCAGTCACCAGGGACCTATTGTGAGGTCATCTCTTCACTCAGGGAGTGAGTGACCGGTGCCGAGACACCCGGGTTACAGTAAGGACTGCGCTACAGAGCGAGTTACGAGGACATCCACGGTACGAGAGACGGGACGACTCGGGAGCGTACGACAAGGTACTTGCACGCCTAGCCGTGAAAGGACTGAACGTAACCAGGCGAGAACACCAAAACAGGTTGGATTGTGAGAGACAACTACCTAGCCTGGCATTGATATTGCGTGCGTGCGTGTGTGGTGTTGAGATGCTTGTAGTGTAAAGGTGTGGTGTACATAGTTGTGATAATTGTTTGAGCGTTCTTTTATTATTTGGTTATAAACGTCTTTGTTAGAAAGGAAGCCCGTGTGTTGAGTTTTACCGCGTGAATGCGCCCGTCTGAGTCGGTGGCGGTGTATGCGTCTGTTGTGCGAGAGTCTGTACGTGCGACTGGGGGTAAGTCTGCGTGCGTTACAGTGACGACTGACACTCTTGCCGGACGTATTGCGCTATTACGTCATCATGTAGGAACATTTGTCTGACATCACAATGTTCACGTCACATTAGAAAGTAAATGACGTCATGTTCTTTGCCAAAGACACAAAGGCGGCTGTGTTGTTGCTAGAAGTGTGCCGAAACCCAAATCACATCTGATTTATGCCCACCAGAAAAGGGGGTGGGGGTGGGGGAGGGTTCCCCGACGCTAAACCTTCTTCCACCAGTGGCCGATACATCAAACACAGGGGGAAGGGGGGGGGGTGTCAACACTCGACACTCGCCAAAATATAAAACAAGAGGGGAGGGGGGGGGTGTCAACACTCGACACTCGCCAAAATATAAAACAAGAGGTGATGGGGGGGGGGGGGAGGGGGGGTTGAGGCGAAACTCGCCACAAAAAAATCAAATGGGGGGGGGGGGGGGGGGGTCGGGGGTCCAAACACCCAAAAAAGAGACCTCGTTATAGCATTTTAAACAACTTTGGGTCATAATGGATCTGTCGTGCCGTATTTCTGTAGTTGCCGATTCCATGAAACAGGCGGTTCATTTCGGAGCAATCACCAAAAGTTAGTCTTTGGAGTTTAGCGCCAAGCAGGAAACAAAAGCCATCTCACGGTGGTAATCAGCATGCCTTCTGAATGTTGCCAAAACATTAACTCATTCGAGATGTGCCGCATCTGGACACGCGGCATACGAAGCGGCGTGTCCGAATGCAGCATGTCTCGAATGTGTTAAACGGGCGAAATGAGCAGCCGGCACTCTCTCTCTCTATCAGTGCATCATACACACGAACACACTATTTGTGCATACGTGCTCAATCGGCCGTACACTGACAATCGTATCAATGGACCCTGAGGGACTGTGGTAACTGTGAACCTGTCTATTAATCGAAGCTGATTGACGACTGAAGGCTTTGTATTAAAAGTCACCTGTGTCTCTTCGTTTAACTTAGTGACACTTTGGCATCATAGCTTAAGAGCGGTGAATCTTTTGAAACTGATACAGAACGAATGTTTTGATATTGAATGCGTGTGCTCTTTTCTTTTTCTTTTCTTTTTTTAATATGCGCAATACTTGTGTGCTTTTATTATACGCCGAGCTTGGAATAAACGAGTTTTTTTTTTATATTTTGCAACATACGCTTTTATTTTCTTTAGTTTTGTTTTATTTGTTTTATTTTAGCATACTTTTTATTACATTGTATTATTATTTTGTTGTTCCTCCATTTAAAGGTTGCCAAAAAGTAGCAAAAATATTCATGTATTAAATATTGGCCATCTTAATGTATATCACCTTTGTCACAAAATACCAGATATAAATGTTCTCCTAAACCAGTCTTCACCATTTCACATGTTTGGATTTACGGAATCTCGTTTAACGGCAAATATTAGTGACCGTGCCATACCCGTACAAAACGTTTCCATTCTTAGACAAGATGCGTCTGTACCCGGTCATACCGGTCTAGCAGTGTACATACACAATTCTATCAAAATGTTTGTAACGAGGCGATGTGATTTTGAACTACCTAATATTGAGTCCATGTGGTTAGAAATACAGTCGACCAAATCATCCCCTATTTTGATAGGTTTTGTGTACAGAAACCCAGCCGCCATAGCTTCGTGGCAGGACGACTTTGTAGTAATGATGGATACAGTTTTACGGAGCAAAACTGATATATATATATTTTGGGTGACTTTAACGTTGATTTACAAAAGCAAGGCCATTCTTCATGTTACATTTTCTAGGTTTGAAACAGCTTGTTCAGTCACCAACACGAGTGACTTCGTCATCTTCTACACTGATAGACCATATTATAATCTCAAATGTCAATGTTGTACAAAATGTTCATGTACCTAATATTTCCATTAGTGATCACTTTCCAGTTTGCTTTTCATTACCTGCTCGATTACCGAAACAACCAGCTAAAGGACACACTACTATCATATATAGATCCTTTTAAAAAAAAATCGATCAAGCTGCGTTTTTTGACATGACCTGTCTTAAGTGCCATTCGGTGACATTTATAATTTCAATGACCCTAATGAGGCCCTGACCCGCTGGTATGAGCTGTTTCTCGCTGTTCTAAATAGACATGCCCCTAGTGTACCAAACGTGTCAAACATCCTATTATGCCAGAATGGCTTGCGGATGAAATTAAACAAGCGATGGAAGTTGGAGACATGTTAAAAAAAGCTAAGAAATTTAATGAGTACAAAAAGCAGAGAAGCCAAGTCAAATCCTTAGTTCGAAAAACCCAAAGACAAAATGCTGAAGGTGTCATTGCCGGCGGAAAGGACATCCGCTCAGTCTGGCAAATGATAAACAATTTCACCAAAGGTCACTGTAACTCTGGCACAGACCAATACCAATGACCCTGACAACTACACATGCACCGGCGGATCAACTGCGTCACTATAGTCAGCAGAGAGCGGGTCACACATTTTCTGTGCCTCTTATGAGTGTTCTGGATGTCGGTAAATCTATTTCTAGTTTAAAAAACAAATCATCTTGCGGTCCAGACGGCATCAGTACTCAGTTTTTAAAATTATCTCTGCCATTCATCGTTGAGTCACTGACATTCATCTACAATCTATCCGTTAAGCATAATGTATTTCCTAACGAATTAAAAAGAGCTAAGGTAATTCCTCTTCCCAAAAGCAAAGACTTAATCAATTAAATGAGTACAGTACAGACCTATATCCATTTTATCATCAATTTCGAAACCACTTGAAGTGGTGTTTAGGCGAGGGATGAGTGATAAACATATTTTAAACGGAGGGAAAGAGGACTGAATGCGGGGATGGTAGGGGTGGGGGGGGGGGGCGGTGTCCGGTTGTAGCCGAAGTACTGAGTAGGCGGGGGAATTTCCCGACTGTGGAATGCTATGATGAGAGATGGAGATTGAGAGAGAGAGAGAGATAGAGGGTGGAAAAGTCTGGATGGGGTGAGTGCGTAGGCGAGGGTGAGAGGCGTGAGAGTGTGAGGGAGTTAAGAGATGCGTGGGCGGTACAGGAGTGACTAGGGAACGGTACCGAGCATTCGCCAGTCATTCTGGTCGGCGGGGCCACAGCAGCCGCAAGGCGACAGCTCAGTAGAATTTGAAAAAAAATGGCTCCCAAATCAGCGAGAAAGAAGGCTTTACTGGAAAATAGTGAGATGGACCATATTTTCAGTGACTGGGGCCTCGACGAAGAGGTGCAGAGTGCCCTGATCAGGGAAAAATTCATCTCTAGACAAGCACTACTGCTAATGTCTGACGAAGACATTGACGCTCTGGCCGCGTGGGGACAGAGCAGTGCTCCGTGCAGCGGTGGCCAAATTCCAGGTGGACAACGGCGGTGGCCCACTGTGCGGCGGACTGGGAGGGGTAGCTGACAACAGCGGCAGTAGAGCGTCACAGTGCCTGCAGGACGCCCTATACAGTACACACCACAGCGGTGCCGGACGGCTGGATGAACTGTTGCGCGAAAGCTTGTGCGTCAGTGGCAACAGTAGCGGGGGTATTGCGGCAGCAAAAGGTGGGCCCCCGTTACGTATAGTAGATTTTCTGTCTTCAGCAGCAGTGGCAGAGGAAGAAGTGCACTTGGGGGTGGTGTCACTATAAAGGTGAACAGCAAATCGAAGTTGGACAAGGTTTCCCCCGCACACTGGATAGTGGCAAACAGCCGTATTATGGCGGCCCTTATGGACAAACCAACACCGGGTTTCACGCCGCACACCTACCTCAAGTACTCGGCGATGGTGGGGGAACTGGCGGCCAGATACACCTGGCAAAGTGTCTTGCTGTTCGACGATGAGTATCGTCAGCGGCAAGCGGCCGAAGCATTCCAGTGGGGCACGGACGCCCCACACCTGTCCACGGTGGTGATGCGCGACCGTACTGCGCAATCGGCGATGCCCGCTGGCTCACCTGCTCGCAGACCAGGAGGAGGGACGATCGGACCGCGCCCACAACGCCCTATCGGCCCCTCTGGCAGGGAAGTGTGCCTGCAGTACAACAGAGGGTACTGCACCTACGGCGCACGCTGCCAGCTGGACCATGTGTGTGCCACCTGCGGAAAGGCCCCGCCACACGGGCCGGTTGTGCCCCGATTTTGAAGCCGATTCCGATCCGTTTGCGATCGGATGACGTCAATTATCCGATCCGGTCCCAATCGGCTGGGAATCGGGTGACTAGAACCTGCTCTATATTTCCGATCCGAATCGGTCCCGATCGTAAGCTTCAACCAATCAGAGCGCGTCTCGCAAAGCATGTCGTTTCAACACGGTTTGCAAATGGCCGAACACGCCTGTTGTGATCAGTACCACCGCCGTTGCCGCTGATGTTTCGCACGCCTCTTCCCGAATATGATCCAAAACTGCTGATAATGCAAGCACATCATCATCACTGTCAAAACTAGCAGTCATTTTGCAGAACAGGTACGACTTTGATCTTCGGTTCAAACCGGTCGGCTAAACTTGACAAGTCGAGAAATGTCAGTGTGGCACTGCACACGTTTTTTAATCCGGCCCGATCACCTACCGATTCGAAAACTGATCGGGAATCGGCCTCAAAACCGGGCTCGTGTAGCGGGGCCTGAAGAGATCACCCGGCGCGGGAACATCGTGAAACACCTGCAGCCGCGGCAGGTGGCAAACACGGGACAGCCTAGGACACAGCGCAGCAGGTTGCACAAGGCGAGGTAGGCCCCTCCCATTTTAGCACTTCTACCATAGCCCTTATCCTGCACTAAGTCCATACAACTGTCAATTGTTAGGTTCTGGAACGTCTATAAAGCTTTTAGTGTGGCAAGACGAATTAGCTTCTGATAAAGACAAAAACTTTCTCCTTGAAGGTATCGAACGTGGTTTTTATGCTGATCACGGACAAACATCAGACTGTTAGATCTGTAGAGCAGAAAAATCACACATCTGCCTTAAAAAACAGAGTAGCGGTAGAAAAGGAGCTCACCGATCAGATAAACAAAGGTCATTATATCGTAGCATCTCAAAAACCAACCGTAATTAGCGCTTTGGCTGCGATCCCAAAAGACGACAATAGCATACGCCTGATACATGACCGCGGCTGCAAGCCTCTAGGACATGCAATGAACGATTACTCAGTACCTGAGACAGTAAAATTCCAGACACTAGCGGACGCGTGCGGACTAGCCAAGTCCGGCTACTGGTGCGCGAAAGTTGACCTTAAGGCGGTATACCGATCTGTGTGTATCCATCCAGATAATTACCAAGTCACAGGCCTAAAATGGATTTTTACTGGCGAGCAGAAGCCCACATACCTGTTCGATAGTAGGCTACCCTTTGGTAGTAATGTGGACCCTTCGCACTTTCACAGACTCTCGCAGGCAGTTCGCAGATCAGTGTATGTTACGGCGCGGCATGACAGGGATAGTAGCGTATATTGACGATTTCTTCATAGCAGCTAAGTCCAAAGAGGAATGCACTCAAATGATGATGACGCTCATTGCCCTTTTACGTAGATTAGGGTTCAATATTAGCTGGCCTAAGGTGGTGGGGCCTACACAAACCATTACATTTCTCGGGATCCAGATCTGCACCCGCACAAGCACCTTGTCATTGGGCGACGACAAGCTACAGCAACTTCACAAACGCTTGCAGCAGTTTCAAGGCAAAACACGCGCGACAAAGCAAAGCTTGCAGTCACTAGCAGGGTCCCTTAACTGGGCGTGTCAAGCCGTCAAGGGAGGAATTTTTTTCTCAGGCGGATTCTTGATACGATTAAACCCCTTCAGCAGCAAAGGCACAAAGCGAGACTCTCACGGGAGTTTCATGCAGACTTACAGTGGTGGCTATCTTACATGCATGTTTTTAATGGCACTATGTATTATGACTCGCACAGCAAGGAACATGTCCATGTTGATGCATGCAACCTGGCGGCAGGCGCGTTCTGGAAAGGAGATTGGACTTATACACTGTTCTCTTCAGACATGCCGGCAGCCAAGGACTTGCACTATTTATTAATTATGAAGAGGTGTGCGCGATGGTGCAGGCAGTCAACCGGTGGGCCCCCTCATGGCGAGGGAAACAGGTGGTCATTCATACGGACAGCACGGTGACAAAGGTAATCATTAACAAAGGGCGCTCAAAAGACCGCTATGTCAATAGTCTGTTGAGGAAGATGGCATGGAAGTGCGTGAGAATGAATTGCAGCGTGTCAGCGATGCACGTGGCTGCCAGTGTGAATGTGTTTGCCGATACTCACTGACTATTTCCCGCCTGCACGAAGGACGGCTGCCAATTCTAGGACAATTGCTAACGAATTGGTACCGGGGCCGACCGCCTGACACCTACCTTCTGAATCACATGTCACAGTCAGTGCTTTTGTGCTGTCTAGGTGCTCAGACACCAGCTACTGCAGGAGGTGGCGGATATTGTGCCAGCTAAGTGTCTTTGCCGACAACACCAAGAAAACATATCAGACTCACCTGCGCTCTTATCTCAGTTTTTGTGACCACTCAAATGAACATCCAGCCGGTACCGGTGTGTGAGAGAACAGTGGCGCAGTACGCGGCCTTTTTGGCCAGGACACTTCAGCCCAGCTCCGTGGCGCAATACCTCAACATTGTTCGCCTTTTGCATTTAGAATGCAGGGAACCGCACCCATACCAGGACTCGTTGATGGTGAAAAGCACATTGCGGAGAATTGAGCGAACAAAAGGCTGCCCTCCTAACTGCAAGACGCCGATGAGCCCGCAACTTCTTCTTCAGATTGAACAAAAACTTGATTTGTGCAGCTCTAAGGACTGTGTCTTCTGGGCAGCGATAGTGGTTATGTTCTTCGGACTGCTTCGGCGATCCAATCTTTTCCAAGATGGTGCAGGCTTCGATCCTGGAAAACAACTCACTAGAGATTGCTTTGTTGTGAATGACAACAGTAGTGTCAAGATACTGGTTAGGTGGAGTAAGACAATTCAGAAACGCGAAAAAACTCTAGTGATCGCGTTACCGGTCATGTTGCGTCACCCTCTGTGCCCCGTGACGGCAGTGATCAGTATGTTTAGAGCGCTAGGCTCAGCGCCGCCTAAGGCACCGGCCTTCCCCATTCGGGGATCAGAGTTCAACAAACGGTTGCGAGAACTGACCTCTGCTGCTGAAGGGGTTTATACAAGCCACAGCTTGCGTCGTGGCGGGGCTCAGTACCTGGGCCCTGTCTTGTGGAGTGCCTGGCGAGGTGGTGAAGTGTTTGGGGGACTGGAAAAGCCCTGCATACCTATCATACTTGGACCAAATACCTCAAAATATTCAAGATTTCTACAGAAGCGTACATATTCGGAAAATACCGACACCTTGAACACAACTTTTCTTTCAATTGGGTGAAAAAAACTGGCGTTTTTTCCCGTTAGGTTTGGGCACGAAACAACCAGTAAACCTACTTTTTGAGTTAGACTGATGTTGTCTTACATGTTTGACAAGTGAGAGTCACGGGAATAAAACGCCTCCGTTATTTTTGCCCAACGGCAGGCTGAAAGGAAAGTGTTGCCGCCGCGGGTTCAGTGTATAAGCGTGAGGAAGTATAGTGGAGTTGAGCGTGAGACTGAGGTGTGAGGGTGGGAGCGTGTGGGTGGATGCGGAACGGGAGCGGCGCGCGCTGTTCTGACAAAACCTCGCCCACTTTCTGGTCGTGAACTCTGGCCAGCCATTAATTGGCCGAGAGGGACGATGATGGCAGAACAGGGGCGCACTGGTGGAAGGAAGAGAGTGAGGTTGGGGAAAGGGGAGGGAGGGGGGCATGAGAGTGACTGGAGCTTAAGTGGTGTTTAGGCGAGGGATGAGTGATAAACATATTTTAAACCGAGGGAAAGAGAACTGAATGTGGGGATGGGGGGTGGGGGTGGCGGTGTCCGGTGGTAGCCGAAGTACTGAGTAGGCTGGGGAATTTCCCGATTGTGGAATGCTATGATGAGAGATGGAGATTGAGAGAGAGATAGAGGGTGGTGAAGTCTGGAGGGGGTGAGTGCGTAGGCGAGGATGAGAGGCGTGAGAGTGTGTGGGAGTTAAGAGATGCGTGGGCGGTACAGGAGTGACTAGGGAACGGTACCGATAATTCGCCAGTCATTCTGGTCGGCGGGGCCACAGCAGCCGCAAGGCGACACTTACTTACGCCTGTCACCCCGTCACGCCGTCGACGAGAGACCTCCAACGACTCCTGTCCTGTACTTCTTCGATTTTACTCCAGGTGGTTCCCAGTCTCTTGATGTCTGCTTGGAGGTCTCGACGCCAGGTGTTTCTCGGCCTGCCTCTTTTCCTCTTTCCCTGGGGGTTCCATGACAATGCCCGCCTAGTGATACTGGAAGCTGGCTTTCTCAGACTGTGACCAATCCATCCCCATCTTCTTCGCCCAATTTCATTCTCTGTTGTTTTCTGCCCTGTTCTCTCCCAGAGTCTGACGTTGATGATCTTCTCTGGCCAGTGGATTTTCAAAATTCTTCTAAGGCAACTGTTTATGAAGATCTGTACTCTGTTGACTGTGGTTTTTGTCAATCTCCAAGTCTCTGCTCCATACAGGAGAACTGCTTTTACGTTGGAGTTGAAAATCCGGACTTTGGTATACCTGTTGTGACAGCTCTCTGGAACTCCACACTTTTTTCAACTGGAGAAAGGCTGCTCTGGCTTTACCGATTCGTGCTCTGACATCTGCATCAGTGCCGCCTTTTTTGTCTATGATGCTCCCGAGATAGGTGAAGGACTCCACCTCCTCCAACCGGGTGCCAGCAAGCAAGACTGGTTCTTCCCTGGTTGCGTTCAGCCTCATTGTCTTTGTTTTCTGTTTGTGGATGGTCAGGCCCTCTTGGGACGAGATGTCAGCAAGCCTCGTGGTCTTGTCCTTCATTTGTTGATGAGTGTGGGACAGTAAAGCCAAGTCGTCTGCAAAATCGAGGTCGTCAAGCTGCGTCCACAGTGTCCACTGTATTCCACTTCGTCTGTGCTCTGTGGTCCTCTTCATGACCCTGTCTATGGCCCCGCCGTGAGATGGCCTTAGTCGCCTGCTCGGCGTTAAACCCGAATAACTAACCAGTCTGTGGCCAGTAGGAAGAGGACCGGAGACAGCAAACACCCCTGCCTGACACCGGTTCTGACCTGGAGCTCCCTGGTGAACTGCCCTTCGTGGATCACGTGACATGTCATGCCATCGTAGCTGCTCTTGATCAGGCGGACGAGCTTTGTGGGTACACCGTAGTGTCGTAGGAGTTTCGACAGAGTCTCTCGGTCCACGCTGTCAAATGCTTTCTCGTAATTCACAAAGTTGACGTACAGCGGGGAGCTCCACTCCAGAGACTGTTCCACGATGATGCGGAGAGTGGCGATCTGCTCTTTACATGATCCGTTTTTCCTGAATCCTGCTTGCTGGTCTCTCAGCTGGGGGTCAACGGAGCTCTTCATTCTCTCCAGGATGATCCTGTTGAAGACCTTTCCTGGTACTGACAGCAACGTGATTCCTCTGTAGTTGGAACACTTGCTGAGGTCGCCTTTCTTGGGAAGCTTGATTAGGTACCCCTCCTTCCAGTCAGCCGGCATCACCTCCTCTTCCCAGATCTTTCCAAACAGTGTGTACAGCATCTCTACTGTTGTCTCTAGGTCTGCTTTCAGAGACTCTGCTGGGATGCCATCTGGCCCTGCTGCTTTGCCGTTCTTCAAAAATGCCACTGCTCTTCTGATCTCTTCCCGGCTGGGTCTGTCACAGCTGATGGGTAGGTCGGTCTCTGCTGGCTGGATGTCTGGGGGGTCGGGTGGGCTGAGTCTGTTTAGTAACTCTTCAAAATACTCCGCCCATCCGCAAGGCGACAGCTCAGTAGAATTTGAAATCCCACCATCCAACCCCAAGCAACCACCATCAAGTTGTAATCTGCTGCATATAAAGTGTCCTTAATTCCTTTTCTTTTGTTTATGATAAGCCGCATGTTCTCGGCTGTAGTACATAGTAAGTCTGGCAACTAACTGTACATTTATGAACATTCTATTATGAGATAGTACTATACAATCTGAAGTGCCTTGGCTCAGTTGTACGCACGGTGTTTATGGAGGTCCTTTTTGTGTTCGGATTTGTGTGTGTATGTGTGTGTGTGTGTGTGTGTGTGTGTTTAGTTTTGTGTGTAGTGTTGCAGGGGGGGGAGGGGGGGGGGGCAGGAAACAACCAGTAAACCTACTGGTTGGGTTAGACTGATGTTGTCTTACATGTTTGA
The DNA here is from genome assembly GCA_036245525.1 of Semisulcospira habei. Classification (NCBI taxonomy): domain Eukaryota; kingdom Metazoa; phylum Mollusca; class Gastropoda; family Semisulcospiridae; genus Semisulcospira; species Semisulcospira habei. Next base: position 136,709,982 of record BTPG01000004.1, on the reverse strand, counting down.
CAAGTGAGAGTCACGGGAATAAAACGCCTCCGTTATTTTTGCCCAACTGAAAGGAAAGTGTTGCCGCCGGTTCAGTGTATAAGCGTGAGGAAGTAGTGTGGAGTTGAGCGTGAGACTGAGGTGTGAGGGTGGGAGCGTGTGGGTGGATGCGGAACGGGAGCGGCGCTCACTGTTCTGACAAAACATCGCCCACTTTCTGGTCGTGAACTCTGGCCAGCCATTAATTGGCCGAGAGGGGCGATGATGTCAGAACAGGAGCGCACTGGTGGGAGGAAGAGAGTGAGGTTGGGGAAAGGGGAGGGAGGGGGGCATGAGAGTGACTGGAGTTTAAAGACATATACATACTCATCTCCCAAATTTCCTTGAACAAAATCATCTGATGAGTGTTCCACAATAATAATAATAATAATAATAATAATAATAATAATAATAATAATAATAATAATAATAATAATAATAATAATATAATAATTACGGTATTTATAATGCGCTTATCTTATAATAATTATAACTCTAAGCGCGCACTCACAACTCGCGCACGCATGCGCACGCTTTAGACAACGACTCACGTACCACAAATAGTGAAATACATTACGACAGTCTGCTTAGGGTGGGGAGTGTGGTGGTATAGTGCTAGAATTGTTGAAAGAGGTGAGTTTTGAGGGCGGACTGGAAGGAGGAGAGAGAGTGTTTCTGACGGAGAGAGAGTGGGAGAGTGTTCCAGGTGGATAGACCGTATACTGAGAAGGAGCGGGGGCCGAAAGTGCTGAGTTTGGTGCGGGGGATGTGGAGGCGGAGAGGGTCGGCGGCGGAGCGGAGGGAGCGGGGAGGAGTGTAGGGGTGAAGTAAGTTTGAGAGATAGGCGGGAGCGCAGTTGTTCAGGGATTTGTAGCAGAGAGACAGAATCTTGTATTGGATGCGTTGGGGGATGGGAAGCCAGTGAAGGAGTTGGAGCAGGGGAGTGATGTGGTCGGATTTTTTTCTTTCTGAGGACGAGGCGGGCAGCATTGTTCTGGACGCGCTGGAGAGTGAAAGTGTTGGAGTGAGGGAGGCCGGAAAGGAGAGAGTTGCAGTAGTCGATGCGAGATAGGATGAGAGAGACAGCAAGTTTGGTGGCAGCTTCGGTAGTGAGGTATTTTCTGATCTGACTGATGCGGAGGAGGTGGAAGTAGCATGCCTGGGCTGTGGCGGAGACGAAGCTGGTCATGGAAAGAGAGGAATCGAGGATAACGCCGAGGTTCTTGGCCGAGTCAGAGAGGGAGATGGGGGTGCTGTCGAGTTGAAGGTGGAGGGAGGGAGGGAGCTGGGAAAGTTTCTGGCGAGTGCCTACCAGCATGGCTTCCGTTTTCCGGGTTTCGACCTTTACATTCCTGCAGACTACTCTAAATCACATTATTAATAATGGCTCTCTGCGATTAATGACAATAAAGTATCAGGTGCAATCTTTCTTGACCTTAAAAAGGCATTCGATCTTGTCAATCATTCCATCCTCCTGCAAAAACTACCACTTTATCACATTAACTCGAATACTGTTTCCCTCTTGTCTTCATATCTCAAAAAACAGAACACAGAAAGTACTCCTAAATGGCAAATTTTCATCAAACGGTGTAGTGACTTGTGGTGTTCCACAGGGATCTATTCTACGGCCTTTATTGTTTCTATTATTTATTAATGATCTGCCGCTGTGTATATCTCACCCAGAGGCTAACTGTGATTTGTTCGCTGACGACACAACCGTACACACATCTAACAAGGAGCTAGCGAACATCAATGAGGTACTCCAGCAGAGCCTGAACGAAGTAGCTGACTGGTGCATTACTAATCATATGATAATTAGCATTCCAAAGACAAAGAGCATGTTGGTTACAACACGCCAGAAGCACTAGCGCAGACTACCAACTTGCCTTAGATGGCCAACCTATAGAACAAGTAACTAAGCATCGCATGCTGGGCGTAACAGTAGATAACCAGTTAAACTGGAAACCTCATGTTGATAACATATGCAAAACGCTGTCCAAAAACTGTTCCTTTTGTATAAGCTCAGCGTATAGTTAATCCAAACGTTTGCAAACTTTTCTTCCACGCGCACATCAAAACGCACTGTAATTACAGTTCCACTGTCTGGAAGGGTTGCAGTGAAGTTCATATAAAAAAAAGTAAAATTTTCTGTATCGTCGAGGTGTTAAACTCATACTTCCTGGACCCGCCCCCACAGACAAAAAAAATCGAATCTCTTAAATTGCTAATTTTGAGTTACCCTTGAAGACGGATTCACAACTACCTACTCTCCACTTATACCAATATTCTCTTACTGAATTTGATTATTTGCTTTGTTTCAAATGACGTATTACTTGTTGTGTACCGTTCTAAATGCTGGGGGTTTTTCCCGAGGTCCTCCCGTTTTTCCCCGAGGTAGTCCTCAACTTGAAGGCGATATAAAGTTTGCCTTCGGGATGGTGTTTAGCAGGCTCTGTGTATTAGACACTCAGCCTACTTCGTGCCCAAGGGCCCCGTACGTTCTCTTTCTCTCTTTCTCCCTCTCTCTCTCTCTCTCTCTCTCTCTCTCTCTCTCTCTCTCTCTCTCTCTCTCTCTCTCTCTCTCTCTCTCTCTCTCTCTCTCTCTCTCTCTCTCTCGTGAAACAGACAAGATTCAGAGAGCATTTCACAGCTTCAGCAAACCATAGATTATTACGCGAAATGCAGCTTTTGGCCGATTACATGAACTGAGCAATAGAGCCGTTCACAAAATATGGCACGACAAATCGGTGTTCAACAGAAGCTAGTCATTGATATCAGCACCAGCAAACCAGCGACAATGGTCAGTTTGTTGACCGTGGCTGGCAGCCAGAAGAAGAAGAAGGTTACGTACCTCTTGCGCTTTGTAGCTGTCCTTTTTTTTCTTAAGTACGCCTGGGTATATCCATATACATATATATATATATATATATATATATATATATATATATATATATATATATATATATATATATATATATATATATATATATATATATAATATATATATATATATATATATATATATATATATAGACCTAGATGTCTACACACACAAATAGTTTCCAATGAACAGAGCAAAATATGTCATTCGGCGGTTTTGTTGCAACGGAAGTTTCCTAAACTATCAGACTTGTGACATCATGGAACGAAAGGAAGATGACTGAATCATTTCGTGATCAGCATATGTTGTCGTCAAAGTTTCATTCCCAAACCAAAATGACGTTACACGTTGCATCTATATATTGTTATCATGAGTTTATTTTGGTCAACAAAAAGGTACGAGCATGCACGATGTTGAAACTTGACCTATCTTCAGCCCACGTGCAATGACGCCATTTCATGGTGACGACTGGTACACTGGCGCTATTATTGCGCTGTTATGTCATCATGTAGGAACATTTGTCTGACATCCAAAATGTAGTAAAACTGTTGCCGCTAGGGAAATACGCAGGTATAGAATAAGACAATCATTTCCATTCCTAAAAAGAATGGATCAGGTCTCTTATATAACCCATGTCTTTCTCCGGAACTTAGGAAGTAGGCAGGAGAAACATACATACACAAACATGAAGGTGCGCTACTATATGTGGTCGGGTAAATAATAATAATAATAATAATAATAAGCGCATTAAATAGGCGCTTTATCCCAATTGAAAATCGGCTCAAAGCGCCGCCGCGAACTGAACCCAACAAGCACGCTCACGTGAATCACGCGCATTCACTCACACACTGTACATAAACACAGAACATTCACGTGGTGCTAAGGGCAAGCTCAAGCGAGCTACTGTAGTTTTTGGAAATTCAAAATCGTTTGTATTTGAAATTTGATTAAGTGGGCTGAAACTGATACCAACCCATGTCTTTCTCCGGAACTTAGAAAGTAGGCAGGAGAAACATACATACACAAACATGAAGGTGCGCTACTATATGTGGTCGGGTAAATACCCTGATTTCCCACAGTAGATGCAACGATACAAATTTTGCCTCGAGTTATACATGATACTCACAAACCAGATAGGTGAGGCTAGCGCTGGCAGAATTGTCAGTACTCAAACCAAGGGGAATCACAGCGCTGGACAGACAACAGTTAGATCTGTGAGCTGGCGATTGGGTGCCTGATAGGCGGGGGCAGGGGATCTAACTGTTGTCTGTCCAGCGCTGTGATTCCCCTTGGTTTGAGTACTGACAATTCTGCCAGCGCTAGCCTCACCTATCTGGTTTGTGAGTATCATGTATAACTCGAGGCAAAATTTGTATCGTTACATTGTTGTGTAATGTTCTGTGCATCTACTGTGGGAAATCAGGGTATTTACCCGACCACATATAGTAGCGCACCTTCATGTTTGTGTATGTATGTTTCTCCTGCCTACTTTCTAAGTTCCGGAGAAAGACATGGGTTATATAAGAGACCTGATCCATTCTTTTTAGGAATGGAAATGATTGTCTTATTCTATACCTGCGTATTTCTCTGTGGGCTGGCGATTGGGTGCCTGATAGGCGGGGGCAGGGGATCTAACTGTTGTCTGTCCAGCGCTGTGATTCCCCTTGGTTTGAGTACTGACAATTCTGCCAGCGCTAGCCTCACCTATCTGGTTTGTGAGTATGTTGCCGCTAGGGTTTCATGTGAAAGAAAAACAGAAGATAGTGGTAGAAAACCCTTTAAAATAGAAACATGGAACGACGTTTCGGATCAAAGATCCTTCTTCATGTGACATGGAAACAAACGTACAACAGAAAAGTTCCTTGTTTCTATTTTAAAGGGTTTTCTACCACTATCTTCTGTTTTTCTTTCTGACATCCGAAATGTTCACGTCACATTAGAAAGTAAATGACGTCATGTTCTTTGCCAAAGACACAATGGCGGCTGTGTTGTTGCTAGAAGTATGCCGACACCCAAATCACATCTGATTTATGCCAAGAAAAAGGTGAGTAAGAAATAGATTCTTACATCGGTGTTTAGGTGATACTGAGAACCTCACACGACTGCTTTTAAGACCTTATCCTACGAGCGAAAGGTTCTGACAGCTATCATTCAGTGTGAGTGTGGGAGGCGTCCTGGCACTTCATGGCACTTCAACCCAGGTAAATGCACAGTAATCCGCATCTCACCAGGTAAACGTAAACAGACCTTAAAAACTGCCTACCGGTTTCACGGACAGATACTGGAAACCTCTGATGCAATCAAATACCTGAGTGTAACCATCAGTGAAGACCTGATCTGGAGTGAACACACCGAGGCTGTAGCAGCCAAGGCAAACAGAACTGTCGTATCATATAACACTCAGTTTAAAATGTTAGCAATTAGTACAAGATGGGACCCGAGCCCAGAGTTGTTCCTGCTTATGATTTTCAAGATTATCCTTCTGATCCATCTCCATCTACTCTAACCCACCCTCTGATCCACACACGCTGGCACACAGAAATAAAGACGGATACACGGCAATCCTGAGTTGCTACATTCCTTCTGCGATAAGTAGCGACTGATCACTACTTGTTTGTCTATTTTGAAAAAGGGTATTTTCCCGTAACAAAGTTAATAAATTGTTGAAACTGTCTGTGGATGGAACACTCATTGGCTTCTCTGCGAGTGTGAGAAACCTGGGTGTTACACTTGACAGCGAGTTATCTATGTCACAGCATGTCAGTGCAGTGTGTAGATCCGCTTATCTGGAACTTCGTCGTATTAGTTCAGTTTGTCACCTGCTGACCGTGGAAGCCACTAAAACACTAGTTTGTGCATTTGTGCTGTCCAAGCTAGATTATTGTAACTCTTTGCTTTGTGGCTGCCCTCAGTATCTCATTGATCGCCTCCAAAAAATTCAGAACAATGCAGCCCGGCTTGTTGTGAGAGTCCGTAGGACTGAGCATGTCACACCCATTTTGAAGTCCCTTCACTGGCTACCTGTGTCCTCACGTATTCAATACAAAGTTATGTCAATCTGTTTTAACTGCCTTTCAGGCACCAGCCCAGAATACTTGTCCTCTTTGCTGCATGTGTATACACCCTCTCGTGAGCTCCGCTCCTCTTCTGATAAACGGAAGTTGTGTGTACCTTCTGTCCAAACTAAAACATTTGGTCAGCGCACTTTTGTTTATCAAGCCCCAGTGTTATGGAATACACTTCCTCTTGAGGTCAGAAACAGTGAGTCTGTCTCTGACTTCAAGAGGTCGTTGAAAACTCACCTCTTCAAGCTTTACTTTAAATAACTGCCAGTGTTTGATGCCTTAGTTGTAGTTCTGCAATCCTCCTTGTTTAGACTGAATGTTAATTAGAATATAAATTATTATGTATGTATTGTTGTTTAGTTTATTGTAAAAGTGGTGTGTTCGGGCATTGTGCTTTGTTTGTTATGTGCATATGTCATTGTATTTTTATTTTTGTGTACAGATTGTAAAGCGCTTAGAGCTTTTGAGTAAGATTAAGCGCTATATAAACACTCATTATTATATTATTATATTATTAATAAGCGTGTTTCTTTCTCCGTTGGGTTGTCACTTCGAGCTTCACGTCATGGCATCATTAGTCCCACGACACCGTGTTCATAGTACAACTCGATGTTACACATCACTCATCGCAGTACTAATATTTTACGTATTATAAGCAATTTGGCAATTTTCTTGCTGATTTTCACACCTAGTAGGTCGTCATATATATAAAGTGAACACCTCCCCTCTCTCTCTCTCTCTCTCTCTCTCTCTCTCTCTCTCTCTCTCTCTCTCTCTCTCTCTCTCTCTCTCTCTCTCTCTCTCTCTCTCTATTTGCTGATGATACATCATTACATGTATCTGATAAAAATGTTTCAACCGTGAGCGCTGTCCTCCAACATAGTTTAGAACTTGGTGTGAAGAAAATCATATGATTATTAGTATTCCTAAAACGAAAAGTATGTTGGTGACGACACGCCAAAAGCATCAACGTGGTTTGCAACCCCTTGAACTGTCCCTTCACTCTCAGCCCATAGAGCAAGTGTCAAAACATCGTTTGTTAGGAGTGATAGTCGACGAACAGCTCAGCTGGGAGCCTCACACAGAAACTGCATGTAAAACTATTTCGAATAATCTCTTTTTATTATAAAAATTAAGTCGTATAGTTTACACTGATGCTCGAAGACTATTCTTTAACGCACACATCAAGACACATTGTAATTATGCTTCCAATATCTGGGACGGCTGTGGAGACATTCATTTGAAAAAAATTAATTCCCTTTACCGGCGAGGTATTAAGCTTATTCTTCCTGGTTCGTCCCCTACTAATGAAAGACTGAAGACCCTTAATATCCTACCACTTAGTAAACAATTGGAACTTAATAGATGCTTACTTGTGCAAAAAATTCTAAACGATGCCGCCCCTCCCTATCTCCGTGAGCTGTTTTCCCACACGAATAGAGAGAACACGAGGAACAGCTTACTCCATCTCCCAAAACCGAGAATCGACATCTTCAAATCTAGCATATAATTTTCCGGTGCTAAGTCATGGAATAACTTGCCCTCTCATTTAAAGTCTATTTCAAAGATATCTGTCTTCAGAGCTCGCGTCCATAAATATCTGCTGTCGTTGTGAATGTTCTATCTTTCTGCTTAGTATGTTGCTCCAGCACAGCAGATTGCTGCAGGTTATGTAATAGTTCGACTGTCTGCATTAACGAGTGTAAATATATATTGGTTTAATTTCGTCTTTTTTTTTCTCTTTTTTTTTTTGAGGGGGGGGGGGGGGATGGGTCTTTTTACTTATACGTGTTTTATCTTTTTCTGTATCGTCTGATTATTTGTATATGTGTAGAGTAGCAGGACAGTTTGGAAGATAGGCATTGCTATGCCTAAAACTTTTTATCCTGAATAAAACGTTTCATCTTCATCATCAATCATCATCAATCATCATCAATCATCAATCATCATCATCATCATTCTCTCTCTCTCTCTCTCTCTCTCTCTCTCTCTCTCTCTCTCTCTCTCTCTCTCTCTCTCTCTCTCTCTCTCTCTCTCTCTCTCTCTCAGACGCCTTATGCAAAATAGTAGTAAAAAATCTCTATGTTATCAAAACTCAAATATTATACTGATTCAGATACCTGTGATGATGTGGTATTTTGGTCACTGTGTTTGTTTATTCATGTATCATTTTATTTATCCTTTTGCGTTTTATTAGTGTTCATCATATGTGTGCACTAGTCTATACTGTCTAAGGGAGGCAATCTAGCACTACTGCTAGATTGTTGCCCCTTGACTTCTGGTGACTTGCTTAGAGGGTCAGCAGGGGGCACTGCTTGTAGTTCAACCAATCAGATTGCTTGATGACCAGTGGTAGTTTTGAACCTTCATTTGACCAAGCCATTTTGTGTGAGTGAAATGAGAGAGACAGAAGTACTGCCACTGGAGTGAAGACTAGGTGACTAATTGCGGCTTTGCCTCTGTAAGTACCTCATGGGTTTGATTGTAATTGATGTATTATATTGTGTTAGTTTTATAAGGAATCTGTGAATGTTGATGGTTTCCTCACTGATTATAATCTACTGCTGTAGAGATCAGTGTTGGGTTGACGATTTCTTTGTTTGCTTGAAGTGTTTGAGGCAGTGATGTGCTTGCTTGGAGCCTATGTTTTGAAGTGTAGTTAGGCTGAGCATTTGGGAAGTGGTAGCCCGCTGCTAGATATACTGAAAGCAAACTTGTGGTGTTTGTTTGATGTATTGGAAGTGTTTTATTTGTTCTTTGTCTTGTGTACATCCCCCCTCCATTTGCATTGTGTTGTTGCTAATTTGGGCTGTTGTGTATCTGACCATGGTGTGTCTTTGTTGTGTTGGCTGCTGTACTGCTCATGTGTGGAGATGTTGATTTGTGTTGTAATAGAGATTTGTGATGTGTAGTGTGGGTGTTTTCAGTAGTTATGGGTGTTGGTCATCATGCTGTATTGCTTTCAGCTCTGTTCCTGTGTAATGTAGAGATGGGTTAAATGTTGGCCGTCGGACTGTGTTGGTGTGTTTCGCAACCTTACTGTTGTTTCATTTTGAGGCGTGTTTATGGTGCACGCGGAGAGTGGGCAGATATTATGTACATGTAAAATGTTGGTTTTGTAACCTCATTGTTGTAGGTTGATGTGATTATGTATGGTTATGCTGTGTACTTTGTTATTTTAATTTCATGAAACTTAATGTTGGTTCTTTTCTTTTTTTGTAGACGCTGCTTTTAGTTTAGGTGGAATAAAGAAACAAATGTCCCCACGACTTTGTTAGACTCCTCCATTACAAGCCTTTGCGGCCTGTGTGCTTGTCTGGTGTCTGTGTCCGCACCATTACATACCCGTAAACTGTTTTATAATGCTCACATACCTTCTCACGTTGATTACGCATCAACGGGATGGGATTAATGTAGTGAGGTCCATTTAAAGAGATTCAATTCTCTACACAGACGGGCGGCCAAAATAATCTGCCCTGATCCACACCTAACCACAGAAGAAAAGCTCACAAAAGCAGGTCTGCTGCCTCTTCAAGATCATTTCAAATATAACAAAGCAATTTTTATGTTCAAAGTGTGGAAACACAAAATACCTGAGTACATATCCACTTTGTTCCGCAAGTCTGAGTCCAAGCTTGGAAACATCAGAAAGCTTTTCATAGTCCCAAATCCAAGGATCGATCTATATAAATCCAGCTTATCCTTCTCAGGGACACATATCTGGAATGTGCTTCCCGACCATGTAAAATCCGCCTCCTCGCCAGCCTGTTTTTAAAAGAGTCTCTGCAAGTATTTCGTGGATCACTCGTAGGGCCTAGGGGTGTTCTAACAACGTGTATTATATGTCTCTTTCTTTGCTGGGTCCAATTTATTCCCAATTAAGCCTCTTATCCTTTTTATTTATCATTTGAACTACTTAGCTCTGTGTGTGGTGTGTGTGTGTGGAGGGGGAGGAGGGGGGTGTCTGATTGTCTAGCCTATGTGAACAGTGTTGTCAATTGTTTGCAAGTATTATGTTTTCATTTATATGCATGTACATGTGTAGATAGTCTTGTAGTTGGCAGCAACTGCAGGTTTGTAAAATGGTTGTGTCATTGACGATGTCAATGCCTTAACCGTTGTAAAATAAAGAGTCATTGATCATTCACACACACACACACACACACACACACACACACACACACACACACACACACACACACACACACACACACACACACACACACACAATCTTATATAGGTATGAGAAAGAAAAGGATCTCGTTTATTATGTACGGTCCATTTTGGTAAATATTAAACTTCTGCAGAGCCTGTAGCCGTGGCAAATAATATGCAAATCACCGGATCAGTTGTTTAAACCAGCTATAAGGTGGTAGTCAATGTAGTTTCTCTCTCCTTTCTCTGCCCCCCCCCCCCTTTCCCTCCCCCCCCCCCCACCCCTACACACACACACCTCACGCCACCCCCAGTGTTGTTGTTGAATATGTTTTAAAACGCCATAACAAAGTCCATTTATAGAGAATTTTGGACACCCCAAACCCCCACCCCCTCGCGCTGGGACCATATGGCGTTGAGGCGCGTCCCCTGGGTGGTAGATAGCGGGTCCCTCGCGAGATGGTGCACCGAATGAAATAAGGTGCCGTGAACCAACATGGTCTAAGGGAAGGTGACCCCGACAGAAAACCCCTGGTCCTCCTAGTAAGGGGTAGCTTCCCCACCCTGCAAATAAGGAAATAGCTACAAAAACGCCGACGAAAAGACAAACAGCAATTCCTTTCCTGGAGGAGGAAGGTTCTTCTACCAGAAGATTTATGACGTCCTGTGGTGAAAGTCGGAAGTCTTCGGAAGCCACAGGACCGAGCCGCCTCTCCCTATCCAGGGACACAACCATGGGCACATGGAATGTCAAGACCATGTACCAGAGCGGCAAGGCCGCCCAGATAGCAGCGGAAATGCAAAAGTACAACCTTTCCCTGCTAGGTATCAGTGAAGCCAGATGGACGCAGTCAGGGCAGAAAAGGCTGTTAAGTGGGGAGATGATTCTGTATTCAGGTCATGAAGAGGAGAATGCCCCCCATACAGAAGGAGTAGCATTCATGCTATCACCAGTGGCACAGAGGGCGCTGATGGGCTAGAAACCTCTTGGGCCAAGAATTGTCACAGCAGCCTTTAGAACCAAGAAAAAGATAAAGCTGAACGTCATCCAGTGTTATGCGCCCACTAATGACAGTGACGAGGAAGAGAAACAAGAGTTCTACGACCGACTCCAGAGTGCTGTGGACAAATGTGCAGAGCGAGACATCACCATCGTCATGGGCGATTTTAATGCCAAAATAGGGGAGGACAACACCGGATACGAAGAGGTGATGGGGAAAAAGGGACTAGGGGAGATGAGTGAGAACGGGGAGAGGTTTGTAGACTTTTGTGCTCTAAACAGACTTGTCATTGGAGGCAGCATCTTCCCACAAAGAAAAGAATACACAAAGCAACTTGGTCTCACATGACCATACTACAGAGAACCAAACAGACCATATCTGCATTAGCAAGAAATTTAGAAGATCCCTTCAAGATGTTCGAGTGAGGAGGGGAGCAGATGTCGCCTCAGACCACCATCTGCTTACCTTAAGAATAAAGCTCAAGTTAAAGAAAAGCCGCACAGAGACAACAAGAAGACAGCGCTATAATGTAGACTTCCTGAGAGAGACTGGAGTGAGAGAAGAGTTCAAACTGGTGCTGTCCAACCGGTTTCAAGCGCTACAGGAGCTAGTAAATGAAGAGGAGGCGGTCACCACAAAGCAGCAGTGGAAGGCAGTTAGAGAGGCGCTGAACTCAACCTGCAAAGACACTGTAGGGTTCAGGAAACACCATCACAAGGACTGGCTGTCGGCGCAGACCTTGAAGAAGATAGAAGTGAGGAAGCAGAAGAAAGCAGTTGTCAACAACAGTCGCACGAGAGCAGCCAAAGCAAGGGCACAGGACGAGGAATACTCGGAAGCCAACCGCGAGGTGAAGAGGAGTATCAGGGCAGACAAGAGGGCCTACACAGACAGCCTGGCAGCAGAGGCAGAAAAGGCAAAAGGCAGCGGCAACATGAAACAGCTCTACGACATTACCAGAAGATTGTCGGGCATGTATGGCCATACAGAAAGACCAGTAAAAGACAAAGAAGGCAAGCCTATTGCAGACAGAGCGGAGCAACTCGGCAGATGGGCCGAGTATTTTGAAGAGTTACTGAACAGACCCAGCTCACCCGACCCCCCCAGACATTCAGCCAGCAGAGACCGACCAACCCATCAGCTGTGACAGACCCAGCCGGGAAGAGATCAGAAGAGCAGTGGCATTTTTAAAGAACGGCAAAGCAGCAGGGCCAGATGGCATCCCAGCGGAGTCTCTGAAAGCAGACCTAGAGACAACAGTAGAGATGCTGTACCCACTGTTTGGAAAGATCTGGGAGGAGGAGGTGATGCCGGCTGACTGGAAGGAGGGGTACCTAATCAAGCTTCCCAAGAAAGGCGACCTCAGCAAGTGTTCCAACTACAGAGGAATCACCTTGCTGTCAGTACCAGGAAAGGTCTTCAACAGGATCATCCTGGAGAGAATGAAGAGCTCCGTTGACCCCCAACTGAGAGACCAGCAAGCAGGATTCAGGAAAAACCGATCATGTACAGACCAGATCGCCACTCTCCGCATCATCGTGGAACAGTCTCTGGAGTGGAGCTCCCTGCTGTACGTCAACATTTTGGATTACGAGAAAGCATTTGACAGCGGGGACCGAGAGACTCTGTGGAAACTCCTACGACACAACGGTGTACCCACAAAGCTCGTCCGCCTGATCAAGAGCAGCTACGATGGCATGACATGTCGCGTGATCCACGAAGATCAGTTCACCAGGGAGCTCCAGGTCAGAACCGGTTGCAGGCAGGGGTGTTTGCTGTCTCCGTTCCTCTTCCTACTGGCCATAGACTGGCCCATGAAGAGGACCACAGAACACAGACGAAGTGGAATACAGTGGACACTGTGGACACAGCTTGTCGACCTCGATTTTGCAGACGACTTGGCTTTACTGTCCCACACTCATGAACAAATGCAGGACAAGACCACGAGGCTTGCTGACATCTCGTCCCAAGTGGGCCTCACCATCCACAAACAGAAAACAAAGACAATGAGGCTGAACGCAACCAGGGAAGAACCAGTCTTGCTTGCTGGAGGAAGTGGAGTCCTTCACCTATCTCGGGAGCATCATAGACAAAAAAAAAAAAGGCGGCACTGATGCAGATGTCAGAGCACGAATCGGTAAAGCCAGAGCAGCCTTTCTCCAGTGAAAAAGTGTGGAGTTCCAGAGAGCTGTCACAAAACACCAAAGTCCGGATTTTCAACTCCAACGTAAAAGCAGTTCATCTATATGGAGCAGAGACTTGGAGATTGACGAAAACCACAGTCAACAGAGTACAGATCTTCATAAACAGTTGCCTTAGAAGAATTTTGAAAATCCACTGGCCAGAGAAGATCAGCAACGTCAGACTCTGGGAGAGAACAGAGCAGATAACAGCAGAGAATGAAATTGGATGAAGAAGATGGGGATGGATTGGTCACAGTGTGAGAAAGCCAGCTTCCAATATCACTAGGCAGGCATTGTCATGGAACCCCCAGAGAAAGAGGAAAAGAGGCAGGCCGAGAAACACCTGGCGTCGAGACCTCCAAACAGACATCAAGAGACTGGGAACCACCTGGAGTAAAATCGAAGGAGAAGCACAGGAC